>LPNX011002726.1:4620-33204 GCA_001517045.1 Pseudotsuga menziesii | reverse complement strand
TATATATATATATAACACCATGAGACCTAGTTTTAAGATCATCTCATTTTGTATTATGCATTTGATATATTGTATAAGTAAGTTTCCCCCATAAATAGAATTCTTATTCATCTCTTTATTTCATACTCAAGGTGTTGGGTTACTCTTTCTTTCTATTTTTATGGTATTTTGAGAATTTGGTGCATAGCATTTGGTATTAGAGTCATTTTTAGAATAATTTTTTTATGGGACATCTCAGATAGATAATTTTTTAGGAGACTTATAAGACTTAGCAACTACCTATGATAAAAATTCTAGGCTCTGGTTCATTATAGGTTTAGAGATATAGTCGGTGGAAGTTATAGTTTTTTACTAGTCCAAAAACTAGTCTCAAACATGTGTTATGGGTGAAACTGTTATAGTTGAAGTTTGCAAGACCCAAATTAAGTGTCATATATTACATAACAATGAATATGGGATGTATTTATCATGGTTAAAAAATTAGAATCAAAACATGAAAATCAGACACGTGTTAGGTGTACAATTCACTCTCTTGAAAACTACAAAAATAACAAGTTTTGGAAAAGTTACCTTAACTCATTCTTGGCACATTGGATCAAAACCATGGCATTGAAGATAAGACTTTATAGGATACTACAAGATGAAATTTAAGGCTTGAAGGAGCCAAATTTCAGACATACTTGATCAAGATCAATGACAACTAACAAGAGAACCTACAAACCAAGGTTTTTAAAGGTATCTTAACTTGAAACTTCCATAAATTTTGATTGGAATATCAACTTTGGGTGATTCAAAAGGTGTGATAAAGAGAAAATAGAGGATAAATATAGAAAATATTAGTGGGCTCAAGCCTCAAATTGCAATAGGTGAAGAAAAAGTTTCTACACCCTTTAATCTTCCCAACAATTCATTGATAACACAAGATGAATATGATGGTGTGAAAGTTTTGGTGTCCAAGCTTATTAATATATTATAAAACATTGAAAGTATAATGCTAAGAAAGGTGAACACCATGAATATGGTTAAAAAGGACGATCCAAACATTCAAAGGGTATATGCAATTTGAATTCCAAACGTTCAAAGGGGATATCCAAGTTGACTTCAAAAAGAACCTTGAAAACATCAAGGGGGAACTTGTGAAGGATATAAGAAACCTATTTACCCAAAAATCAACTCATTGATAAGAGGATAAGGAGAACAAGAAGGTGGATTCCTAGTCATACCAGGATACAATTATTTTATACTCGGAGAAAAAGAGCCTCAAGTCCCATAAACCTGATGGATCATTACTCCAATATCCACATAATTGTGGGTTCAACTTGGGACTAAATAATTACTTTATTACCAAGTTTAATGAATAAATTTTGATGGAAATTGTTCAATAACATGGATATTCTAGATGGACTAATTCTTTGATCTACATCAAATTCCAACTTTACAAAAGGTAACTACTAGTCACCTTTGTATTTAGAACTAATCAATTCGTGTGGTACTAATGGGTTTGTGACTCTAAAAATGAATCTATTGTCTCTTGGTATATATTTATAGATGAATTGATAGCAAATTATGGGGTATTTTAAGAGAAATATCGTATTTACCCAATTGATAAATATTAGGCAAAGAAGTCTAGTTACAAAGCACATTAAACAATTTCAAAAGTCAACTCTTAGGGTGAAGATCATTCTAGAGGATAATTTGTTGGATCTCTTTATGGGAAATTTAAAGAAGAGAATTCAACATGAGTTACATCTCTTTGAACATAAACCAATGGAGAATGCTTTTAGTTTGGTGAGGAAATTTGAAAGTAAAAATATGGCTACTAGAAGGGTTTCTACTAAAACCTATATAGAAGGAAATGTCACCCCCCAACCTCACTAATCCTACAAAATTGACACCTCAACAACGAGGACATAAGATAAAATGAAATATGTTTCAATTGTGAAACAAGTATGATAAGGGGTGTGAGTGTAATGAAAAAAAAATTAGTCTACTACATATACTGTGAAGAGGAAGAAGATATAGAACCAGAATAATCTTCAGAGGTATACCTAGAAGATACTACTCCAACCATATATTTGCATGCATTTGTCCACATTAGCATTCCTTAGACACTAGGATAGAAGGATATATCAAAAATAAAATTGTAATAATGTTTATTGATTCTAGTAGTACCCATAACTTCATTAATTATAACTTAGCCAAACTTCTCAATCGCTTTATAAATCCAACCTTACAATTTCAAGTAATGATTGCAGATGGAGGTACCATAAATTGTTAAGGAAAGTCCCATGGTATTAAGCTTACTATGGGGGTGTATTTCTTGGATAATCAAATGATAATTACAATTCAAATGGGTTGTGTTGGTTGCACTAGGGGTCCAGTGGGTACAATCATTGGGAACAATGACTCTTAATTTTTAGTATTTTTTCATGAAATTCTCTTCAAAAGGAAACAAAATTGAACTCATATGCATTCCATGAAAAACCTCTAAATTAATAAGCTTTAGTGACATGATTTTTTTTTTAAAAACAGACACCATGAAGTAATTGGACAATTGTGCTCACTAGATGTTCAATAATCTATATCGTCTATCCCTATTGATCTACAGAGGGAGATTGATAACCATTCCAAGGTATTTGGAGAGATACCTAAAGGTATTCCACCTAATCAAGACCATGACGATGTTATTCATTTCCAACCAGGAATTGTACCACCTAACATCACACCCTACAAGTACCCATATGCACAAAAGAGTAATATTCAAAGTATGGTTCAAGAAATTTTAAGTGCATGCCTCATTCAACCTAGACAAAGTGATTTCTCTACAATAATGGTGATGGTTCACAAAAATAAATGTTCATGGCATATGTGTCTAGATTATAGAGATCTCAATAAGATCAATATTAAATATACATTTCATATTCTTGTCATTGATGAACTATTAGATGAATTATAGGGAGCAATTTTCTTTACCAAGTTGGATCTCCATTCTAGATATCATCAAATTAGAATGAGGAAAGAAGAAATTTTGAAAATTATTTTCAAAACTCATGAAGGTCGTTATGATTGTTTAGTGATGATATTTAGCTTTACCTATGCACCTTTCACATTTCAAAGCGCGATGAATATTTCTATTTTTAAACCCTTCCTAAGAAATTTTTGTTGGTACTTTTTGATGATATACAAATCTATAGAACATATTGGGAAGAGCTTGTACAACATGTTGACAAAGTATCTGAACTATTTCTGTGGCAACAACAATATGCAAAGACTTCTAAGTGTGCATTTGGGGTTCAAGAAGTGGAATAGTTTCCTCATATTGTATTTCATGAAGGATTCATAGTGGACCCTAACAAAATTAAGGATGAATGGTGAATTCCTAAACCTTGAAGAATATTAAAGGATTCTTAGGACTGATATATTACTATCACAAGTTTGTCAATAATTATGGTCAAACAATATCACTTCTAACAATATTATTGAAAAATGAGGCATCCTATTAGACTTGAGAAGAAACCAAATATCTTGAAAAATTTAAAGTGGCCATGTGTACAACTCTTGTATTATCCATGCCCAACTTCACTAAAACCTTTATTGTGGAATGCGATTCCTCATAGCATGGAATTGGATTAGTTTTAATGCAAGAAGGAAGCCCCCCTACCTTTCAGAGTTGCAAATTAAAAGAAAAAACTTACTCAAACCAATTTTTGTAAAGGGAATGTTGGCCATACTACATGTAATTAATACATGATACCTTTTCCTAATAGGAAGACACTTCAAGGTAAGAAAATATCATGGAAGTATTAAGTACTTCATAGAACAAATATTATATTTGGAAGAGAAGCAAAAATGGATTAAAAACATCATTGGTTGTGGTCCTTCTAAATTATCTAAAAAAGGGAAAACAAAATGTGGTGGCAGATACACTTTGAAGATAGAACATGCACTAGTACAAAATGGGTGATAAGTGACTAAAGAAATTACCAAAAATAGGAGATAAATGACTAAAATTGGTCATGTGACTAGTGGTGACAAATTGATAGTCACTTATTTCCTGCCAAATTGGTTATTTATCGCTTGGTCATAAATAGATTGAATTGTTTCATGAGTTGGTCATATATTTGGTGTTTAATTGTCTCTATTTGGTTTTTTATTTGGTCATTAGTTGTTGCTATTTGGCCATTTATTATAATTCTTTGGTAGTACATTTAGTCATTTATTCAATCATTAATTGTTGTTAACTTGTCATTTATTTAGTCATTGATTGTTGTTAACTTGTCATTTATTTAGTCATTGTTGTTAATTAGTCATTTATTTAGTCATTGATTGTTGTTAAATAGCCATTTAATTAGTCATTTATTTATGTAGATATGGCATAGAGGAATCGAACCACCAACCTCCTTCCTGTAAGGAAAGTTCTCTTCCATTGAGATAACACCCTTAAATGGAATCAAAGTTCACACCAAATCAAAGTTCACACTAAAAATGTATCACAAACTCTTACAAACATTAACAAATTACGTTTCCAACTATATCATAAAACATATCACAAACTCTTAAAAACCTTAACACACTATCACAAAGGGTATCTATATGATTTTTCATTTCATCATACTTTAGAAACTTAGTCTATTTGATTTTGAAAAACTTTGATGCTCTAATTAGAGAAACTCCTTATTTGATGGTGAAATCTGTTAAAGTTACAACATCATGGGTTGAGGTAGGGATCCTGAGTTGGACTCAGGAACTTGGAGTAAATTCTTGAGTTGGAATCAATAATGACTAATCCTTCTATGTAAAATGTTAATCCTCGTGCTGAGGTGAATGGTTTGATATGTCAAAGCGATGATGTTTTATAGTCTTGTTGGACAAGGCTAAGGAATTGTATGACTTGTATGTCAAGTCAGATCCTCATGTGTTGAGGTGGACCTCCAATGTAGAGATGATTCTTTGCATGTTGAAGCACTAATTTTTTTTGATGTATTACTAACTATGTTCACTCGATATGGATGAGCTATTAAGTCTCCTCTAGAGACTATCAACCTCTAGAGAGAATTACCTTAGCATATGGCCACTTGGAACACAAGTAATATAATATGATCACAACATTAGACAAATATTCTTCGTATAAACTGATATGATAGATAAATTAAAGTTAGCACATATGGACCATGCAGAAAACATAAGAGATAAAGTTAATAAGCATTAAGAAAAAAGAGAATTTGAATTTCTCATGAGAATGAATATAGTTGATTAAGGAGAACTAAGATTTTTAACCATCAATGGAATTAACAATGTATGCCTCCACTAATTAAAGAAGAACTCACAATGGTCACTTCAGTATATCAATCAGCATGATTTTAGTTAAGAAATGTTAACTAAAGTGTTAATAAACAAGAACTATTTAACTAAAGTGTTTTTCATGATGACACTTTAGTTAAACTAAAAGATGACACTTAAGTTATAACACTTGAGTTATTACACTTACATGATGACACTTGAGTTAACATCCTAACTAAGTGGTCTAGCATCCAGTTAGAAGGTGAGTTCATCCCGAAGTCAGTAGAGCATGAATATAATGTCAAAGATGAACTACATTGTGCATTGTGTTATGTAGGATTGATGAAACCGAAGAGTGGAGCTATTATACTAAGAAATAATTCACTATATTTTGCATGAGAGCCTAATCCCCATGCATTGATTCACTACATCTTGCATTATATTGAATTTGGAAAGCTATTAATGTGTTGGACACATTGCAAAGTTTATTCGATTGTTCTCTTTTCTCTATTGTTGTTGGAGCAGGGTCCTGCAACTACAGAAGAAGTTGCTAGTTTAGCAGAGAGATAAGTTTTGGCGGAAAGAAGATAAGACAGAGCTACAACGTCGTAGCATGTTTCCAGCTGGAGAGCAGAGCCGAAAACCAGGACTTTTAAGATAGAAAAGTCAAGAAAGGAAACGGTACCTGAGCGGCTGAGAAGAGAGAGCTCACCCACTGCATTGAAGGCAGCGGCGGAAGACAGGAGGGCTCAGCGACCCTCATAAAGGAGAAGGAGCAACGAGGCTGAAGCATTGAAGACGAAGGACAGAAAAGAGAAGTGATGCATAGTACCCATGATCAGTACCAGGAAGCATGGAAGACTATAGAGAGCTGTGGTGTGACGGAAAGCGGCTACCTCAAGTATAGATATGGCCGACTGTCACTAGTTAGGGTTTTGGGTTACTGTTGGGACAGGCCCACAGTGTTGTAATGGCAAGACCTTTGGGATTCCTATAAAAGGATACATTTTGTATTGTAAAGGGTTGGACATTAGCGGGTTTTCCCAGTTGTTAGTTGTTAGTTGTTTGTAGATTGTTAGACAGTTGTAAAAGTCAAGCTCTGGTTCTGTTATTAGCGGTAGCAGTCTTACTGTGACCAGTAGCTAGCTTATTGAGTATGCATGTAACGATCTGCAGGGATCAACAGAGAGGGAAGAGTATATTGTAGGAGAGCAATATAGAGAGAAAATAGATCTAAGAGAGAAGATCTTGAGCTGCATATGCGGTGCAGCAGAACTGTGTTTTACCTTCCCCTGAGCTATAAGAAAAACATAGTTCTGTGGACGTAACTTCCATCCTGGAGGTGAACCACATTAAAATCAAGTGTTATGTGATTGGTTTATGTCTTATGTTTACTTAGGCAGTTCTCAGCCATTTCATGGGCTTTGTTTACAGTTTAATGAATGAATGTGTTAATCAGTTCACAGCAATATAGAAGGATAAACATAAGTCAAAGTCTTTGGCATGTTGTATATGGTTCATTTATGCTTTGCGTAAAATAGTCACTAGTTGCAGTATCGAATAGCCTTGTATGTTAAGTCTTTCACATCGACACGAGCAATGCTAAGTGCGCTAAACCGCAGAGGTAGAATATCACAGAGAGGTGATACCGCATCGACAGAGGAGCTGCAATGCGCGATACCACTAGTGGAGGACTTAGCGTTGGGCAGGAGCTGCGTGTCGCACGGTGCGCGGTGATGCAATAAGGCTGGAGATATCGCGAGTTAGGGAAAGTGCGCGACATAGAGAAATACCGCATGGAAGTATAAAGGAATATCCCGTGGCTAGAAGAGCTGCGAGACGAGGAGGTCGCGCGACGCAAGCAGAAGATCATGCGACGCGTAGAGAAAGAGACCCCGTAGCTAGAAGAGCTGCGAGTCGCAAGTAGGATCGCAACAGAAACTGGTCCAAGACACTTGAGTCCTTGGCCAACCCATTAGAGTCACTTTGGGTGAGACTTCAGGCCGCTTTACGATCTGTCGCCGAAAGGGCCAGTGAGCTAGGGGTGTTGTTGGTTGATTATAGTAAACCTGGGTCTGCCCACTAGAGCCAACAAATGGTTTCGTTGCAGGTTTTGAACAACTAAGCGCTAATGTTCTGTTGGCATCCTACTAGAGAAGAGTTTCACCAGTGGCTGGATTCAAACTTAAGGGAGTTTGCCAAGAAAGAAACTCGGAGCCCTAAATTGAGCACAGAGGACTGGTTACAAAAGCATATCGCTTCAGATATACACGCGATATTTTTTGCAACCTATGGAAACGAGCTTTACGATTGGTTATCAAAGTTGATAGATAGGAACATATTCAAAAAGAAGAGAAACATTGTCTGGACACCGGAGCTGATTCAGACCGTGCAGAGCCTCGATAATTCCATTATGAGAGCAGTGGAATTCTGGCTTGCGAGTGTGCTAGGAGGTTTTGTTACAGAATTTGCAGTTGACCAGAGAAAAAGCTTCAGCGAGGCTGAGCAGTACTTCTTCAAAGGATATCGTGGTAAGTACCTAAAATCTCTAAACTTGTCCATTAAGATGTTGCTACATGAAAAAGGAGTAATGGACATGATTTCAGATGAATAAGTAAAGATAGTAATGTCACAAGAGTTTGAAAGTGATTTTGATGATATTGGACGAACACGTAGTGGCAAGAAATATAAAGTAGCTTTCAGCTCTCCTGTATTTGGAGATAGTTCAAACAATATTAGACAATCGAGTCCTAGTAACACAGAAGAACCAGAGGGAGGTATCCCTTACCATCCCTATACCCCATAGAAACAGACCGAGACTCAGAGTAATCCCGTAGGTACTCCATCCAGTAGCTCAAAAATAGTACCTACTAGCGCGACATCACCTTCACCTACACCGCCGAGTGGTAGTAATCCAGTCAATCAGAACCTACCACAGAGAAATAGAATGGGAGATGATATGAAGCTACCTGCCTTTAAGGGTACAGGAGCAGAGGACCCGGAACAACATTGGTTTCTATGTGAAGCCATGTGGACCATTAAAACAATCAACGACGATAACCTTAAACTTGTACAGTTGGTCACAACGCTCAGAGATCGAGCTTTAACATGGTACATAAATTATACCACAGTACCCAAGACACTTGCCTAGGTCAAGAACGCCATGATTAAAGAGTTCAAGAAACCTAAGTCTGAATCTTAGTGCATAACAAAGCTCAAGGATATTAAGTAGCTACCATCAGAGTCAGTATGGGACTTTGACCAGAAATTCAAAGCTCTTATAGACCAAGTAAGCTTTGATTTTGTGGCGGAGCAGCATAAGGAATGGTTTATTGCAGCGCTGCTCCCTCACATCAGATTGCCACTAATGCAGCAGAAAATCCAAACGCAGGATGACGCGTTGGAGATGGCGATGAAGATAGAAGCTTCACCTTTAGTAGAAAACAGTGCAGGCATGACAACTCTATAGAACCAGTTGGCCAACCTCACATTACAGATACACGAACTTAAGAAAGGAAAAGAGGTTATGCAAGACATATGGTGCTTATGATGTAAAGCATAGGGTCATACCAAAGACAACTGTCCAGTCTTTGCAGAATATTTAGCGTCAAGGGCTCCTAACCCCTTACCACGAATGCAAGGGCCATGGTGTGAAATATGCAGAACACAAGGAAATCCGCCTCAGCAATGCCCTTTGCTTCAGAAGTATGTACAGACACCTAAGAACCTATACTGTGTCTTCTGCAGCTCTGTCAGACATAATGAACAGGATTTTCAAGCCTATGATCTCATGTTAGATAGAAAACATGACGTATAAAGAGTCCAGTAAAAAACACAGGGTCTAGCAGCAAGACCATAGCCTGATCCGACTTATGGTGGCCGTGGAGGAGGATTCAGAGGACGATGCCATGGAGGAGGCTTTGTACAAGGAGAAGGATTCGGTAGAGGAGAATTTTTTGGCTGTGGTCGCAGACCAATCAGTTGTTATAACTGCGGAATTGTAGGACACTATGCTAGCGACTGTCAGAGCCCCACTACCACTTGTAACTACTGCAAATCTTATGATCATACCATAGAGGAGTGTCCTACCTTGATAGCTAAGCTCAAAGACCCTAAGCTAGCAGTACACCAAAAAATCCAGCTTATTGCTGCTGAGCAGGCAGAACCAAAACCAAGAGTTAATATTGTGACTCGTAGCGGTGTTTCTACTAGTAGGACATCGCAGGAGACCGAAAATAACACAAGTCAGGAGTGGGTGCGCAGAGCTCCTAGTAAAGCAACAGCACTCGACCTACAGAAGAATAAAGAGACATTTCACAAAGCCAAGGCTTCCTTTGATGAACCTACACAATCAGGATCGTAGGTACTGCCATCTAGGGGTGTACTGCAGCAAGCACCTTGTGGCGATAGCCCTGAACAGATACCGCAGGCTACCACATCGGGGAGATGTGACGAGGATGAATCGACAGGAAGGGTACAATCCTTCCTGCACAGTTGCTTGAAACTCGTGAGAAATGAAAAAGCTATCGGCGAGCTACAGCGCATCATAGATTAGTGTCAGCAACCTTCTCTCTTGGGCGGTGCACATCGCGCTGTTCATAATATTACAGGACATACAAGGACCGGAAGGGAGATGAAGCTCACAGCACAAATTGGAGAGTTTGAAATGGATGAAGTCATCTTAGATCTAGGATCAGAGGTGAATGTTTTGACTAAGCATACATGGGAATAGATGGGTAGCCCTCAGTTAGTCAGATCGCCTATCGACCTGAGATTAGCTAACCAGCAGCGAGTATCACCATTGGGTCGACTGCCGCAGGTGCCAGTTGACATTGACGGAGTTCGCAGTTTTACGAACTTCGAGGTTATAGAAATCATTGGTGACATTCGACCGTATCCAGAATTATTAAGTATCGATTGGGCGATCGGTAGCAAGGCTGTTATCGACCTAAAGAGAAGACAAATGACCTTTGAGGATGCGTAGATCCGGGTCATCGCGCCGCTAGATCCTCACCAGGGTCCTAGATACATTGAACCTATTCAAGCAGAGGAGGAGGCACATAACATGGATAGTCTCTACCAGATGACTGCGAACCAGAACAACTACATTAATCCAACCGCAGAAGGGAACATTAGTTGGCGATGCGACAACTCATGCGCATCAGATTCCGATGTTGGTCTAGAGAACTGGCAGAACAGACTTTATGAAGTCTCAGCGTGCAGATGTGTGTTTATGAGTAAGTCACTGCGATGGATTGGCACAGAGATCACTGAGATTCCATCATATCATGGTCTGACAGATATCCAGGACTTCCTTGAGTATTTTGAGCAATAGATTCCTTACGAGCAGAGGATCGCAGCTATGGACCTTACAGTACGAGCCACACCTGCAAGATGGTGGTATGTGCATAAAGAGAATATCGCATCATGGGATGATATTAAAATACTGATGGCGATCAGATTTTCTGTCGACAAAGAGTATGTCCAGCAGAAGTACACAGGTGAAACTGATCCTAAGGCACACATTTAGACATGTGAACAGAACTGATCGGACATTCCCAAGGATGAATGGGTTCATAGATTCATTCACACATTAGACACAGTTCCAAGGAACTGGTACACAGAGACCGAGTTGCGCAAGGGGACGACTACATGGTCACTTATGACAGACAGTTTCCTACTCACCTTCACGTTTGAATCAGAACATCCAAGTGTTGCTCAGGCCCTAGACATAATCAAGATTAAGATATTTGAGGACTGTACCATCTCAGTGTAGGCTCAACCTAAGTGGGCCATCCAGTTGCAAGACGTGCTTGAGTGCTATAATTTCGCAGCAAAGCCAGACAATGAAGATAAGGATGAGAATGAGGATCCTCGCAACACCAACATTCCAGAGTCAGAAGGGACTCGCGATGTTGGGGGACCACAGTTAGAGATTCCAGCAATCACCGAACCCATCAAGATTAAAAAGATCAATATTGGCACAGACGCAGAACCTAAGTTTGCCTCTATTGGAGACTATTGGAACGATGAAATAGTCGGACAGATTGCAGATTTGTTACATGACTATCGGGACCTATTTCCCACCAAGTTCACAGAGATGAAGGGAATAGTTGGAGACCTGGGAGTTATAAGGATACCATTGAAGGAGGACACTAGACCAGTCAAGCAGCGCCCATATAAATTGAATCCGCGCTACAAAGAAAAAGTAAAGGATGAAATCGATAAGATGCTAGCAGCAGGCATCATTGAGCCGGTAGAAGAAAGTGAATGGGTTAGCCCCATGGTCGTACAAGAAAAGAAAACAAAAGGAGACATCAGGATCTGTGTCGATCTGTGCAAGCTCAACGATGCATCACTTCACGATCCATTTCCGACACTGTTCACTGATGAGGTATTAGACAACGTGGGAGGATAGGAGGTCTACTCCTTCACTGATGGCTTTTCAGGCTACCATCAGATCAGAATACATCTAGAAGATCGATCCAAGACCACCTTTGCAACAGAATGGGGCTCGTTCTAGTATACGGTAATGCCCTTTGGTCTTAAGAATGCACCAGCTATATTTTCTAGAGTAGTAGTTACTGTATTTAAAGAATACATTCATAAATTCTTAGAAGTATATTTTGATGATTGGACTGTATTTGGACTAATCGACAAGCATATAGGAGACTTAAGGCTGATGTTAGACAAATGTAGGCAGTACCATATTTCTCTAAACTTGAAGAAATGTATATTTTGTGCACCATTTGGTATTTTGTTGGGTCACATTGTTTGCAGACAAGGCTTGATGGTAGATCCCGCGAAGATCGCCATCATTGTAAATCTTCCAGCACCCAACTCAGTCAAGCAACAAAGGACAGTACTTGGTCATACTGGGTACTACAGAAAGTTCATCAAGGGCTATGCAAAGATTACAGCACCAATGGAGAAATTGCTAAAGAAAGATGTAAAATTCCTATGGAATGAGGAATGTCAGTAGAGTCTAGACACACTCAAGGAGAAGATGGTTACAGCACCCATCTTAGTATTTCTAGACTGGACTAAGCCATTTCATGCACATGTGGATGTGTCTGGCATCGCATTAGGGGTTGTTTTAACACAACCAGGAGAAGGAGATATTGACCACCCCATCGCATATTCCAGTAGAAAGCTCTCGACGACAGAAAAGAACTACACCACAACAGAAAGAGAAGGCCTAGCTATGGTGTACGTGCTGCAGAAGTTCAGGCACTACCTGTTGGGTGCCTCATTTAAGATGTTCACTGACCATTCCGCCTTGAAGTATTTGGTCAATAAGCCAGTGTTAGGGGGGAGAATCTGCAGATGGTTACTCCTCTTTCAGGAGTATGATTTTGAAATCATCGTGAAACCAGGCAGATTGAATGCTGAACCTGATCATTTGTCATGGATAGAATCAGGAGAAGAGCCAAGTAACCTAGATGACAATCTGCCAGATGCACCGTTGTTTTCTATCCAGATCACAGATGAGTACTACGCCGATATTATTCAATTTCTCACTACAGGAGTAGCACCTGATGAGTTTACTAAGCAGCAAAAGAAGTAGTTGGTTGTTAAAGTAGCAGACTTCACCCTTATCGCAGGACACATATACAAGTTAGGTCCGGATAAAGTTCTGCGCAGATGTGTGATGCCGCATGAAAAAAACGCTATTATCAGAGAGGCACATTCAGGAACTGCAGGAGGTCATTTCGCAGGAAAGCTGACTGCACAGAAAATCTTGGAGGCAGGATTATGGTGGCCTACATTGCATAAGGACACCAAGGAATTTTGCAGATGCTGCGATATCTGCCAAAGGATAGGAAAACCCTCGCGACGCGATGAAATTCTGCTGCGACCACAGGTCACGCTACGCGCATTTGACAAATGGGCTATAGATTTTGTGGGTCCTATCAACCCACCAGGAAAGTGCACTGGTGCGAGATATATTATCACTGGAACATAGTACCTCACCAGATGGGCAGAGGCCAAAGCAGTAAGAAATTGTGATGCTGCTACAGCCGCACAGTTCCTTTTTGAAAACATCATCAGTAGATTTGGATGCCCAGTAATTTTGATGAGTGATTAAGGCACACATTTCTTGAACAGCACTATTGAGGCATTGACAGAAGAATTCTAGATTCAGCACCATAAGAGCACCCCCTACCACCCACAGGCTAATGGTATGGTGGAGGCCTTTAATAAGATTTTAGAAAATGCTCTTACTAAGATCTGCAATAGCCAAAGGAATGATTGGGACCTCAGAGTTAACGCTGTATTATGGGCATACAGGACCACATGTAAGAAACCTACGGGACACACCTTTCAGCTTGGTGTATGGACAGGAGGCTGTTATGCCTATGGAGTATATTCTTCCCAGCTTAAGAATCACTCAGATTACCGGGATGACTGATACAGACACAATGGAGGAAAGGCTAGCACAACTGCTTGCCTTAGAAGAAGACAGATTCATCGTCGAATTCCATCAGAAAGTGCAGAAGGCACGAGCAAAAGATTGGCATGACAGATGCATTAAGAGTAAGACTTTCCAGATCGGAGACCTAGTGCTCCTCTATGACAGCAAATTCATTAAGTTTCCAGGAAAGTTCAAGACACATTGGCTGAGGCCATATCAGATACAGCAAGTCACAGAGGGAGGTGCCGTTTAGCTCAGCCAGTTGAATGGGGAGCTTCTGCCCACATGGATTAATGGCAGTAGGCTTAAGCTTTATAGTGATAGCCACCATGCCTCTCAGCCCTAGCTTAGCCAGTTTATGGTGGTGCAGATGTCCAGTGTAGTTGAAAGGAGGCATCGCACCGGGAACCAGTCTACACCGGCAGGTATTATTCTAAGTATGAGGAATCGCATCAGGTCGGTTTGGGAAAAAAAAAAAATTTGTTTTATGCAGGTGATGCGGAGTCACATTGCGGCAGTGTGATGTTTCCCCATGCCACGTACTCAGTTTTGCAACCGATAAAGAGCCAGTTAAGTCACCATCTGAAAGGTAGTTAATGAGGTAATGATCGGTATATCTTACCATAGATTTGGTAGCAGTATAATAATTTTTTCTAGATTTGGCAAATCTCCGACGAGACTGGCGCCTGTACACACACGCTTCAAGGAAAATTCGATCAGATTTCCTCAATTATTAAGGATTGGATGACAGGTGTGGTCTTGTCCAGGCATTGATGACGACCGATGGGTTCAGTATAGATGTCCGTTGCATCCGAGATTATCGTATTGGGCATAAAAGTAGAAAGTATTCAATTGGGACGGTTACGTTTGCAGAAAAACTGAGAGTTGTAGAGTGCATTGTTAAGAATTCCCTGTGAAGATCTAAGTTTGTTACAGAGTGCTATGCTTTTCAGAAGTTGCAGCCATTGCACGTCCGCCATTTTGTACTAAGATGATTCTGTTCAAGGACGAACCTCTAGAAGACATGCCGAGACGCTTCAACCCTGGTGGCCGTAGGTCCGCCATGACGACGCCGCCTAGGGTTGTGAAATTAAGTACAGCACAAGTCAGACAACCACTAAGGATGAAGAGTCAAGTGCCAGAAGTAGAAGTTGTCACCAAAGTCTTTGCTAACGAGAAGAAGAACGCTGAGCCGATTATTGAAGATAAGAAAGCAGAGCAGAAGAATGATGAGAAGAAATCTCCCGCTAGGCGGAAAGTAAAAATGAGAAAAACAAAGCAACGGGAGAGGGTCACTGAGCTATCTAATCAGCTAAGAAAATCACAAGAGATTGCGGAGGCAACGAAACAAAAATATGATGATCAGAGGCAGCATGTGTACCTAGAGCACCTCGAAGAGAAGAGAAGTGGAAGAAGACAGCAAACCCAGCAATCGGTGGAATTCCAGAACGCAGATAAAGGCTTGTTCTCGGAATGAAATTCATGGTTTGTATCTCTTTCATATGCAAGGCTCTAGACTGAATGAAATGTTTGAGAAGGCTGGAAGATACAGATTTTCCTTGTGATAAAAGTTATAACACAGATAAAGAAGAAAGGATATCTGTGGAAAACCTCTCAAACACTAGAAGGATCTTAAAAGGGTTCAGGAGAGACCAGAGTGAGACCATGACATCGGGCATGAAGGATAAGAGAGCCCAGTGAACCAAGTTACAGAAACTACAAAGAGCGTGTCGAGGTGATGCAGAAGGAAGTCGCAGGACTTCGAGACAGGTTGCAGAGGACTTCACAGGAAGCCAAGGCAAATCTACAGCAGGAGAAGCCCACTGATAGTGCCTCGGGGATGAGCCACAAGTAAGTGTTAGGGGACTGTTGGAGCAGGGTCCCGCAGCTACAGAAGAAGCTGCTAGTTTAGTGGAGAGATAAGTTTTGGTGGAAAGAAGATAAGACAGAGCTACGACGTCGTAGCACGTTTCCAGCTGGAGAGCAGAGCCAGAAACTAGGACTTTTAAGATAGAAAAGTCAAGAAAGGCAACGATACCTGAGCGGCCGAGAAGAGAGAGCTCACCCACTGCATTAAAGGCAGCGGCGGAAGACAGGAGGGCTCAGCAACCCTCATAAAGGAGAAGGAGCAACGAGGCTGAAGCATTGAAGACGAAGGACAGAAAAGAGAAGTGGTGCATAGTACCCATGATTAGTGCCGGGAAGCATGGAAGACTGCAGAGAGCTGTGGTGTGACGGAAAGCGGCTACCTCAAGTACAGATATGGCCGACTGTCACTAGTTAGGGTTTTGGGTTACTGTTGGGACAGGCCCACAGTGTTGTAATGGTAAGACCTTTGGGCTGCCTATAAAAGGATACATTTTGTATTGTAAAGGTTTGGACATTAGTGGGTTTGCCCAGTTGTTAGTTGTTTGTAGATTGTTAGACAGTTGTAAAAGTCAAGCTCTGGTTCTGTTATTAGCGGTAGAAATCTTACTGTGACCTGTAGCTGGCTTATTGAGTATGCATGTAATGATCCACAGGGATCGACAGAGAGGGAAGAGTATATTGTAGGAGAGCAATATAGAGAGAAAAGAGATCTAAGAGAGAAGATCTTGAGCTGCATATGCGGTACAACAAAACTGTGTTTTACCTTCCCCTGAGCTATAAGAAAAACACAGTTCTATGGATGTAACTTCCATCCTGGAGGTGAACCACGTTAAAATCAAGTGTTATGTGATTGGTTTATGTCTTATGTTTACTTAGGTAGTTCTCAGCCATTTCATGGGATTTGTTTACAGTTTAATGAATGAATGTGTTAATCAGTTCACAGCAATATAGAAGGATAAACATAAGTCAAAGCCTTTGGGATGTTGTATATGGTTTATTTATGCTTTGCGTAAAACAGTTACTAGTTGCAGTATCGAATAGCCTTGTATTTTAAGTCTTGCACGTTGACACGAGCAACGCTAAGTGTGCTAAACCACGGAGGTAGAATAGAGGTGATACCGCATCGGCAGAGGAGCTGCGATGCACAATACCACTGGTGGAGGACTTAGCGTTGGGTAGGAGCTACGTGTCGCACGGTGGGCGGTGATGTGATAAGGCAGGAGATATTGCGAGTTAGGGAAAGTGCACGACATAGAGAAAGACCGCACGGTGGTATAAAGGAATATCCCACGGCTAGAAGAGCTGCGAGACGAGGAGGTCATGCGACGCGCAGAGAAAGAGACCCCACAGCTAGAAGAGCTATGAGTCACAAGTAGGATCGCAACAGAACCTGGTCCAAGACACTTGAGTCCTTGGCCAACCCATTAGAGTCACTTCGGGTGAGACTTTAGGCCGCTTTGCGGTCTGTCGCCGAAAGGGCTAGTGAGCTAGGGGTGTTGTTGGTTGATTATAGTAAACCTGGGTCTGCCCACCAGAACCAGCAATTGTTAAGTAATAACACCTAGGGTGTTTGGATTCTTTCTTATCTTATATCTGGGGTTCCGAAATCAATTTGATATCGTAAAAGAAATTTTGCTACTATCTATCATTATTGTACTGAGAATATTTTTGGGGATTTTTCATCCTCATTGTTTTCAAGGTTTTCCCTAAGGTACATCTTGTATTATGTGTATGAATGGTTCATTGATTTCAAGTGATCGGTATTTCAATAATTAAATATTAAACATCAAATATCATTTCAACAAAATTAAACATGGTATCAGAGCTCAGGGTGTGAAGGAGTTAGGTTTTGACAAGAAAGCTCGAGCCTACATATATCCTTATAAATTGAACACAATACTTTAAGATCAATGGATTCAATCTCCATGAGAACATAAGACCGACTTGAAGGCACCTCGAAAGTCAACACTTGGAAGGACATGATTTTGAACATCCTAGAAGAACATGACCTTGATGGATGCATAACCAATGTGGTGGAAGAGCCAAATACTAATGCAGGGCACACTACCTTCAAGAAGAACAAGGCAAAGCTAAGCATACCATCTACGATTTAGTGAAGGATAACTTGATGCCAATTATTACCCCTTTGAATACCACAAAGGAATGCTTCAATACTTTGAAAAATATCTACGAGAATAAGGTTCCAAGTGAGAAGAGGGAATTTAAAAACAAGCTTCGGAATATGAATAAGGAGAAGGACGATAATGTGGCTTTTTTATTTACAAATATCAATCATGTAAGAGATCAAATTACTAGCATTGGAGTAGTGGTGGATGATCATGATCTCATTCAAACCGTTGTTGATGGTCTCCCATTCTAATGGGATACATTCTTGGCTATTGTTAATGGTCAAGAGGTTCAACCTATCTTTGAGAGTTTTTGGCATGACTGCCTCCAAGATAAAGTGTGAATCCAAAGTAAGTCTACTTCCTCCAAGTAATAAAACCTTGCATTTATGACAAGGATGAAGAGAGGAAGAAACACTTCTCTCAGAAGGATTTTTATGATCCAAAGGATAAGGTATACAATAAATACTTTGATAATTCAAATATCAGATGTTACAATTGCAAAAAGAAGGGCCATTATGCAAGGGAGTTACAAAGAAAAGAAAAGAGGAATGTTCAAGGGAAGTTTTATGCTTCTACTGCTACATAATATGAACCTACACGAAAGAATGCATCTGATTATAAGTAGACAAGAAATGAGTAATATCCCATGTCAACTCTTTTTAGATCCATCACCACTAGTGTTGAGACATCGCTGGTTGATATCCAAACACATGACTAGATAAAGGACCGATATCACATATCTAAAGGAGAAAAAGTTCACTTGAAAATTGGAACTTAGAGAAACACATCATACTTGATCCAAGGATTTGTATCCATTCCATTCCAATTGAGCAAAGGTGATGTACTCATGCAGAGGATATTCTATATGTTCATGGTTTAAAGAATAATATCCTATATATTTTGGTTCTACGATATAAAGGATGCTGAGATATGTTCATGAATAATTAAGTACTCTTATGGATTAAGAACAAAGACTTGAAATATGCAGTTGTGATTGGAGTTAGAGAGGGAGGCCTCTACAAAGTACTTGGGAAGTTCATTCAATCTATGATACACAACATAGTCATTCCATGCGAACTGTGGAATAGGAGGCTTGGTAACCTCCATTTCAAATTTACACCTAGATTACAGAAAATGGTAAAAGGAAATCCTATATTTAGTTTTGAGCATGATAGTTCCTATAGAGGTTTCAACCTTGGGAAGAACATTAAGAAGAGTTTTCCTAGTAGTACTAATAGAATATGAGGTATTTTAGACTTAATTTTTTTAGATGTATGTAATCCTATGTCAACACCATAATTGAGTGCTTATTTATATAATGTGTTGTTCATAGATGACTTCTCTTGAATGTCATCGATTTATTTTATAGAGTCTATGAGTGAAACCTTCAACAAGTTTCAAGAATTCAAGGAACTAGTTTAGAATTAGTATGGAAAGTAGATCCATGATTTGATATCTAATAATGGTGGTGAATTTGAGTCACACACATTTAATGATTTATGTAGTGATGCAGGAACATGTAGAAAACTGACAACACCTTACAACCACCAATAGAATGGGGTTTCCAAAAGAACGAGAAAACAATATGTGCGGCTGCAAAATCCATGATGTATGCTCAAGATCTGCCTACCTCATTATGGAAAGAAGACTCAAGCGCCATTGTTTACATTAAAAATAGAATCCCTTGTGCTATTCTGAAAGAGAAGACCCCTGAAGAAGTTTTCACTGGTGGAAACCAGATATTGCACACTTGAGGATATTTGGGTGTCTGGTATACATTCATGTGTTGAAAGAAAAGAGGACAAAGATGGTGGAATTCAGAAAGAAAGGGACTTTTTTTGGTTATAGAGAATCAACCTAAGTTTGCAGAATATATGTACCAGGTGAAAGACACGTTGAATTCAACAAAGATGTGACATTCCATGAAGAGGCTACATTCAAGCTCTTTAAAGAGATTTAGCATGATTCAGACATGGAGGACCATGAGACTCCCATGATGGAGGATTTAGATTCTGGTTCTCCCCATTTATATGTTGAGAGAAAGAAGCGATAAAATTTCTTAGATTCATTAGCTCCTAAAAAACCAATAGAACTGGTTAATGAACCTCCTATTAAGAGGAGATCTGCATGGTTTCGAGACATTATACAAGATGCAAAAAGGCATGGAACACCATTAGGATCATCCAAAGAGTGAAAGAGACCTAAACTATATTCAAGGTATTGTACAGACGAGTCACATTAGTGATTCAAAACCCTCCACCTATGAAGAAGCTACTAAGTAGTAAGTATGGAAATATGCAATGGTATAGGAATACAAATATATTATGAAGAATGATGTTTGGGAAGTTGTTCATAAACCTGAAGGGAAGTCCATAGTAACTTCCAGATGCATTTATAAGATTAAGCATTTTGCTGATGGCAGTCACTTGAAAAATATAAAGCTATATTTGTTTACCAAGTTTCTCACAAAAATAAGGCATAGAATATGATGAGACATTTGCTCCTGTGGCCATGTACACCACTATTCGATCTATGATCTCACTTGCACTTGTTTTAGGATGGAAGCTTCATTAGATGGATGCGAAGACTACATTTCTAAATGGTGAGGTTGAGTAATAGGTATACATACAACAACCTAAGGGGATTGTAGTTAATGGGAAGGAGTCCCATATATGAAAACTAAAGAAAATATTGTATGTTCTGAATCGATCCCCTAGGGATTGGTGTTTGAGGATTGAAAACTATCTTCAGAGATTGGGATTCTCTAAGAGAAAAGATGATCTAAACATGTAATTCAAGATTGTGAAGAACCAACCTAGGATATTAGTTATCTATGTTGATGATTTGTTCCTTACTAGAGAGGAACAGCTAGTAGCTTGGTGCAAGAGGGAGCTCACTTCTGAGTTTGATATGAAAGACTTGGATCTTGTGCACTACTTTCTTAGTATTGAAGTTTGGAAAAGGAACAATGAGATTTTATTTTCGTAAGGGAAGTACATTGTTGATGTGTTACAAATATTTGGCATGATGGATTGAAAATCCATGTCTGCAATGATGGTTTCTAATTTGAGGAAAATACATGAGTTAGATTTTGGATCGGATCTAATGGACCCTACTTTGTATAGATAGATCATTAGTTCCTTGATGTACTTGACATATTCAAGATATGATATATGATATGATATGAGTATCTTGAGTCATTTTATGTTTGAGCCTAAAAACAAACATTGGGTTTCTACTAAGCATGTTCTCATATACCTTCAAGGTACTATTGCTTATGGAATCAGATATACCTCTAGTGGAGGAGCAATGCTACTTGGATATGTAGACTCTCATTGGTGTGGTAGCATTATGGACCAAAAGGGTACATTCAGATATTATTTTATATTGGGTATAACTATGATCTCTTGGTCCAGTAGGAAGAAGGGAACCATATCCCATAGTACTATAGAAGAATAATATATTGCGCGTAGTACTTCTTATCGAGAAGTAGTGTGGATTAGGAAGATACTTACTGGGTTATTCAGTGAGAATATTGAATCTATAATCATTCATTGTGATAATCAAATCTACATCAAGATTTCCTAAAACCATATGTTTCATGACTAGTCGAAACAAATTGAGATGAAGTATCACTTCATTAAAGACATAGTCCAGAGAGGCGCGGTAAGACTTTAGTACATTTATATTGATGAAAAGATTGTAGATATGTTAACTAAGCTTGTGTCACTGATGAAGTATAGGTACTTCCGAGTCAAGGTTGGAATGTAAAAGAATGAATCCCCCGCTACGAGGGAGTGTTAAAGTTACAAAATCACGAGTCATTCTCCAAGCCAACCTTGTGTGTCAGGATTGGGCCTCATGTGTTGGGGTAGGGAGCCTAAGTTGGACTTAAGAACTTGGAGTAAATTCTTGAGTTAGACTCAAGAATGACTAGGAATTCTATGTAAAAGGTTAATACTCATGTGTTGAGGTGAATGCTATGATAAGTCAAAGTGATGATGTTGTACATTCTTGTTGGACAAGGTTAAGGATTTGTGTGTTAAGTCGTATCCTCATGTGTTGAGGTGGAACTCCAATGTAGAGGTGATGATTTTCATGTCGAAGCATTAATGTCGTGCAATGTATTACTAACCATGGCCACTCAAGATGGATGGGATATTAAGTCTCCTCTAGAGATTGGAAACCTATAGAGTGAATTACTTTAGCATATGACCACTTGGAATGAGAGTAATATATTATAACCACAACATTAGACAAATATTCTTTGTATAAATTTATATGATAAATAAATTAAAGTTATCACATATGGAACATGTAGAAAAGATAAGAGATAAAGTTAATATGTAATAAGAAAAAAGATAATTCGAATTTCTCATGAGAATGACTTCAGTTGATTAAGGATAACTTGAATTATTAAGCATCAATGACATTAACAATGTATGCCTTAGTTAATCAAAGAAGAACTCATAGTGGTCACTTCAGTAAATCAATCAACATGATTTCAGTTAAGAAGTGTTAACTAAAGTGTTAATAAAGAATAACTAGTTAACTAAAGTGTTTTTCATGATGACACTTTAGTTAAACTAAAAGATGATACTTAAGTTAAAAGACAACAGTTAAGTTATAACACTTGAGTTACGACACTTGAGTTAACATCCTAACTAAGTGTTCTAGCAATAAGTTTGAAGGTGATTTCATCCTAAAGTAAGTAGAGCATGAATATAATGTCAAATATGAAAGGATTTTTGCATTGCATTATACAGGATTGAGAAAACCAAAGAGTAGAGCTATTCTCTTAAGAAAGAATTTGCTAGATTTGTATGAGAGCCTAATTCCCATGCAATGATTCACTATATCTTGCATGAGACTAAATTTGGCAAGTTATTAATGTGTTGGACACATTGCAAAGTTTATCTGGTTGATATCTCTTCTCTATTAATTAGTAACACCTCAGGCATTTGGATTCTCTCCTATCTTGCATTTGGGGTGCCGAAAGAAATTTGTTATTGTAAAAGGAATCCTTTCATATCTTTCATTACTATACTGATAATATTTCCTAGGTTTTTTCATCCTCATTGTTTTGACGGTTTTCCCTAGGTTGCATCCTGTGTTATATGTGAATGATTATTGTATGAATGTTTCATTAATTTCAAGTGCTCAGTATTTATGCAATTAAATATTAAAGATAAAAGCTCAATATATTTCAACAAAATTTAACAAAAAATTCCACTAAAACTCCCAGAATATCAGTCACACTAAGTGGTTGTGATCCATAGAGGATTTTAATCAAGTATTTTTTTCTTATTCACAAATTATTGAAGTAATTGTACCCCAATTATAAGAAAAGTTGAGTCCCCAAGCATCAAGAAACATGAAAATATATAAAACTCTTCTAAAATCTCATGATATTACTGAAAATAATAATTGAGGTAGCACCACTAGACCTCGACACATCAAGAATCTAGTGTAAAATATTTCAAGTTAATAATGTCACAAACCTATGATAGGCTAATCCACCGCAATAATTGTGAATAATAAGAAATTAAAAGGAAAAAAAACATACCTTTACCTATCTTACAATCCAAATGATTTTAAATATTCTAAATTAAGGTTTTGTTAGTTCCTACATAGATTCCTTTTGCTAACAAAATGTGTTACACATTCTTGAAAAATGCGTGATTCTAACAATATGGGGATTGTGGCAGCATTTCAATAAAAGGAGAATAAAAGTTGATAGAATTTTGTTGCTTAAAAATGGACGAGAAGGAAAAATACACAATGTATTCCTTTCATGTACTTTTACCATCTATTTCAAATATATAGACCTAAGTTGCATGGAAACAAATATATTGGTATCTAGTAGATAATTGTTTATATAAGGTTGGACAAAAAAAATACATCTTCAATAATGTCCTTAGAAAAAGGAGATATTTTTTTGGACTAAGTTTGGTCTTTCAATAGTCTTGCCTTCAATCGCTATTACATTTCATTAATCAAATTCACTATGGACTTTTTAAGTGAGTTGCACCAACACATTTATTTCCTATTTCCATGATCAAATTCTTCACTTGGACTTTGTATGGTTGGTATTCCATCTAATAATGTAGAGAAACCCAATCCTGGTCCCCATGTCGATCGTGTGGTTGGTTCAGTTAATTCTCCCACTGTAGAGTCACTGGCTAAGAAACTCCATGATTTGTCAGTGAAGAAATCTGTAGTGGAGGCAGCAAAGGCTGCCACCACCTCATATCAAACTGCAACTATTTTGCATAGTCTTCTTAGAAGGGAAATCAACAGCCTAGTGGGAAAAAGAAGAAAGGGAAGAAGGGCGAGGGTAATAAACACAAGCAGAAACCCATGAATAATGCTAATGGGGGTAAAAAATATAAGAAGAAGTTTAAGTTTCCATGTAATTTGTGCCAAGGATACCACCTAACTCATCAATTCCCTCTTATGGATCAAGCTCAGAAGTTGCTTAAGAATCAACAACCGACTGTCCTGAAGGATCCATTTTCCCAAGGATAGAACGCAGCTTTTGTTTCGAATGTAGTCGGGGGCACTGCTAGTGCTCCTCCCAATCATAACTATATCAACATGGTACAATCTAACACCTTACTCCAGACAAGAAATAAGAATTATTAATCGAAGGATCCTGAGAAGTGTAAGTCTACTGGTGAAACTTCTAACCCTCTCACTATTGAGAAACCTATTGATCCATTGCCTAAGCTATCAAAATGTGTCTTTAGAAAAACATTTCACAATCCTAACTCTAGAGCTGCTTCTAACTATTTTGTAGTTGATGATTTGGCCCAAACTCCTTGTGAAATGTCAAAGTTGGAATTGTTACAGAGTTGTCCTACTTAGCGAGATTCCCTCTTAGCAGCTTTAGGTAGTATGGATTCATCGAGCCTGCTGGTGAAGTTCAATCTTTCAGATGTTAAGATTCTCTTGTCATATCATGTGGCTTTGTCAATTGATGTTGTCCATGGAGGCAACACCATTGGACGTACAATTGTTGATGAAGGTTCTTCCACATGTGTAATGTCAATGTCTTGCTAGAAGTATTTAGGTTCCCTAGAACTAGTTCCATCAAACACTTTACTTACTTCTTTCAATGAAAGGTCTTTAAATCCACATGGTATCCTATCAGCTTTTGAGATAAAGTTGGCAGGGAAAGCAATGGTTGTTGAAGTACAAGTGATTTATGCCTCATTGTATTATAACTTTCTTTTAGGGAGAAGCTGGACTTATGCCACGTGTGCGATTTCCTTTGTCGTTCTTCGAGTGGTAGTGTTTCCACACGAATGGAAGTTGGTTACTGTTGAACAACTAAGTTTCACTCGGAAGGGCCATTTGGAGACTAATGAGTCCAATGTACCTTTGATCGATCAGAACAAACCATCTAATGAGAGAATGGGGGTTGGAATGTATTCATCTTTGATGGGCACATTTGATATCCCAACCCCTATAAACTATCTAGGTTCTACAAGTGTAGGGAAGTCTATTACAAAGATTGTCGATAGAACTGATCCTTGGGTCCTTCCTTCCCATCATGAACCTCAGGTGCCCTTATTTGCAGTGGTAGTGGCTTATCAATATATTGTTAATACCACTGGTGATCCCATCATGACTGTTTCTAGAGTCTCAGAGGAGTTGAAAGAATCTTATCTTCCCGCCTGGGTGGAGAACTCTTTATATTCAGATGGTTGTTTAGACATGGTTTTACCTTCGGTTGAAACCATTTTGGAAGGTATGAGTGGGTGAGATAATATTTGTGAAGTTATGCACCATAGGTCCTATTTTCTTCCAGAACTGAGCAGAATTGAGAACCAAGAGTTCCATGTGAGACTGGCGAAAGATGTTGATTTACCGATTAATCCTTTACCAAAGGAGGGAATATTTGCTAAGGGGAATATGGAAAATATTTATGTTACCATTCCAATCAACATTTCTGCAAACCCCAACATTGTAGAAAATGTGCATATCAATGCAAACTACTCTCCGGATGAGATTTCCATATATACTTCCTTATTTAAGGAATTTAGTGACGTGTTTTCCTGGTCATATGACGAGATTCCAAGAATAGATCCATCTATTGTAGAACATGAAATCCATACCTACCTCTATGCTAAACCTGTTCGACAAAATCTTTGACTTGTTAATCCATGGAAAGTGGCAGCCGTCAAGGCTAAGGTGAAAACGTTGCTGAAAGCTAGTTTTATCTACCCGATTGCTCTGACGGAATGGGTATTCAATCCCATTCCTATTGATAAGAAACAAGGGAAAATACATGCATGCATTGATTTCCATGACCTAAATAAAGCATGTTCGAAGGACAATTATCCCACACCCTTCATTAATCACATCATTGATGCTTGTGTAGGTAGCGAAGTATTTTTTGTTTATGGATGGATTTTCCGTATATAATCAAATCCAAATCAAGTCGAAAGACCAACATAAAATGAATTTTATTTTTCCTTGGGGTACATTCGCATATAAAAAAATTCCCTTTGGTTTGAAGAATGTCGGATCAACCTTTCAGTGGGAAATGAACTTTTCCTTCCATGACATCAAGAATATTGTAGAGCCGTACTTAGATTATTTTCCTACCCATTCTTACAAGAGGAGGGACCATGTTGATCACCTTCACTTGATTTTTGAACGATGTAGACATTATAAAATACGCTTGAATCCCCACAAGTTTGTTTTTTGCATCAATTCGGGTAGGATACTAGGGTTTATCACGTCAAACAAAGGAATTCAGGTGTATACTTTGAAATTTGAGGCTATTGTAAATATGCCTCCTCCTCGTTCCATTAGGCAACTTTAGATCCTGCAAGGGAAATATAACTTTCTTCGACATTTTATAGTTAACTATGACAAGATAAATAAGGGTTTCATGCACTTGCTTAAGCAGTATAGTCCATTTTTATGGGATGGAACCACACAACTTGCATTCGAGGCATTGAAAAAGTATTTGCTATCAGATCCTTTATTACGTCCACTAGATTACTCTAAATATTTTATATTGTATCTGGCTGCATCAGAGTCGACCATTGGGGTAGTATTGGTTCAAGAAGATGACAAGATCCGAGAGCATGTTTTCTATTATCTCAGTCGTACATTAGCTGGTCTGGAATTCAGATAGTCGCACATTGATAAATCAACATTAGCATCTGTCTATCTTGTTTAGAGTATGTGTCACTACATTTTATTGAGGACGACCAAAGTGGTGCTAGATGTAAAACCTTTTCAATATGTTTTGTCCCGATGCATAATCGAGGGAAAATTCAACAAATGGATAGCCATTCTCCAAGAGTTTGATTTGGATTTCCAATCTGCTAAATCCAAAAAGTCCTTAGTTTTTGCAGAGCTTATCTTAGAATTTCCTACGAAAGAGAATGTAGTGGTGGAGGATGAATCATTCCTAGTTGAGTGTATCTTTCTAATTTCCACCTCTGATCCCTGGTATGGGGATATCCTTATATATCTATAGGCTTTGAATTGTCCTGCGTCCTTCTTGAGGGAAGAGTGACATAAATTGCGTATAAATGTGAAAAAATACATGATCATCGATGATACTTTATATGTAGAGGGGTAGATTCTATTTTGCGTCAGTGCCTCACCCACGAGGAGGATGAGTGTGTCTTGAATGATTCCCATAGTGGAGCATGTGGGGGTCATTTATCTGGGTTAGAGATGGCCCAGAATATTTTGCGTACTAGTTATTTCTGGCCCATGATCTTCAAGAATTGTGTGGAAGTTGTGAAGCATTGTCATTCGTGTCAGCTCTACACTAGGAAAATGCGGTTGCATCCTACTCTGTTGTTTCCTGTCATTGCGGTGGGACCCTTCACTAAGTGGGGGGTCGATTACATGATGTGCAATCCAGTTTTTAGTGGGGGCACAAATATATCATTTTTGTTGTTGACTACTTCACCCAATGGGCAGAGGCAATTCCTACCTTCAAAGCAGACGATGAAACGACATCTTACTTCATGTTTAACCAAATCATTAATAGTTTCAATATACCAAAGGAGTTTGTCACTGACCTCAGACTGTCACTTTCAGAATAGTATGATGACCAAGTTGACTACTATGCTAGGGTTTAAGCAAGATCACTCATCTTTGTTCTACCCACAATCGAATGATAAGTAGAGGCAGTTAACAAAACCTTGAAAACCATCCTAAACTGTACCATTAACACAATCCGATAAAATTGGCACATCATGCTATATCCTACACTTTGGGCGTGCCGGACTAATGTCAAGACTGCTACAAGATTCTCACCTTTCCATCTCATTCACGGGGTGAAAGCAGTCACGTCAGCCGAATACAAGATTCCATCTCTTAAGATAGTTATTCATGTATTTCCTAACACTACGAAACTAGAAGAGCATTTGATTCACTTAGAAAATCTGGATGAATGACGCATAGATGCGTTGACAACAATCAAGGCTCATAAGAATAGGGTAAGGAACCAATATCACAAAGCATTTAAGGCAAGATTTTTCTCTGAGGGGGATCTTGTTTTGCTTTGGTATTAAGACAAAGAACCTCTGGGGGTAGGAAAATTCAAGTCTATGTGGTTAGGTCCCTACGTCGTGTCAAATGTTTTGAAAAATGGAGCGTACGAATTAATTGATTTTGATGGAAATAAGTTGCTTGATCCTAGAAATGGGCTCTACTTGAAGAAGTACTACGCTTAGGCATGGTGCTTTTTCTTGTATTTTTATTGTATGTATTTTTATGTACAATAGTTAGTTGGTTAGTGTTTCTTATATAGTCTATTGGTTGTTTCATATTTCATCCAATTGGTTCATAGGTTTTGTGGATGGTGCTAGCCTCCATACTTGTAACCTGGCTTCAGTCGCATGGGTTTTCTAT
>LPNX011002722.1:93719-117832 GCA_001517045.1 Pseudotsuga menziesii | reverse complement strand
ATATATATATCATAAGGGTAATAAAGAGATCGGTAGTGGGTTACCTAAACCGATATGAAGGAGAACGTCGTTAACCATAAAGGACTGGAAAAACCTTTTCTCCTTTCCAAATTTATCACCGGTAAGAACTAGCTCCATATAGAGGCCCAACCCCATGACGAGACTATGTGAAAATGATTGAAGTCCCTACTAACATAAAGCCTTTTTTCACTGACATTGTAGGGTTGAATTTTATTACTAAAATTATGATGCACTAAACTCCACGAAATGCCAAGAAATGTGCACTTTAATGCGATTCAGACTCGTTACACTTGGCAGAAATCTAGAGTGGGTGCAAATTTAATTACCAGAAGTGTAACCTTTAATACATAGTACAACATAGGGTAATCATGGTATTTTTTCATTGTATGGATAGTGGTTAGGCTTATATTCACATAACTTAGTTTTGAACTCTAAGAATAACACTAGGTATAACTTCCATATACAGGCCCAACCTCATTTTCTCCTTGATTGAAGGGTAATAAATATCTCAATAGTGGGTTACCTAAACCAAGAATAAGGATAACAATGTTAACATAAAAAAGACTGGAAAAATGTTTGCTCTCTTCCAAACTTCGTGTCAGTAAGAACTACTTCCATATCTAGCTCAACCTTCCAAAAGGAGTATGGGAAACTACTAGAAAACCCTAATAAGTCAAAGCCCTCTATTACTGATAGTTTATGGTGAATTTTTTTTATTAAGAGTACAATCTCATGGACTCCACGAAAGGTGAAGAGA
This sequence comes from Pseudotsuga menziesii, assembly GCA_001517045.1. Classification (NCBI taxonomy): domain Eukaryota; kingdom Viridiplantae; phylum Streptophyta; class Pinopsida; order Pinales; family Pinaceae; genus Pseudotsuga; species Pseudotsuga menziesii. Next base: position 117,054 of record LPNX011002722.1, on the reverse strand, counting down.
CATGCCCTTTAATGCGATTCAGACCAGTTATAGTTGGCATAAATCAAGAGTGAGTGTCAATAGCAATGCACTGTGACAATGTTTACAATGCAAGTCAATGTTTACAATGTTGTTTCTAGATTCACCAAAATTGATATTCTAGAATATTTAGACCTTATTTCTAAGATGGTTGATGTTGACACCTTAAATCTACTTGAAATTGAGGTTTATGTTTGTGATAGTTTAGGAAATTGATAATGATTCATAACGTCATAGTTTTGTATTGTAGGTATAACCCTAGGTATAAATGTGCAAACACTAGGTATAATAAGTCAATCATGTACACAAATTCATTTAAAACCTTTCCATATTCAAATAAAATAAGGAGTTCCAGAAATTTTGTACTCTAGGTATAACCCTAGGTATAATAAGTTAATCATTTAGATAGATTAAGTTGAAAATTTTCCAAATTCAAATACAATACATATTCGATGGACTGTGTAAATACAATAGTCAGTAGTTTCTTACCTAGGAAATCTCTTACGATCATGTTTGAGTCATTTGTCTTAAATGTGGTATCCAAACCACTAAGTTGTCAGTATGGGTTATTAAAAAAACACATTACCTTTCTCTTAAATACAAATATGTATTCGAGTTACATGAATAAGATAAAATATTAAAGGAATTGCTAATCCAATTAGAGTATAATATTGATGAACAATTATTAATTCAGTGGCTTGTTACCAAATTATTACGAAAAATCAGAATTCACATTCAGTTAAAATTTTTTAATATATATGAAGATGCACTAACAAGAGAATTGTAAATTGAAATGGATGAGGATTATCCTATAAATCCCTTCGATCAACATATTGAGAAATGACTTGAAAGTATGAAAAAATCAATACTAGAAATGAGCCTCTGAGGAAATGATGTATGGTGTACCAAATGCTCGATGACCGATCATACGAAATACTATTGTCAAGAAAATGATCATCAACAAGATATTACTTTTGTTCAAATGAATTTTTTTTGTGACATCTCTCAAACACACAACAAAAGATTGCCCGTATAATATAAAAAATGAACAAGCTCACCGGTGCATAATTTTTTAAGTCAAGAACCACTTGACAGTAGAATGCCAGCTATATTTAAAAAATCGACAGAACTACCAAGTGGTCTATTAGATCAATGTTGTCAATCGAAATAATAATGCTCACAACAATGAGAGAAATGGAAATAATGACCGAAATGATAGGAAAAAATTATCAAAGGTATGATGGTCGTAGATACGAACACTAGGATCACACCTACAATAGATGAGGAGGATTTTAAGGTCTAGATCGATATTTTGGAAATTGAGAAAACCGACCGTGTCGGCTCATATAGTGTTAAACATGTATTAATGAGGGGCATCGATATGAAATTTTGTACAAGTTGTGGAGTAGGCGATTAGTCTTTGGAGGATTTCTCGACCATGCTAGAAAAGATAAATAATAAAAAGAATGTTAATGTCTTGTATATTGTTTGTAAATATGATTTTTTTACAACTAATAATCTACAAATTGTAACTTGAGAAGGAACAAAAATTGGCATTGATAATCCACAAATCAATAAAATAAAAAGAAAAAAAGACTATCCCAACGTTGTTGAACAAAAACGATTATATAACGATGAATAAATAATGTTCCAAGAACTAGCATGACAAGAAGAACATGATGAATCTCAACAAAAAACTATTAATGAGCTAATGAAACTGATAAATAAAGACGAGTTTGTTGAAAAGGCAATAGATTTAATGTACAACCTTAAAAATACATCTAGTGAATATAAACAGGCTAAAAGTATATGTAGCCTTGACCAAAAAGACAAAAATGATGCAGACCCATTAGTTGACCTAGAAATTGAAGGCTACCACATTCGATAGGTCGTTCTTGACTTCAGATCACCAGTAAAAAAATGACTAGAGACACATGAGAACAACTTTACAAATGTCGATTAGATGAATCCGACATATATCTAAAAGTAAACGACCAAGGACTAATCGAACCTATTGGGGACTGGAAAAAAGTTGACATGACCATTAAAGGTATCTCGACTAAAGTCGATTTTGAAATCATTAACCCCAAGGAAGGATCCAGTTCCTTCCCTTCTCTAATAGGTCGACCATGGGGAATAAAAATGAAAGCATCCATATCACTAGACAAATAAAATATTAAACTTAAAGGCAAAGTCATCGTTCCAATTCATTAATCCCAAGGAGAACCTTGGACAGAACCCATAGATGATGGCATCGACATTCGAAAATTATATCAAATACAGAACAATGAATATTACACCGAACCTAATGCATACAGAGAACTCCACCTTGGGAATCCTGATTTGATCGTATATAACTTGGACTTAGAACTTTACGATTGGAAACTAGAAAATTATTGTCACATGCCCCAATTTTGTAAAATAATGTTATCTTATTTTGATATTATTCTCGAAAATTATGTTAGATTTAATGCTAAGTGGAAACTGATGACTCAACAGAGTCAAAGATGTGGAATGTAATTATGAATATTTAAATTTTAAATAAATAAAAGTGGAGACAACAGCCTGGGATAGCTGTTAAAAAGAGTGTTACTAGCCAAGTGGTGGAAGGAACTAGGTGGGGAGGAAAAAGAAAAGTGGCAGCATCCTCAAACACTTCCTATGTTGCAGGTGGCAACTTCCCTACATTTGGGGTCATGATCCCCCAAGAAAGTGGGATCAGAGCAGGTGGCTCAATTAATGACAACTAACCCAAAAAGACCTAGGCAATTTTATTAAAAGTGCCCAATGTAGAGAGCTGAGGCTGCTCATTCTAGGAGAAGAATCATTCAGGTGAATTCACTTCAAGGAATTCATTGGGAAAGGGAAATTTGAAGGAAGGTATTTGAGGGGTAAACTGCAGGAAGTTGATCTAGTACAGCTTTGCAGCTGAAAGATCTTGCTTCAATATGCAGAGTTGGTATTGAGTCTTAGGACTGGTACTTTGTTGATTGCTCCACCTAGTCCCAACCAAGTAGACCAGAACAGGCTTGGGGGTCCTGAGAAGTCACTGTTTGAGCAATCTCCAGGAGTTGGTATGGAGGAATGGCCTCCCATTGCTGTTGTCATCCAGCTTTAAAGACAGGTTTCATTATCTTTTAATTCCTATGTTATAGTTTATCTCTATGTATGATCAACAAATGAATGATGTAATGATATGCTGTGTTAAATCCTCCTAGTTATTCTAGACTAAATCTGTACTGTGATGAAAGATAAATCCTACCTGTGTTTTTCCCCATCTAGAGTAATCCAGATCGTACTCTAGCACAGGTAGTTTGTTTAAGTAAATGAAGTATGATAGGATTATAAATGAATTGAATATTTATGTTTATAGAGTAATGAAATGTTACTTTTCAGTAGATGGATGCTTTCTAGAAAGATTATTAATTTGTTTGCAGACATGTTATCAGAAATAGACTGTGTAAATAACATGTTAGTATAGAACATACTCATATTACTGATTGACATTAGTATGCTTAATAAATTATTTACTACATAGTTTCTATTTCCATAGACTGTACTTTTATATTGAAATTAGAGAAATCAGTCTTATCAGTTGGAAGTTAATAGTTTTTGTTAAGAACAGATATAAACATAGTACTGATAGCTTTTTCCTTTGGTAACAACTAATCTTCCAGTATATATTTTAACTATACTTAAATAATATGATAAAGGTTACAATAGTCCTTACTGAGCTTTAAATAGCTAAGGATAGTGGTAACTTAGGGTTTTAAGTAAATACTATAAACTGTTTTTCTACTTTTGTAGAACTGTGTAAATATAAAGAATACTGATAAGTGGAGGTTCTTTTAACTTTGTATTCTACGTAATCCACAGATACAAATTGAATTAAACTGACACAATACAGACTACTTCAGTCATAACCACTATATAAACAAGAACCAACATAAACTTAAGAATGTATGTTCTACTTAAATAATAGTATTATAAATCTAAATATTATTATTATTATTCTTAAACAGTGACAATTATAGGTTAATAATTTATAAATACAAATTAAAGAAAAACTGTATACAGTAATTAAAATTACAAGGTAACAACATAGGAAACACTATCCTATTTAAAATAAAAGGGAGTAAAACCCTAGCTCATGTTTTGAGCATAAATGATAAATATTAAAATATAAATTATAAATAATTCTAGTACTGTAGTAACCTAGGTTATAATTAGGTTAATTTGTTTTAAAATTATTGTCTAACAGGTGCAATTGCATTTATAAAAGAAACAGAGTCCATTAAATACACCATACATCTAAATGTCGGGGTTCAAACCCTTAAAACTAATACATTACTATCACAGACATAATAATCATTTCTCGTATCAATTTTTGTAATCATCTTAAATAGTCAAATAATCTACTCTGAGTCCTTTAAGGATAGATAGTCAGACTAAAAGAGAAAAACAACATAATTATTAACACAAGAGTAATATAAACCAAACAAGGGTTTTACAGGTCAAACCCTAACTTGTGAATTTCATCAAATAATCAAGATTTACATCACAACTGTGAGTACCAGCCTTCAAAATTTAATATATAAAAACATGATAAGATACTCAACTGAGTTCAATTTATTTAATTTTCAAAAAGGGTATAAACCCTAATTTATACAGAGTACAGCATAAACGGCTAACAACCAAAACAAGTTGCAGCAAAGCTACCTTCGCAAAGTGTACAACCAAAACTGACTGTGAAGCCAAGCTTCGACCAAAAAAACTACACTCACAAAGTGCATCCACCCTATCAAGGGTTTAATTTTAAAACATGCTTAGAAACAACTTGTAAATAGTAGAAGCACAATATAACTTGTGGCAAGACAAGAAAGGGTATTCAAACCGTGGGTGAGTCCAACGACCACCCCAACTGCATTTAAGGAGAGAACCCATATTTCAGACCACAAGGCTTACCTGAGTTTGAGCTTTGAGTTACTGCCATCGCAAAGGCCGACTTCCTACCCTTGTATAGGATTCACTTCGATGAGTACCTGCAGTAATGGTAAACCCTGTTAGTAAATTATCTTACGAGTATAAGTTTGAAAGTATACTATAATAAAACTTGCAGTAAAATGAAAGATAGGTCCTTATGATTTTTACTTGTCATTGGGAGTATGGCAAAAGGACTCACCGGCACTGTCACCTATAAATGGTGTAGTGGGGAAAACAACAACTCTTAGAACCGCACATAGTAGCGAGCTATGAAGAATCGAGCAGGAGAACTGAAGAAATCACCAAACTACGTGGGCATGGGATGAAGGTTTCCTTGGCAGCGAAACAAAGGTGGTAGGAAGAATAACTCTACATTTGACAGAGAAAGAACCATCAATCAAAACCAATCCTTGGAGAACGGAGGCAGCATAGAGTGAAGGTATAAGGCGATGGTAACCAGGAGAATGACAGTGGCCATGGGAGACGAGCCAAAGAAACCCTGGAGACAGCATAAACTGTGGGACAATAATGTGTTAGGTTAGGTTTCTAGAGTGTTTTATATCTTCCACACGTGGACATGATTCAACCACATAGCCATAAATTTATTCAAACAACGAGGGTCGTGATCCATAGTTCCTGCATGGAGACATCATATTATTTGTTTAATCTTTTCAGCGTGGGTTAAACTATAACGACAGCCCAAAAATATGTAACCAAACCTCTAATAATTTGCAACGTGCATTATATTAACCTAATCACCAGATTATGATCGCGAAGGAATTACATTGACCAAGCTTTGTGTCACGTATAAACCATATATTAAGTCCATTTTTGGATTAAGTACAAACCATTTCTTTCAACGATATAGTGTTATCACAAAGTAAACATTATCATAATAATATAGTGTAGTCGCATATTAAAATTTACCATATGTTAATTGGGTGGTACGACAATACTCTAAACATCATTTTGAGTAGAATGAAATCATGTGATATACATATATTTTGTTTATAAACTAGATTAAATTATAAAAGTCTTTAGTATAGTTATAAAAAGAGTATATGTTAGCTAGGACATAACTATAGTGTCTTTAGTAGCAAAGCTTTAAGACCCTTAAGTGGTTCCTTGCAAACTTTGTACACGATGAAGGTTTGGTTATGAGTGCTTGGTAAGTTGACCTTTGATAAAACACTCATTTTTATTGCTTGGGCATAGTAAACCCTTTTTGCTTTAGGAATATTCCAAGTCTAACATGTATAGATAGTATCTTATAATAATGCCAAAGAAGTTAAAGGCTAGAATTAAAAATGTTCTAAAAACAAACTTTTGGTAGAATTGAATGTTCATCGAATAATTCATTTATACTTAGCTTTGAAATATAAATGAACTGATAACTCCCATAGCATCGAAACTATGAAGTAGTAAAAAACTAAAGATAAAAGTATTATCACAAAATTATGTCACATAGTTTATGCGACATTATTTTGTTAATACTTGGGAGTATTTCCAACTTGGCTTTATGTTCATACAAAGTGTCTAGTGGACAGTAAGATAATTATAGAGATAAAACTGATGATAGGAATGGGGACGATCCTATTACATTTTCAAAAGTAAGTAGAACTCAGAGTTAAACTTGGGAACAAAGTGTGGGTAGACTTAAGCTCTTGTAGAAGGGTATAATGGTCATAGTTTCTACACTCAAAGGTCCTTACTGTTTATAAGATAATAGGCCTTGAGTAACCTATAGAAATAATTTAAGGGACAATGAATATACAGGAAAGACAAGATATTACTGCAAAAATATTGTCAAGAACACAATGTTTATGAGTAATTCTAATCCTTAGACTAAAGAAGAAATACACATATTTTAGATTCTAGTGTTAAAGTCGCAATTATACTGTACTGTCATTACACTTTCTCCAAGCTTGTTTACTTGAACAACTGTTAAAAATCAAATGATTTTACCTTACAGGAGCTATCTAGTGTTTAACAGCTTATTGTACTAAGCTTTTTAATTTGTAAACAAAATATTGCTGACACTAATAGATATTTGAAAAATATATACTCGATCGATCATACTTGTAAAAACCTGTAAGAAACAGTATTCATCTGCATTAGCACGAATGCTAAGTAAGCCCCAGATTTAAAAGAAGATTCCACCTATTGACATAAAAGAGCTAATCAGTAAACTGAAGCAAATAACACACAAAAAGATTTTAATTTTGCTACGAAAAATAAACTATTAAGTTATTTTAAAAACTAATTACTTAACTGTTCTTTATGCCAACTGTTAGTTGTTAGTAGAACTGCAGGTTATAACATTTATTGTTAACTCGAAAATTTTATTTTTTTGTGAAAATTTGGGGTTGTGACAATTATAAAATTTAAGTGCGAAAATGTTGGACTATCTAATCTATTCCCCAAAAGAAAACCTGACAATGATTGTCTATTACTACATTCTCTAATACATTTGAATGAAAAATTAGATAATATCCATCCTTAACACCAGTAAGGAATGAGTTATTAAATGAAGCACCACTGAGATGGAAAGAGGGAGAATCACCATCACTTCATTTTGAGTAAGTTCCCAAAACTGTAGGTGAACAAGGCCGACTCTAGAGTCTAGTTGAAACATTTACAGGTCGAGCTACACGATGGTGGGACACGCATCAGTCAAGATTACAAACTTAGAAAACATCATCTACATATTTTATTGAAATGTTTGGAGGAAATAAAGTAATAATAATAAAAACAATTCCATACGTCACACAGGGGCAAGACCCTGAGAAACATATTGATACATGTGCAAAAGAATGGAGAATATTAGGTTATAAAGATGAGCGAGTTTGGACTCACTTATTTCCAAACACACTAGATGATCTACCAAATAAGTGGTACAAAATGGAAGAAGCAAGAGGAGAAACGTTCACATGGAATGGACTTAAACAAAATTTTCTTAATGAATTAAAAATCTCATCTCAAGATGAATTATTGGTTGAAGCATATAAACAGATAAAAATATTTGTTTAACTGATAACCAACAAGATAGCAACATAGAATCAACCTAGCTGATAGAATCATATGTGTCACAATATCAAGTCAGCCAAAATCTAGCACTTGACAAGACTTTGACTAGAGACACGAACCATAAGAGGGAAATTTTTTCAATAAAAGCATCTAGAAACTTCAAAACCAATTAGAACAATAATTAAAATTCAAACATAAGAAAAAGAAGACCCTGAAATATTGACAGTGGAAGACTTTTCGCCACCATTTTTGCATTTCAAAGAAGGTAGTCGACGGATCAATGAAAGTAAAGCACAAGAATTGATGGAAGCAAAAGTTAAGGTAAAATAAGTCAATATATATAATGATGATAGGCCTAAAAACACAAATATACGTGACTAATGGAATGAAAAACAAATGGCATAAATTGTCCACTTATTAAAATAATTTTAGGATGTTTTTGCTCAGGATTATACAGATCTAAAATGACTTTTTCAAGAAATCGATGAAATGGAAATCGATATCGAACCCAAGGAAAGTAAAATAAAGAAATGGCTATATAAAATTCCACACAAATACAAAGAAATAGTAAAGAAAGAAATTGACAGCATGCTGGCAGCTGAAATAATTGAACCTATTGATTAGTTGAAATGGGAAAGTCTAATGGTAGTTCAACTGAAGAAACAAGACTCGACACGACTAAGAATTTACATCGAATTTTGAGAGCTTAATAAAGTAATACTTACAGATTGATTTATGACCCCTTTTGTGGATGAAATTATTAAGGAAGTTGTAGGCCATGAGTGTTATTCATTTACAAATAAATTTTTAAGATATAATCAAGTACCCATTGCTAAAGAATACAAAAAGAAGACGAAATTTGTATGCAAATTTGGATCTTTCACATATAAAGTCATGCCATTTGGATTGAAAAACTCGTCAACTGTATTTTCCAGAAAAGTTGTGAAAGCATTTGAGGAATATATCTGCAAAATAATGGTTGTATATTTCAACGATTGGATAATCTACTCTATGCTGGAAAACCATTGTAAATGGTTAAGACTTATGTTATAAATATGCCAGCAAATACAATTATCTCTAATAATCAATAAGTGCATCTTTACAACTCCAATAGGAATCCTACTAGGACATGTAGTATGCAAAGAAGGAATTAAATTCGACTATGCAAAAATTAAAATTAATCTCGACTTAAAACCACCAGTACATTGTAAATAAGTAAGAGTTTTACTCGGACATATGGGATATTATATAAAATTTATCCGACATTATTCTAACATGACCTACCCCTTAGAGTAACTACTAAAAGAAAATCAGGAATACAAATGGATCGACGAATGCATTGCATTGTTCGACATTTTAAATAAAAAATTAGTCAAAACACACATACAAAGATTTCCAAATTGGTAAATAAAGTTTCATGTGCATATCGATGCGTCCAGAATAGCAATCGAAGTAGTCTTAACTCAACTAGGTGATGATGGAATGGACCATCCAAACACATACAACAATAGCAACTTAAACAAGTCAGTGAGGAACTACTCGACAATAGAAAGGGAAGAACTTGGAATGGTATTCACACTTCAAAAATACCGACATTATTTACTTGTTAATCCATTTGCGTTCTACACAGACCATTAGGCATTAAAATACTTAGTAAATAAACCATTACATCATGGAATAATTTTTCAATGGTTACTATTATTTCAAGAATCTGATTTTGAAGTCATAGTTTGACTTGGAAAAGCAAATGTCGGACCCAACCACTTGTCGAGAATTGACACAGTTGAAGAACTAATCGAAATTGAAGACGACATACCAGATGTCCATTTATTTTGAATTGAAGTTGTATCTTCAAGCTTAGCAGAAATTGCTCAATTTCTAGAGGAATGCCAAGCGCCAAAAGGTATGACTCATAAAAAGAAGAAGATCTTAGCGGTGAAAATTTCACCGTACACTATAGTAAACAGTTTTCTTTACAAAATTGGATTAGGCGATGTTGTACGACGATGTGTTCTCAACCACAAAAGAGAAGATATAATCAATGAAGCACACTATGGTCCAACTTGAGGAAATTTTTTAGGCCAACACGATAGCCAGAAAAATCCAATAGTCGAGATTATGGTGGCCGTCCATACACCTGAACCGTCAAGAATTTGTGAACAAATGTGACTGGTGCAAACGACCAGGTCAGCCTCTACAAAGAACTTAAATTCCTTTAATATTGGTAAAAACAAGCTTAACATATGAAATTTGGTAGATTGACTTCATAAGACCATTCTTGATACTGGCTAGATGAATAGGAGCATGCTATATCATCATAGCAGTAGAATACGTTACCAAGTGGGAAACAACATAATCAGTAGAATCTTGCTCAATTGAGATAGACTCAAAATTTATATACGATAACATCGCATGGGGACTCCACTTAGTGAAACCATGCCATAGCATGTTCATTCGTGGCATATGAAACAATACCCCTAATTTCAAAAAATATTGGAAAAAACCTCCCAAAATCATTTTTTTAACCCCCTCCCAATATGCCTTCCCAATTTAAAAAAGCCCACATATTCACTATATATTGCATGTATACGTTTCTTCATTTACTTTTTTTATACCCCTTTATATTTTTACCTAGTATATTGGCATGATACTGCACATGCATTCTACAATCCACCTTGCTTCTTTCGATCAACATCACATTCCTTTCATAATAACTCAACATCATAGAGATCACATTCCTTTCATAATAACTCATAGGAATTCTTTCATAGGTGTGTAAAGTTTAAACATCAACTCCAAGGTTGCATCAATCCATGGCTACAGGTATATGTTGAGTAAGACTACAGTGAGTACGTAACATGGTCCCCAAAAACAGGGGATGGAACTACAAGAGTATAGCTATAACCTGATACCACATATAAATAAATGTATAAAATAAGATAGACATGCATTGCATAAAGGGTAATTTGAAGTTTTAAATAATACTCTAAAGTTTTAACTTCAAATTTTAATATTCAAAAAATAAAATTACAATTTCTATTTATTACAATTACAATTACAATTACAATTACAATTTACAATTTACTATTTATTACAATTACTAATATTACATATTAGCATTTAACAATATATAAAAGTCTATAAAAAAGATCTAACTTTGTAAAAATATATAATTCTCAAACTTTTAATCACTCCAATACAAAATAAATATGGGTTAAAAAGATAGAGACTTACGAAATGTCAGGATAGGAATGAACAGTTGCAAAATCAATTCCTTTGATTTGGTTATTGGTGATGAAATATGTCCCCAAAAAGAAGCCTAGATTGATCTCAATTTTGTATTCTCCATAAGATCCTTCCAAAACAACCTCCAAAAGATGGTTTCCATCAATGGATTTCACATCGTTAGTTATCTCCTCAATCCACCCCTGTTTGATCATCAAAACCAAAGAATTACCATGTTTAATCATAATGCTCACACACAATCATTACCAAAATAATTAAGTACTAGAAAGAATAATTGTAAACAAAACCCTAACAAACTATCAATATAGTGTCAATATACAAGATCTGATAATTGTGTTGTTCAACGATTGGGTTCTCTATTGTTGCATACTCATGTACGTAGACTCATCATGTACTTAGATGTGTGGTATGATGCTCACATATTATATGTTTGGTGCAATCTTGTTTCCAATTGATTAATGAAACAATTTGTTAGAGAGAAAGTAAACTATTAAAAAAATGATTTTGAATACTGAATCATATGGTGCATAGTTATCTCATTTTTGACAATTTTCTTTATGTCGTACTTTATTATCACAAGTGCTATCTGACTTATAGTAGAGTAGAAAGTAATGAATAAGAGAAATATTTATTGTCAAAATAGAAAGATAGTGTATCAAAACAGGTAATGCTTAACACCATAGGGAAGGTCATTTTCCACATTGGCTCCTACAATAAGCTCCAATTTTCTTGATACTTCCATCAACTGCTAGGAAACATACAAGTGCCAGTGGCCATTCTAAGAGTGGATGCCCTATGGAAGGCCCCTTTCCACATTGGCTCCTCAAACAAGTGGCAATAAGTGCATAGATTCTTTCCATACAACCGAGAATACATTCTCATCACAAATTTCTTTTTTCATGCAAATTTTAATGTGTCGAAGGGACAATTTGAGCATCACAGGCATCCAACAACCCAAACAGAAATGTCATCTGGTACAACATTTCGTTGTTGCATTAGATGCCTATTTTCTTGCCATTAATATCACCTTCCATTGATATCATTGTCATCGATTTTGTGAGACTATCAACTCAATGACCATAGCAATATATTTACCCTGAAACAATCGGTGCTATACTCATGTATAAACCATATGTCACCTTGATTCTGTCTTTGGATGAAAAAAGTCATCTGGTACAACATTTCGTTGTTGCATTAGATGCCTATTTTCTTGCCATTAATATAACCTTCCATTGATATCATTGTCATCCCTTTTGTGAGACTATCCACTCAATGATCATAGCAATATCTTTACCCTGAAAAAATCGATGCTATACTCATGTATAAACCATATGTCACCTTGATTCTGTCTCTGGATGAAAAATATTCTACAATGAAATAGATGGCACCACTAACTAGATCACATCGAATTCCAAAGGGATGGGACAATAAAATGTTTACATGATCTCTATCATGAAACTGTAGCATGACCCTGTGTCTGAGTAGTATACTATTTGGCATTACCTTTCTCAGCCTTTTCATGCAACTAGAAGTCAATATGTACAGAATTGCATGTTAGATGTTTTCTTTTGTTACTTCCCAAGATCATATTTACAAACTTTTCATTATCGTGGACATATTAGGTTTTCATTTGGTGCCCAGTGGCTATCATGGCTTCATAATTCTGAGATTGATTTCACATTCTCCTTATTAAGTGCCCAAATGTCTATTTTCTTGCCCATAATTGACCTATTGCCACTCTAGTGGTCCAAACCTACCTAACAATGCCTTGAAACACATTTCAAGATTGAAATTCATATGCCATCCCTTGAAAGCTACATAAATTTCTAACTTTTAACATGATCCAAAGAGTAGCTTTGTCACTTTTCGCTCCTATGAGGGATTTATTTGTCTTTGTGGTAAGACTTCCTCATGTAGGCCCAGAAAATGCACAAATCCCCTAATTTCTATGTTATGCTTCTTAGTTGGACCATACTGAAAGTTGTTTTGAGCCTTAAGGGGCAACTACCTAGAGCACTTCATAATAAGAATATTACACTTGGAATTATTTATCAAAATTGAAATCCCTTTTGTTTCAAATGGTAACTCTAGATTAGTTTCAAACAAATTTTACTCCTTGGCATCCATTCTCTGCCCTTTTGAATTTATCATAGCATTTATCATGAATCACATGCAACTTCTTACAAAGCCCAAATTCATTTTTTACTCAGGATTCAGGAAGTCCATTACCAGCATGAGAGAGGTCACCGAGTTTTGTTATGGAGCAGTTTTCTAGGTAAAAAATCTTTATTTTGGGAAATTTGTGGCACCTCAGTCAACAAGTTTACTGCTGGTTTAATCAAATCCTGACTGCATACACCTTGAAATGACCCTTAATGGATTCTATGACAATCCTTGGTGGTTTCTTAAAAAACAGTTCAGAAATATTGTTTCTATTTCAGAAACAATGACCATCCTAAAGAAATCAGTTTTGACATAGATGCTATAGGTCTTCCCAGTTTTATCATGGAAGAGGGGAGACATTCCTCTTATTATTTGAAGTTTAATATATGATATTTATTTGAATAACCACTCTAAGAGTAAGTTACCATTCCTCTTATTATCCTAATCACTATTTTCATAGTGATAGAGGGACCCCAGTATTATTCCCCAAGAAAACATATACCTTTGAACCATGCCAATATGGATGAAATCCTCCCTGTCACATCTCTACATACATCTATGCAACTCTCCCAGATAAATTTCCAATCCCTTCACCCATAGTAGCAGAGGCACACACAAAGATAGAGGTTTCAACGATGTAAACTAGTGGACCAGCCGTTGAAACTACTAGATAAACAATGACCATCCTAAATAAGTCAGTTTTGACATAACTACTACAGGTCTGCCCAATTTTATCATGGAATATGTGAGATGTTCCACTTGTTATTAGAAAATTTTTGTTGCCTCACGTTGAATGGATATTGACATGAATATAGGACAACCACCTATCCAACTATGAATATTGACATGAATATAGGACAATCACCTGTCCATCTGCTTTGGCATTTTAAATAGACAAAAAGTGTCCTTCAGGATTGTTGCTCAGGAGATTACTTCATATGATGCTTAGAATGTACCCAACCCTTGAAATGATGCCGCTTACTACTGTTAAATATTAAAGTAAAGCTACCAAAAAGTAGGTTACATACTGCACATAGGTGACTATGGAAATATTCATCCTTTCCTTCATTAATGGCTTGTGACATCATGACTATTTTGGGAATGACTGCTGGCTGAGAATACATCCCTTTTCCTGATTTTATATGGATATGATGAGACAAAAAATCCCATAGCTCTATCAACAATGTAACCCTCATTGAAAATGTGAAAAATTCATAAGTGGAAACCCATGCAAATAGGGGGTAACAAAGTTAAGAAAATAATTTCACACAATACAATTTATTTCCACTTATTAGCACCAAAAATCACACTTTAAAAAATGATGAATTAACGAGGACTAGTGTCTGCAATTAGGGTTATGGAGTCTATAATCAATATGTAGAGGCCCGAAACCCTATTAATGGAGAGCATCAATAGGGTAATATTTCATAAAAGGAAAATCCTGATAATATTATCAACTAGATCCGGTGTTAGTGTTGAACGAAAATTATCTAAATGAACCATTCATAGCCAATCATACATTGGTCATGAACAATGTAACAAGAAACAACCATACATGTTTTTAATCTAAATATCAGCTTAAAATCAAGTTTGATAACAACAATATGTGCTTTATTTCATATTTAACAAAGAATGGCCGGACACATATATTTTCGATTATGGTCTGATCATCTTAGAAAACCTTCGAGGAATGAACAAAGATTCACATAAAATGAGACAAGGTTGTTTAGAAAATACTTTTGATTATAACATCAATATCATTATCAAATATACAGGAAATAAATGAAAAATGAAGGAAGAATCCTAGTCACAAAGGAATCCTATCAAGGTGTTTATCAGGTTATTTTTTTAGTGTAAATGTTTTTCCAATTGGCTAAGTTTATGGCATTTAAAAACAAATTCTCTCAACTTCAATGGTCATGTACATGGGGGTGATAATTTGTGACGTTGATAGCTCAAAGATTTTTTTTTTCAATGTCAGAAATGATCACCCCCCTCATGTACATGACCCTCAAACCAATCACTAACTCACTTCTTGAAATAAGGTCCATAATCCATGCAAGAGCAAAAACTAATCTTCTTCTTTCATGTGATAAAGCCTTGAAGGCCAAGCTCCAAGCATCCAAAATGGTTCAATTAGATGATGAAAATGATGATTACTATATTTGTTCACTCCTACATTAATAAATTACCTTTCCAATCCCTTGAAATAGGGATCAATACTCTAGGTCACGTTTTATAATATATTTAAAATAAGATTATTTTTATTATAATTGTTTATTATATAAGGTGAATCAAATAAGGTCCATGATCCATGCAAGGGTCAAAACTGATATTCTTTCATTAAAATAAGATTATTTTTATCATCATTGTTTATTATAAAAGGTGAATCAAATAAGGTCCACGATCCATGCAAGATCCAAAACTAATATACTTTTTTTATGTGCTCAAGCCTTGAAATCCAAGCTCCAAGCTTCCAAGATGGTTCAATTAGATGAAGTAAAGGTTGATTATTGTCTCTATGCACTCCTACATTAATAAATAAACTTTTCAATCCCTTGAAATAGGTATCAATACTCTAGGTCACCGTTTATAATATATTTAATAGTCTTCCCATGATTTTTGGGGTTACCCGCGATTCAAGGGTTTTCCTAGTTCTTGCAGAGTGTAAGAAAACCTCAATAAATAAAAAATTTTGTACCATGTGTGAGAATGCACCTATGTGTATAAAGAACCTTCAACCACTTCATTCCTTGAAGGTTTGATCCATGCTCCAAAAAATTGAAATCTATGCAATCAATCTCCAAACTTGTTGAATGCCTATGAAAAGTAAGTACAGAAATGCACTCCATTCATTTAGAAAAAATGAATACACGCTAGAAGAGGTTAATAGCATGGGTTTCAAGGATTGAGGGGGTACCATACACTTGCTTAGAATTTAGTAGTCAAATTCATATGTATTGGGGTTCCCTTATCCAACAAACAGGAGGTCTCATGTCTAGCTAGGTTATGAATTTAAAATAAGATAATTTTTATTATCATTGTTTATTATCAAACCTCTTTTACAAAAGGTATCCCATTCTCAAAATCCAAATTAAGTGCTCAGAATCTCAATTGTCTGTTTAAAAGGCCAATTCTGGTCCCAAAAAATAAAATATGAAACCAACATGAGTTGGCCTTCAAAATGCAAAGAAAACCATTTTAAATGCACACCTAGTGGGATATGAAGGCATATTCATGTAGCCTATCAAATGATGCACAAGCCTGTACCTGTCATAATTCATAAAAGGTGTCATTATATGAGAGTTGCAGACATGTGAAAATGGAACTTTATTTTTTTTGTCACCTTCAACCTATGTGAACTAACCTTACCAATCATGGGATGAAATTATACACCATTTATGACATTTCCACATGATAATACTTCATTTCCTAATCCAAAAAGTGATTGTTGTTTCAAATCAAGGAAAAATTTTCCTTCAAATATGGTTGTGGCAAATCGGTCTGGAACAAGCTTTCAAAATGCATGCAAGGGCCATCCAAATGATGAACCATGCAAATTTCATCTATGGAGTTGTAGTATATTGGATGATTCTTCCTCTTATTTGTTCAAATATTCAAATATTATCCTCATATATAAGCTAGAGGTTTTCCAAAATGGTAGTTTTATGTTTTGGCACTTCTTACAACCTATGGACTAGTTTTGAGATGTGCACTTCAAATCCCACCAATCCTCCCCAAGATGATTTTGAGAGTTTTCTTTGATGTCTTCTAAAATATTTTACCTTATCCCGAGATGATATTTTCCTCTATTTAGCGCATACTGTATGCTATCCATATTTAAGATAATTTGAGCATGTGAAACTCGTGTCAAATCATCCTAACTTAGATCTAGAAAATGCATGCCATTTGTATCACAAAAATTACGCAGCAGTAGATAACCCAATCACTGAAAAGTCTAGTTTTTATATTACTTCCAAAATAAAATCATCATAAATAGGATACAGTCTAAAGAATCTAGGAATATTACCTCTGAGTTATAGTACTAAGGTGCAACCTTCTACTCTTCAATGGGATTGACGAGATTTATGAAATCTACTGTCAGTCCTTCAATTGTGCAAATAGAAAAACCAATTTGCCTGCTGAATATCACATGATAATAAAAAACATTAATAAAGTTGTTATCTGACAATGTAATAGTAATAAAGACATTCAACAAGACATCTAAACTCGACAAACATATTTGATTGCAACATTAGGTGTGTGACCATCCACCTGAAACAGTATTACAATGACATTCTTAAAAAAGGATTCTTAACAATCCAAGCCTCAACTTTAATTCACTTCTTTATTCAAAAGTTGAGTGGATATCACATACCTCAGATATTGTGGAACATATGTCCATGCATAGTGAACAGATCCCTTGAAATCATTGTTGCATGCTGAGACAATATATTGAATAGCGTGCATATGAAACCACCAACTTTCTACTTGACTAATAACTACACCTCCATGCCCTATCCATATGTATCATATCCAAAAAGAAATATAAAAACTGGAATACGTATTATCATCCATATCCTATTTGTGTTACGGTAACTACAACTCAAAACCTACATTAGTGCCATATGGTAAACAAGTAATATCTGGCATAAAAGGAAAAATAACATGAATTATTAGATCAGGAACATGAGAATTAGATGTTTCATTAAAGGAAAAGAGAAAATTATAAAGTAAGCTTCCTATACTTTTCAAAAAAACCAATACTTTTCAATAAAACCAAACAAGGATAAACAAGAAAGCCAAATAACAAAAACTGTAAAAACCAAGCATGGAATATGCCATGTACATGTCTCCAAAGTACTTGATGTTGAAGTTTAAGGGTTAGAGGATTTTTAAATTTAAGTATTAAACTTTAATACATGAACGTATAGAATCATATTCACAAAAATAATGCTGTAATAAAATTTTAACTGTAATAAAGAAACATAATTTTCATCTCTTTGAACTTAACGCTCCATTATTCACTGCATTAAATTTGGTCCTCGAGAATCATCAAATGCCATGTACAGTAACAACACGATAAAATAATGTGTAGTAGATATCAATTGTAAATAATCATAACCAATATTTGAATCAACCATATGCTCAGATTTTTCATATTTGATCATGCCACTAATGGGACAAGTCAATTTAGACAAACAATTTACGTACCTTGAGAGAGATCCAGAGAGGGTTAAAGAAAAATCATATTGACCACATACTGACCCAGAATTCTTAGTCAACAAGAACAATCATACTAGTACATTCATGCTGACAAACAACACACAACCATGCTGGGTAAGGATGCAGTCACATACTGCAAAGACACATAGGAATACTTTGCACAATCATTCTTAAAAAAACACTGTTCACCCATAAAGTGAAACTCACTGTCGCGCTAGGGAAGAACCCGTAGTCCACAAAATAAAATAGGCTCATTATCATCTCATGTTCACACTAGGGAAGGAACCATAGTCCACCTGAGAAAATAGATCATGGTCATGCGAAGGACACACAGTCCACCAAGAAAACAAATCATGGTCATGCTGGGGAAGGACCCACATCCCACTCAAGAAAATAGATCACAGTCATGCTAGTGAAGGATCCACAGACTTCCAATAAACATATCATGCTCACGTTGGTGAAGGATGCACATCCCACACAAGAAAATAGATCACAGTCATGCTGGAGAAGGAGCTCTCAAGATTTCACCAAGGCATAGGTTTTTTGACCGTGTTGAAGGACCCACAGTCTACCAAGAAAGTACCAAGAAACAAATCATGGTCACACTGGTGAAGGATCCACATTCCACCAAGAAATAGACTCATGGCTACACTATGGAAGAAACCACAGTTCACACAAGAAACAGACCATGATCGCACTGGGGAAGGATCCACAATTCAACATAATCATGGTGACACTACAACAAAGTGACCATGTGGAAGGTGTAACAAGTAAATCCTAGTCATGTGGGTGGTGTAGCAAGAGATCACATGGATAAATAACAAATATCATGCAAAAGGAGAGAGCCCAGTTGTGCCACAGTCACGATGGAGCAGCATACCACGAACTGGATCTGTCTCTCATGTTAAATTAAAAATTTAATTTATAATCTAGATACTCCTTAAGATAGGGTATCAAAACATTAATAAACATAACCTCTGGACCAATTAAGATAAATTATTATGATTCAACTAAGGGGGGCACAACAAAACAAACCACAAACCCAAAAGGTCAAGGTGGACTATATAAGGTGGACATGCAACTCCTTTATATGACCAACAAGACCAATAATCTTTTCTCTCTCTCAAGGTACATTATTTTATATATTTTTCTCATTAATGTATACAATTCATTAGTTATAGAAAGTAGAACCAAATAAACAACTTATACAAGAGAAGTGAAATCCATAAAAAGTAGTTAGCTTGGAAACTACAACTACAACTGAAATACATAAATAGGCATCAAAGAAATTGCAAACCATCTCAAACAAACATAAACCATAACAAACGATGACAAAATAGTACTAAAAGTAGAATCGTATCGTTTTTACTAGACTAGATAAGTTTAAAGCATAATTTTCGTCTCTTTCAACTTTAAGACTCCCTAAGGTCCTTGTGTTAATGTTGAAAATCATACAAAGACAATAAATAACAACAGTAGTAAATCTAACTCAAAGTACAAAGAAAACTAATACGATAATCGACTATTAGAGTTGAAACCTTCCTTATACTTAGCTTAGCACACCTAAATAGTGCAACAAAGATATGAGTCCACACAATTCCAAACACATAGTGTTAATCTCTTTGAAGGACCAATACCATATCGACAAGCAAAGAATCCCCAGTCGACAACCAAAGAATTCAGTTACCTAGTCGACAAGCAAAGAATCCCTAATTACTCGAGCAACAGAGAAAGGAATCCCCGTGGTTTAAGCAGGTTTAAGTGTACTAAGATGTCTGTTGCACTGTATGAGTTTTTGGGTCTACTTAAAGTGAACCATAATGAAACCCCAAATACTGGAGCAACAGACTCAAATACAAGAATATATAAAATAGCAGGTAATGATGAAATTTCACACACAAAACGTGCACAAACCATATCTCCATTTGTATCCCCTACAAATCCTATGGCTTTCTTATAACTTAACACACTCAAAGATTGAAACAAAGATATGTTAGAATAATCCACGGGGGCTTCACTTGTTGACCAATATCCTATCACGTTAGTTCATATTGTGGGTTTTAAAATTATTAAAAATTGAACCAATATATTGTAGGTATTAGGGGGATAAGGGGTTTAAGGTGGGGTTGGGTAGGGTGGTTTATAAGCATTGAGGTATAAAAAGGGGTGGGGAGGAGGTTTTAAGTATTGGGAGGGGGTTTCAACAAAAAGATTTTGGGTCAATATCTCTTGAAATTAAGGGTGTTCTTTAATATCCTACGATCGCACGTGCTATGTGAGATGTTCACTAAGTGAAGTCCCTGTGGAATAATCAACCCATAGTTTACCCAATTAGACATTAATTCATTTATTTTTGTCTTATTTTCCTAGTTCATGTGTCCCACCTTGTGCAAGTTGCTATTTGCCTATCCATAGAGGTCAAACTTGCCACATTTGACTCATGTAGCACATGGCAGAGCTAAAGGAATCAATTCTGCTTTATTCCTGGCCTCCTAGGCACCCTTCTTCTTTTTCTGCTTTATTGCCTGCTTTTTCAGTGTTTTAAGGAAAAAGGAAAAGCTAGACTAGGTGAGGTTGACTTGTTTTTGTCCTACACATCCTCCTCTCTTTTCTCCATGCAAAAGCATGTATGAGCTGCCATTCCACCACTCTTTAGCTTACCTATGCTTTTTTCCAATTCGTGAGCTCCATGACAGATTTGGGATCAGCTTTTTACACCTATGGGGGATTTGCTTATTTTTGGTAAGCCTGCTTTATGCTAGATTTGGATGCCTCCTCATGCATTCGATTTCTTGATGTATTCTATTTATTCAGAAACCTATGTTATTACAGGGTTGGCTATTGTACACTCAGTTAATACAATTTAGTGTTACAGCTCCATATTGAGTCTCTCTTGTTAGAAATTTTGCATGATCAATTGATAATTGTTGTGAGTAAAATTAATCTATTGCTGGCCTTAATTTGCACATGGTATCAGAGCCATTGTAGGTTGTTTCTCTCCTTCAAAAATTGTTTTGCAGGTTCGACATCAAAGACTGGGAGCCTTCTACTGACAGCCAGGACAGATTTTCTAGAGCTATGGATCAATCACAGAAAACTATCTTGATTCCTTTCAATTTATTTGAATGGAAAGCAGAGATGGAGATACTGTTGAGATCAAAAGGCCTCTACAGGGTGACTATGGCAACAGAAGCAGAGCCCAATGCAGCTGCAGAGAAGATAAAATGGCACAACAGGAGGGATGAGGCTTATGGCCTCCTGTGCCTGAGTATTTCCAGTGACCTCCTTTTCCATCTTGATGGATTGACATCACCGAATGAAGTATGGGAGAAGCTTTCTGATCTTTTTGGAAATATAGATGAGATGAGGGGACATCAAATCGAGAATGAGTTGATTTCTCTGAGTCCAACAAGCTTTGAATCCCTGCAGCTATATTTCTCCAAGTTCAAAGCACTAGTTTTGCAGCTGAAATAGTGTGGTATTGAAAAGAAAGATGACCAGCTCGTACTGGCCATCCTCTCAAAGCTAGGCCCTGATTATTCAGTGTTTGTTTCGACCTTCTATGCCAAAAAACTGACAGCTCGAGCCTGGAAGATGCCTAGCCTTGCAGATTTCATGGAATCTCTCACACAAGAATAGGACAAGCTGGTGATGATGGGCACCATCAAACCATCCAAATATCAAGCTTTGATTGCTGGAGATTCAAGGGTGGGTTCAAAAAGTAAAAAGAAAGCTAAAAATCCACCTGAGCAAAAGAGAGACAAGAAACAGTCTCCAGAGGATCTACAAGGTCCCAAGAAGAATAACCAGAAGAAGAAGAACAAAGGTGAAATGAACAAGTGCGCATACTGCAATAAGGGCAATCACACTGAAAGCTCTTGTATATAAAAGCAGATAGACATGCTGACCAATCTCCTAGAGAAGAATGGCATCTCCCTTCCAGAAAGCTCAAAGAAGAGAGAAGGAGGATCAAGTTCTGATGATAGAGAGAGAGTTCATGCTCTAGTTGCTGGCACATCAAGCTCACCCAATTTTATCATAGATTCTGGAGCTTCAAGACACATGGTTTATACTAAGGAGGCTTTCTCCTCACTGAATATGTCGAAAGGACCATCTATTGTACTGGGAGATGAATCTCTCACTGAAAGTAAAGGCAAAGGAAGGATAGATCTTGATCATGGTCAATTCAGCAATGTGCTATATGCCCCTGGTCTCGCCTCCAACCTCCTGTCAGTGTACCAGATGACCCACACTGGGTCTCCTAAGAAGGTCATATTCTCCCCCGATGAAGTTGAGATCACAGAGATTTCAACTGGTAGAGTCATTGCAAAAGGAGTTGCGAATCATGCTCAAAAGGTATACATGTTCTCACACTTCCTACCTTACTCAAACCCATCTGCTCTTCTCATTCATGCTAATGAAGCCAGCAAGCTGTGGCATGAGAGATTTGGCCACCTTAACTACAAATATATTTTTGATCTTAGTGAAAAAGAGATGGTCATAGGGTTTCCCAAGATAAAAATTTCCAAAGGAGTCTGCCAAGGCTGTATCCTAGGAAAACACCCAGAGCACAAATTTGAGAGAGCTAGTCATGAGAGAACCTTTGCACCCCTCGAGCTGATCCACAGTGATGTTTCTGGTCCATTCCCTCATATGTCCATGATTCAAGCCA
>LPNX011002722.1:43255-91452 GCA_001517045.1 Pseudotsuga menziesii | reverse complement strand
TTTTGTCCTACACATCCTCCTCTCTTTTCTCCATGAAAAAACATGTATGAGCTGCCATTCCACCACTCTTTAGCTTGCCTATGCCTTTTTGCCAATTCATGAGGTCCATGACAGATTTGGGATCATCTTTTTACACCTATGGGGGATTTGCTTATTTTTGGTAAGCATGCTTTATGCTAGATTTGGATGCCTCCTCATGCATTCGATTTCTTGATGTATTCTATTTATTCAAAAACCTATGTTATTACAGGGTTGGCTATTGTACACTTAGTTAATACAATTTAGTGTTACAGCTCCATATTCAGTCTCTCTTGTTAGCAAATTTTGCATGATCAATTGATAATTGTTGTGAGTAAAATTAATCTATTGCCTGCCTTAATTTCCACAAGATATTAGACCACTCAACTATGAAACCATGGGGGTGTCGTTGAAGGACCAATACCATATGTCATTTGTTCATATTGGGGTATTCATAATTATTAACAAAAACATTATATTGGGGTCATATTAAGGGTCTAGGGGGTTTCTTATGGGTTTAAAAAAAATATAATATGTTGGGGATTTTATTATAAAAGCGGGTGGAACAATAGCACTAGTGGGGTGTGGAGAAGCAGTGTAAGCATGAAACAAGTATGGGAGAGCTAGCATAAAGATTAATCAAGGGTCAGACTAGTGTTTTCAGCCATGTTGGAACTTTGGGGTTCTAGGCTTAGATTGTGTTGTGGGCCAACATAAGATAAAGAGTCAACAAGAGGGGTCAAGAAGATGAAAATTTCAAACTCATGGTCAAACTCTTATATTATCTCTCAAGGTACCACCAAGGAATAGGTTTTTCACCCTTGTTGGAGGAGAACCAAGGAACATGATTTTTTGTTTTCACCCATGTTGGAGGAGCACCAAAACATAGGGTTTAAAGTGTGGAAATTTAACCCAATATATAGGACAATTACACTCACAAAATTTCTAATCAAACATGAATAATTCACACCAAAGGAGACTGAGATTTGATCATAACACTGATATGTATTCAATAAGTGTACAATAGAAAAACTTGTGAATTAATAGGCTGCTGCAATATATAATTACATGAGAGAATTGGATACATAAATATGCCATTCAAAATAGTAAAATAGTAGGCGTTGTTCAGGATTAAACACCCTTGTAACCTAGGGTCTAGGGTTGCCAACTTACTTCTAAACTTGCAAAAAATTAGCTTTAGTAAAGTACAGAAAGGAAATAGGAAGAAATATTGGACTCACCCGATTACCAACGGTTGATCCAAGTTTGATCTTCTTTTTTTATGCTTCTATCCAAATCTTTCAGGGATGCACCTCCTTCACCTGCAAAGAGCAAATTCTCCAAGTACAATATTATATATATATATATGACAAGTTAGATAAACAATATATATATAGTGCTTAATCAAATATATTCATCAACCATAATACATGAAAGAGACTCAACACAATGTTGGAAGAAGAATTCTCTTTATTAACAATCAGTGAATGAGATAAGTGTACAGCCCAATGACTGAGACAAGGACTCCTCTGCAACCAAAGGACTATGAGTTCCTGCTGCTCCAAGACTTCTGAAGATATACCACCAGCATAACTTTGATCTCAAGCTTGATTCCTCAATGCCCTCTGCAAGGCCTCTATTTATATCTTGGGAAATAGAGTGGTTTCGAAGGTTGAGGAGGTTGAGATAGTTGGGGTAGTTAATGATTAGGTCCCAAATAATATCCACTAATCATGATTTATATTTTTTAATGTCGAATGGAGATGTACGCGACTATTAATATAGGAAACCCGCACATGATACATGATTTGCTTAAAGGAAACCCGCGTATGACACGCGATTTGCTTAAAGGAAACCCGCGTATGCTGACGTACGTGGGTTGCAATGGAGATAGTCACATACAGTATGCAAGTTGTAAATGAAGATAGTCACGTATGTACGTGAGTTTCAATGAAGATAGTTGCATACGCTAATCAACACTTAGAAATATAATATGGTAGGCTGGTTGAAAAGTAAATGCATCTCATTTCATACCCATCTATAGTGTTTTGGCAATATTCAATCCTAAAATGTCCTTTTGTGTACCAACATAGGGAATGTTGGCACTCGAATGGAGAAGTGCCATTTGAGTTGATATTAGATGCCCCCTAATGTGTGAGATCAGAGGGAAGTGATGGCTGAAATACATTATAATCATTATCTTTGGAGAACTCAGAAGTCCGATGGAGCAGAGGTAGTACCTGAAACAAATACATGATAATGTCATATACAAAGTAATATCTAAGGATGCTATGTTCAATATACTGGAACATTAGTTCCTTTACAATATTTGAGTACATCATATAGTACGGGTACAATAACACGTATATTACAAAGGTGGATCGAAGCCACAATATACAATAATGACGAGTCTTCAAAGATCCAGAAGCTGTGTAAGTAACCACAACATAATCTTGCGCAACTTAGTCCATGGATGTGAAACTAAGGTCTTCATAAAAAATCCCAAAGAACTAGTACAATCCAAGCCATGTGAATAGATGTTATTGAAGTTGAACATGGATTGGATTCAATAGATTGTCAACCAATAGGTGATACTTGACAACTGAAGCAAAGGAATTCATGAATAATGAAAGTGAATTCTAAGGCATGATCGTCAAAACTCTAGGTCTTTGTCATCAGGAAGTGATGATGCAGAACCATACTGTGATAAGGAAGGCAATAGATCCTCCAACGGATCATAAGAGTGACTAGGAACTGGGTAAACGAAGGGAGACACAAGTAGTAACATATACGACAATGATGGAATCAGGATATAGATCAGATACAAGGTTAAGTCCTTGAACAATGAGCATGACACAGAGATGACCCAAGGTAGGTTTTAACTTTACAGATAGTACAACTAGACTTATTTGTCATGTAGGAGACATTATGAGATTCCCCAGGTAGAAGAGACAAGAGGAGGAGTAAGAAACTCGAAGTAATAGCTAAACTAAAATTGAACACTAAGACATGAGTATCAGAAAGAACAGAGAGTGCTATGTTCAAGGAGGACATGTTGCCACTCACTGAGAACCAAAAGAAAACTTCTTCCTTACCTTCCCTGTTAAATTTTAACGAGTCCAAGAAAGTCAACTCGAATCTCTCTTCATTTTTTGACAAGCTTGAAGAGAAGAGGGAATAATGCTTGATAGTGTCATTGATTCGTGGATTTTATGAGCCCAAACTAATACATGCTCACTTGGTGTTTTCACGTTTCGAGAGTTTGAAAACTTCAAAGAAGACTCAAGGGGGTTCCTTTTTCATCTAATTTAGTCTCCTGAGGTCGGAAAATTATAAAACATACCACAGAAGAACTGTCTTAACTTCCGTAGAAGAAAAGGTGAACCTTTTTCGTACTTAGTTAGGGTGGTCTGAAAAGGGTTAAATTACCACCTACCCAATGCTTCTTCAAGAGCAGCATATAGCTTGAGTTTTACGAGTGTGAAGGAAAGTAAGATCAATCGGAAAGATCCATTTGAGTACGAGAAATGGGGCTTACAACAATAAACTCGATGCTTTGTTCTTGGTGTTTCACGAGCATGACAAAGACATAAAGCACACTCGAAATATTTTTCATGTTTAGGTCCAGAGCACGAAAAAGAGAAAACTAAGCTCATACTGGGTGTTCCTTTTCCATAAATTTAGTCCCTTAGGTCCAGAAAAGTGATAAACTTGTACCTGAGAATACTCTTCTCAATTACGTATAAAAGAGAGTGAACCTTTCTCGTATTATTCCACATGGTCCGAGAAACAGATAACCTAGCACCAATGTGGATGCCCATTCAAGTATTCTTAATGAGATTGAACATACAATTTTACTTGGAAGTCAAGTTTGTTTTAAGGAGTTAGACCTAGGCCTAAAGAAACTCCATCAGGGCAAAGAGTCCTATAAACGGATAGCTTGTAAAAAGAGACCAAAATGAGGCTCAATTTGGCATGAAGATTAGCTAAAAAATATTCCCCTGAACCTATGAAAGCTGCAGCATGAGTATCAAAAGAAAATAAATAGGTTCTAAATGAGGATACTCATGGGAGGAAGGTCATATACACGGAAGAACAATGGTAAAGACAAGGAGCTACTGGTTAAAAATACCATAGTCCGTGGTCGAAGTGTTAATGCTAGGATTAATATGGAGTAGGTATAAATGTAAAATGCATGTGAAATGACAAAAAACCATCCTATATGAGCAAAAACCAACTTAAAAACGATGATAAACCTGTCACATGGAAGAAAAGATATGGCATTAGTTTAAAAATTATGAACTATAGGGAAAAAACCCACTTGGAAAATAAATTTTCTATAAATAGTTCAAAATATGAATAAAACCTCACCATTTGATTTTTGACCATAAAAAGACAATTTTTACCTCAACCTTTGGTTGCTCAGTGTGGATGATTCGGTGGACCATTCGCAAAACCGCAAGTGTCAGGTAAAACTACTCTTCATGCTCTTTCATTTGATCCAAGCAATTGTTAATTTTGAGCCCTAATTTCATGTTTTCAAGCCCCCTCAAAGAAGGAACATTGTGTACGCGGGTATGGTATGTTAATAGTCACGTACACACATTTTGTATGTGGGTTTCCTGAAAGACAATCGTGTACAGTATGCAACTTGCCTAAAAGGCAGTCGCGTACGCTACGCGAGGTATAAAAAGAACGTGTAGGGTCAAAAAATTCAAATTTTACATGAATCTAATGGTTTGCAATTTCTTTATTATTAGATTGAAATATGGTTCTTGAGTGGAGGGAGTGGGAACATGAATACATGGACCAAGAAGCTCTTCAAGATTACCCCACAGTGAATGTTTTACGTCAAAGTAGGTTATTGAAGTTTTTTTGTACCTCACCTATGCGGGAAAATGTCCGCCTCTTAGAGTTCTTGATAAATTATTGGGATCATGGTTTGGGCATGTTTGACCTTCAAGGTGAGTCTTTATAGATTACTTTAGAGGATGTCTATTTCATTGCTAGTTTATCACGACGAGGAGCTCTGGTGAACTTGGAAGGCACTGGCAGAGCCGGTGACCCTCTAAGTGTACAAAACTATATTGATATATACTGCGAACCAGGCACTCAAAAGAGGGGTAGCTGCATCCCTATTGTTCATATTCGCAACTTTCCTTTACAGGTGTTGACAAGCACTATAGTGAGGGTTTCAGGGTCATCATCACTTCACCTTGCAACCCGGAACTAGATGAGACTAGTAGTAGACTGTTTGCAGGGATCCCTATATGACTGGTGCTCGAGAGTGATCCCAATAATAAGAAAAAAACTCTCTGACTGCAAAAGAGGTAGGAGGAAATGTTTTGGTTATTCTAGCATATTAGTAGCCTTCTTCTTTGAGAGAGTGCTGGGATTGAGTCTTGCAGTACCATTTCAAGTTTGTTCTCTCGATCATCCTAGGCTGAGTAGGTGGGGAGATATATTCCTCCGCCAGGGAGGTGGTGGCTCGGTCCAGAGTGTCTATGACGACAACTTCTACTTTTGGTGGGAGCGACAGTTGCCAGCCTTGGAGCAGTTTCCATATGCTGGATTAGATTTCCATGGTGATACTGACCTCGTCCTCCCTCGAGGAGGACCATGGGGAGAGTTAGGTAATTTTTATTTTCAAATTTTAAATTTTTTTATGAATTTTAAATATAGAGATATATACATATGTATAAGAGTTCTAATCCTTTTAAAAATGTCAAAAATGTAGATATTGAACCAGTCTGCCCTGCTGGGCATCCACGCATCTATGTGAATCCTGTTTTGGGAGAAGACCAGGGATTGATAAGGGTTCTTGAGGGGAAGATGGCCAGGCTTACCCAGAGAGTACCTACCTTACAAATTGAGCACATCCCAGCCATCATGCAGGAGCTAGTGGTTGGTGTACCACCTATCTGGATATGCCTTCTGAGGTGAGTAGCCACAGGAATACTTGCGTACATAGATACTGTTGAGGATGCTAAAGCTGAAGAGACTGAAGAATCTTGAGTGCAGGGTGATCGGGGTGACTAGGGGGGTCCAAGTGACCAGGGTGGTCCAGCTTAGACCTATGAGCATTTTATGGACTATGATCCATGTTTGTATATTTTTTGTATATTATACAGTTATGACTGGATTTGAGGATCAAAGACTCGACCTATCTATATGGATAGATATTCACATATATATATATATATATATATATTTTTCTAGTTTATTTACAAATGTTTTTATGTATTTGATGTATACTTTTATGTAAAATGTGTTAAATGCCAATCCAAGATGTAATTAGCGTATGCATCAGTTAATGAATTTTGATTCCTTGGACTATGATTGAAAGTAATGAACTCAAAATTTCTTTCCAATAACGTAACTTGCATGAACTGATGCAATAAAATAGGGTTCCACACTTGATAAGCCCGATTGAGCTGGGAAACCACCAATTGAGAGTCCAATCAGACTTCCAGCTAAGTGATACCATGTGACAAAGCATCCCATAGAAGCTCAATGACAACCCTATATTCAGCCACATTATTGGTAGCAGGACCTAAGCAAGCGCCTCCTGAGGGAGAATAAATGACCCATGCAGCTGAAGCTAAATTACCAGTGTGGTCACTGGCACCATCAGCGAAACCTATGAACCTCTTGGAAGACATCTGAAACAACCTATAGATGGTATAAAAAACACAAACCGATGAACTAGTGTACATAAAAATACATACAAGAAAATACAAGAATAAGTTCTAAGCCTAAGCATAGTACTTTTTCAGGTAGAGCCCATTTCTAGGCTCAGGCAGCTTATTCCCATCAAAATCAATCAATTCATATGCACCCTTCTTTAACACCTTTGATACGACATAAGGCCTAATCTACATAGACCTGAATTTTCCTACCCCCAGGGGTTCTTTGTCTTGCTCCCAGAGCAAAACAAGCTCCCCTTCAAAGAAAATACAAGGCTTGACTAATTTATTGTATTGGCTTTTGACAATATTTTTATGAGCTTGGTTTGCTATCAATGCATCTCTACGATGTTCATTAAGATGTTCTAAATGTAATAGATGTTCTTCCAGCTCAGACGTATCAGGTAACACATGAATATCAATTCTTAAGGATGGGATTTCACATTCAACCGGGGTAACGACTTCCACTCCATGAACAAGTTGGAAGGGAGAAAACCCCGTTGCAGTTTTCACATTGGTCCAATCTGCCAAAAGTGTAGGATACAACATGATATGCCAGTTGGAATGGGCTGCATTAATAGTATGTTTGAGGATAGTTTTCAAAGTTTTATTAACAACATCGACTTGACCATTTACTTGAGGATAGAACGAAGATAAATGTTCTTGTCTAAATCCTAGCATAGTGGTCAATTCAGTCATCATGCTATTTTGGAACAGCCTCGACTTGACCGTTTTCTTGAGGATAGAACGAAGATGAATGTTCTTGTCTAAATCCTAGCATAGTGGTCAATTCAGTCATCATGCTATTTTGGAAATGACTGCCATGGTCAGTGACAATCACTTTAGGTATACTGAATCGTGTGATAATTTGATTAAACACCAAAAAAGCTGCAGTTTTTCCCATCAGCTTTAAAGGTGGGCATTGCTTTTGCCCATTTCGTAAAATAGTCTACAACGACAATGCTATATTTGTGCCCCCCAGCCGAGGCTGGGTTACATGTCACGTAATCAATCCCCCACTTCATGAAAGGTCCCACTGAGATGATGGGAAATAATGGAGCTGGATGTGATCACATCTCTCTGGTGTAAAGCTAACAAGGATAACCGGCACGTAATATCTTCTGAGTCGTTGCTAACCCCGATAAATTGCCCCCACATGCTCCACTATGGGCATCATTTAGGACAATATCCCCTTCCTCGTGGGTAAGACATCGACGCAAAATGAAATCTACCCCCTTACGGTATAAAGTATCTCCTATGATGAGATAGTTCTTGGCATGTAAGAGTAGTTTACATCATTCTTCCCGTGAGAAAGCTGTAGGATACTTCAAAGTCTGGAGATAGATAAGTATATATCTGTACCAAGGTTCAGAGTGGAAATAAACAAGATATGCTCATTTGGGAATGAGTCTTCTTCAATAGCTACATCTTCCTCTACTGGAATTTTGCAATGAGCTCAGCAAAAACTAAGTATTTTTTGGATTTGGTGGACTGAAAATCCAAGTCAAACTCTTGGAGAATGAATATCCATTTTTTGAATTTGCCTCCAACTATCTGTCAAGAAAAAACATATTAAAAATGATTAACATCCGCCACTACCATCATAGTCCTCAGTAAGATGTAGTGACGTAACCTCTAAATAGCATAAACAGCTGCTAAGGCCAACTTTTCGACATCGGAATACCTAAGTTTAGGTCCCACTAAAGCACGATTGAGATAGTAAATGACATTCTCTTGGAGATTATCGTCTTCTTGGACTAGGACTACCCCTATAGTCGACTCAGATGCGTCCAGATACAATATAAAATCCCTAGAGTAATCTGGTTGATGCAATAATGGTGCCGATGACAAAGCTTTTTTCAATGCCTCAAATGCAAGTTGTGCAATTTCATCCCATACAAATGGGGTGTCCTATTTTAATAGGTGCATGAAACCATTAGTAATCTTGGCATAATTTACAATGAAACATCGAAGAAAATTGGACTTCCCTTCCTGGCTTTGAAGCTGCCTGATAGAACAAGGAGGAGGTAGATTTACAATGGCCTCAACTTTCAAAGGATCCACCTGAATGCCTTTGTTAGAAACAATGAATCCAAGCAGTCTCCCTGACTCGACATAGAAAATGCACTTGTGGGGATTCAAGTGAATCTTATAGTATCTACATCATTCAAAAATTAAACGTAAGTGATCTGGGTGATCGATCCTCTTACAAGAATGTGCAGGCAGATCATGAAGGTAACATTCGACAATGGCTTTAATATCGTGAAAGGAAAAATTCATTTCCTGCTAAAAGGTTTCCCCAACATTTTTCAATCCAAAGGGAATTTTCTTGTACGTGAAGGTACCCTAAGGACAAATGAAATTTGTTTTATGTTGGTCTTCCAGTTTAATTTGGATTTGATTATATCCAGAGAAACCATCCATAAACGAAAAGACTTCACTTCCTGCGCAAGCATCAATAATTTGATCTATAAATGGTGTGGGATAGTTTTCCTTAGGAGAGAATTTATTTAAATCTCGAACGTCAGTACAGACCTGTATGGTCCCTTTCTTTTTATCAATAGGAATAGAGTTGGATACCCATTCTATCAAAGCTATGGGATAAATAAAACAAGCTTTCAACAGTTTCTCGACTTCAAACTTCACTGCCGTCCCTTTAAGCGGGTTAACAGGTCTCAACTTTTGCTGAACAGGTTTAGCATTGGGGTATGTTCGGATCTCATGCTCACCTATAGATGGATCAATGCCTGGCATATCCTTATATGACCAGGCAAAAACGTCACGGAATTCCTTAAACAAGGTTGTATAGATCGCAATATCCTCAGGAGAGCAGTTTGGGTCGATATGTATATTTTCCACAACGTCAGGATTTACAAAGATGTTGATAGGGATGGTAGTGGAAATATTTGCCATATTCCCCTAAGCAAACATTCCTTCCCTTGGTAAGGGATTAATGGGCATACCAACATCGTCTGCTAGTCTCATATGAAAATCCTGATTCTCTATCCTGCTTAACTATGGAAGAAAATAGGATCAATGGTGAAGATTTTCATAGATCTTATCTCATCCGCACATGGCTTCCAGAATGGCTTCATTAGAAGGTAAAACCATATCTAAATAATCTGTAGAATGCAAAGAGTTTTCTGCCCAAGCAGGCAAATAGGCTTCTTCCAGTTCCTTTGAGACTGTGAGGGGGACCAGAAAGGGATCAACATTGGTTTGGGTGATAGCTTGATAAGTCACTTCCACTACCGATAAGGGAACTTTAGGTTCATGGTGGGAAGGGAGAACCCAATGATCAGTCCTATAAACAACTGTAGCTATGGACTTCCCCACACTAGTAGAACCTATATAATTAATCAGAGCTGGAAGATCAAATGTGCCCATCAATGATGTGTACATTCTAGCCCCTAATCTCTTTGAAGCAGGTTTGACCTGATCAACCAATGGAACAGTGCACTCATTAGATTCCATGCGGCCTTTTTGACTAAAGCTAAGTTGGTCAATACTAACCAACTTCCCTTCGTGTGGAAACACTACCACCCGAAAGACGGTCAATGCAATAGAAGACATGGCATAAGTCCAACTTCTTCCCAAGAGAAAATTATAATCCAAAGGTGCATCAATCACCTCTACCTCAACAGACATTACTTTCCCTTCCAACTTAATTTCAAAAGGCGGTAGGATACCATGTAGATGAAATGACCTTCCATTGATAGCAGTAAGTAGGGTGTTTGACAGGACCAGCTCTGGGGATCCAAGATCTTTCCAACAAGACAAGGACATAACACGGGTAGAAGCACCCTCGTCAACAACTGCTTTTCCAATGGTCTTTCCACCATGCATAACATCTATCGATAAGGCTACATGATATGGTAGGCGAAGTTTGACATCAGACAAATTAAATTTTTCCGGGAGACTCTATGAGTCCATACTGCCTAAGGCTGCTAAGAGTGCATCCCGCTAGGTGGGACAACTCTGTAACACCTCTAAAGATGACATTGCACAAGGAATTTGGGCTAAGTTTTCAACTACGGAGTATTTTGCTGCATCCCTAACATTAGGATTATGCAAGGTCTTCTTAAAGACACCTTTCGGTATCTTGGGCATAATTTCGGTAGGTTTCTCAACTGTGAGAGGGTTAGAAGTTTCACCTATTGACTTACCCTTCTCCAAGGTCTCTTTTTCATAGTTCTTATTCCTGGTCTATAGTAAAGTTTGGGATCAAACCATGTTTATATAATTGGGGTTAGGGGCATTTGGGGTTCCCCCTACTGCATTTGAAGCTGAAGTAGAATTATGTCCTTGGGGAAAAGGATCCTTTAGGACAGCCGGTTGTTGAGCTTTTAACAGCTTCTAAGCTTGTTCCATAATGGCACAAAGATGGGTGAGGTGATATTCATGGCACAACTTACATGGGAATGTCACCTTCATCTTTTCTTTCTTGCCTCCATCAGCATTGTTTGCATATTTTTGCTTGTTTTGGTTTCCCTCCCCTTTCTTTCCTCTCTTCTTTTTCCCATAGGGCTGCTGATTTCCCTTCTGAGAGGTTTGTGCAAAAACAATTTCATTTTGGGGTGAGGGGGTAGCCTTTGTTGCCTCCGTCGTAGAATTTTTTACGAACAGCTAATGGAGCTGTTTGGCCAAAGATTCTATAGTGGGATAATTCACGGAACCAACCACACCATCAGCATGGGGTCTAGGCTTAGGTTTCTCTGCATCATGTGTTGGCCTCGGTGCCTCAAGGATAATCTCATATAAGATATTAGACTAAGAATATATCAAATCTAGTTGGTGGGACTTGAGGATAGATTTTTCCTCATTTGTCACTCCTGAAGTAGATATTTCCTCAGATATATAAGGCAATAGGGATTTAAGGAAGCATTCTAATAAGAACTCAGGAGGAATAATGGCTTTAGTAAGGCTCTTCTACCTCCTCCTCTCTTGGATGTGATTCGAGATATCGGTGGCCTTGTTCTATCGGAAGGTAGAAAACAATTCTGTTCCAAAATCATATGGGACAGGAAGCTGGAAGTGACTAAGGAAAGCGTTAGCCAAGTCCCCAAAAATACTAAACGCAATAGAAGGCAACTCAATGTACCATTTTGCGGCAGTACTCATCAAAGTTCTTTGTAACATCCTCAACCGAAATGAATCTTTGTTCAATGAGTTGGACGAGCACCATAAATGGAAAGTGGTGTCATGAGCTTCAGGATTGTCACCAACCTTTCCTTCGAATTTTGGGATATCTGAGGGCAGCTTGGTAGGGACGGGTGACCAGTAGGGATCATGTCTCACCAGGTCATTCATTAGTTTAGACAAATTTGGCAATTTTAACGTTTCTAGGAAAGGAAGCTTAGGTCTATCCAGAGCACTAAAAGTACCAGTTTGGGGATTAGAGGGACTTGCCCCCATATTCCCATATGTGAAGGTGGGGTTTCCCCTTGCTGCCAATTGTGAAGTGGATGGGTTTCTTTGGAAAGGATTCCATCCATAAGCCACAGGATTGTTTGTGTGAGGTGCAGTATAAGAGGTTCTAGCTGCCCCAATAAAAAATGGGGTTTGAAATATAGGAGCAGGTATGCCTCTGCTAAAAAGCAAAACGGGAGAGCTCGTGAATGGAGCAGAAACTGGAGTTTGAAAACCTTGACAATAAGGGTTAGTGTTTCCAAATTGCACCCCTACATATGAGGGTGTTGGGCTGAAGTATGGAGTATATGGGGGAATGTGCCCCCCATTCGAAGGAAATCCTTGGACAAAAGCCAAGGATCCTATAGGACCACTCTGGGCAGTGTGTGCAAAGGAAGTAGGAACTGTATGTACACTAGGAATCCCAGTGACCATACCACCAAAAGCACCTTCTATACTTGTGGGAGCCGGTGGTTGAACCACTCGACTCACTGGAGTTAAAGGAATAGTAGGTATACTTGATCTAGGGGCACCTACCGAGGGAGGTAGTACCCCTTCAGCTAGAGCGGCTGAGGTGGAAGTAAAAGAACTTTTTCCTGTAGTAGACATTATTCTTCCCACAGGGACAACAATCAAGGGTGGATCGAAAGGACAAACCTGAATGATCACAGAATCATTTAAGTCAGTTAGAGGTGTATTAAAATTCCTTGCAAACTCATTAGCCTGCAAGTCTTCTATCGCAACTGTGTTTAAATTGAAATGGTTTTCCCTAAGTTTTGGTTCTCCTGGAACTCCACTAACTCCTATCGGTTCAAAAGAACTGTCTGTTTCCAATCTCCGCCTTTGAGGGGGAGGTGGAGGTTCCAATGTAATAAGCGGAGGAAGGTTTTGCAACCTTCATGGCCTTTTGATAGCTTGGTCCTCCACGTTTGTAAATTTGAATTTTCAAACCCTAAGGTTGGCTAAACACAGACAAACCATAGAGAAATCACTATAAAATTCCTAGAGTCTCAACAATTACAAGGTGTACAAGATACGCTTTCCCGAAGAAAGATGAGAGACAGTTTCTTGGTGTCCTTGAAGAGGTTCTTAGGCATAAGCGGAGGAATTACCCACCGCCCTCCCACACTTTCAACAAGGGTTACCGTCCAAGCCCATCCAAGGTGAACTAGAAATAGCCTTCTGATTTACCTATGTATAATCCCTAGATTTCAAGAGACTAGAGGCTACCTTAACTATACTGATAGTCTGGGGGGACAGTCACAAGCCTAATTCGTATGCATGGGCAGGGTAGCTGAGCCCAATACTCTTTCTAGGACAGAATCCCTAGATGCATAAAAAACTTGGTCTACGTTTTGACAAGGAATTGGAGGGTTATCTCCTCATTCCAATGCCTCCACGTGGCCTCATGCTTAACTCTCGTTTGAGAGGAGCTTCCCAGATACTATTGATAAAGATAAGGATTTACCTATCGATTGGCCCACTATGGATAAATTTAAATACTTATGGGGAGTTTACACTTCATATCCCACAAGTCTAGCCTAAGCTAGTAGTTGTATGGCCCTATAAAACAAAAATTACTAATAAATTTAATTATAACATTCATTTTAAGGGTTTTTTTTACTCAGAAGGCAAGTGGAGTGAAATACTACGATGTTATTGACTCAATAAGAAATATAAAAAATAGGTGTATAAATCAATTCCAAAGCAAAATATCACTACTTAAAACAAGCTTCTCTTTTTCTTTTTCTTTGTAAATATAAACTAATGAAAATTCAACTAAGGAAGAGAAAACAAAGACTTATTTTTGTAATTTTTGAGATTTTATTTAAAAACTGAAAGTAAAACTACCATATGCAATTCGAATGCAAATGTTTCCAATGCTTTTCTTTTCACTTTTCAAATTCCTCAAAGATTACTATGAACCTAAATGCAAAAATTCTTGAGTATGCTTGAATAATCTAACTATATAAAGTAATCAAAACGAAGTAAAGAAGATTTATAAAAACCAAAGATCAACAACGTAAGGAAGACTTGGAAAACACCTAGCTTGGGAGGACACAATGAATGGAAAGCACTGAAATCAATCAAAGGCAAGTGACAAACCAACACTATTCGGAAATAAAATGGGACATACGGTATCTAGAACCTTGATCACTGATTCAGACAACCAGCACTTGGACCTATCACCCAATAGGAAAATCCACTTCAAATTGCTAAAAGAAAGACAATCCAAGCAATAGAAACTCAATGGCTTACCAAAAATCACAAAGTATGGTTAACAGGGCTGTCAAACCTATAGTGCAATGCCTATACTAAAGACCACTAAGCAAGACAAAATCCACAGAAGGACAGGGACAAGCAACCCAACCCCAAATTTTTTGTTGCTCAAACTTGTATGCGACTGTCCACAAGAGAAACCCACATACTGTACACGACTGTCTAATATAGCAACCTACGTACACAGACCTATGTACGCGACTGTGTAGCACAGCAACCCACGTACAGGAGTAAAATTTTTCAACAAAAGAAAAAATTATAAAGGTCTTCAAACACCACTATAAGTCTAAACCAAGACACAACACCACACACTGAATCAAAGTAAAGAATAGACAAGGATCAACAGAGTTAACCCACAGCAGGTTGGGCTCGCCAGCGGAGTCTCCAATTCTGTTGTTGAGGATTAAACACCCTTGTAACCTAGGGTCTGGGTTACCAACTTACCTCTAAACTTGCAAACAATTAGCTTTAGTAATGTATAGAAAGGAAATAGGAAGAAATATTGGACTCACCCGATTACTGACGGTTGATCCAAGCTTGATCTTCTTCCACTCTGCTTCTATCCAAAGCTTTCAGAGATGTACCTCCTTCACCTGCAAAGAGAAAATTCTCCAAGTACATTCTTATATATGTATATATGACATCTTAGATAAACAATATATATAGTTCTTAATCAAATATATTCATCAACCATAATACATGAAAGAGACTCAACACAATGTTGGAAGAAGAATTCTCTTTATTAACAATCAGTGAATGAGATAAGTGTACAACCCAACGCCTGAGACAAGGACTCCTCTACAACCAAAGGACTCTGAATTCTGCTGCTCCAAGACTTCTAAAGATATACCACCAGCATAACTTTTCTCTTAAACTTGATTCCTCAATGCCCTCCCCAAGGCCTCTATTTATATCTTGGGAAATAGAGTGGTTTCGAAGGTTGAGGAGGTTGATATAGTTGGGGTAGTTAATGATTAGGGCCCAAATAATCTCCATTAATCATGATTTATATTTTTTAATGTCGAATGGAGATGTACACGATTATTAATATAGGTAACCCACGTATGACACGTGAGTTGCTTAAAGGAAACCTGCGTATGTTGATGTACGCGGGTTGCAATGGAGATAGTCGCGTACAGTACATGAGTTTTCAATGAATATAGTCGCGTACGTATGTGTGTTTCAATGAAGATAGTCACGTACACCAATCAACACTTAGAAAAATAATATGGTAGGCTGGTTGAAAATTAAATGCATCTCATGTCATGCCCATGTATAGTGTTTTGGTAATATTCAATCCTAAAATGCCCTTTTGTGTACCAACATAGGGAAAGTTGGCACTCAGATGGAGAAGTGCCATTTGGGTTGATAACAGTAGGCTTACTAAATCTAGTCAAATCCCCCATAGGTGCACAAAGCAGTTTCCAAATCTATGAAGATGCTCACAAATTTTCTAAGTAAAGTGGGAAAGCTAAAGATGGATGGAAATAAAACTCATACATGCTTTTATTTGGATAAAAGGAAGGAGGATGATGTGCACAAAAAACAATTCAACTACACCTAGTCTAGCTTTTTTTTTTGCCTTAAATCAAAATAAAACAAGGCAGATTTTTAGAGAAAGCAGGTATGCACTTTGGAGGATCTGGAATAAAGTAGACATGCTAAATTGGGTTTCCAAGATGTTTCCCAAGTGCTCCATGACTTAGTTTTAGCATGTGTTGAATTTTAGGACGTGTAGAAGGAAACTAGCATAGAATGGAGTCTAGGAAACTAGGTAATAAGACAAAAATAATTAAAATTAATGTCTAAGGTAGGTAACTATGGGTTGATTATTCTAACACCCCCTGTTAAGCCTGAATTTATGAGTAAATATCAAAAAACTATAGGGCCTAGAAACAAGGCTTAGTCACCCTTTACATACTGCTTGTCCATACAACTGAGGAAAGAGGCAAAAACTCAGTGGAAAAATCCTCCCTTAAACATGGATAGGAAAAACAAAATTTGGAAATATTGTCATCAATCATGCTTCATGGCATGATAAAAAAAATCCCTGGCATTGATTTGAGATTGTTGAAGGTCTTCTCACAATTGTTTTTGGTGAAGATGCCTACTACGTGTTCTGAAGATGCACAGAAGAGTAGATCAATGGTGCCATCATGCACAAGCTGTTTGATGTAATAGATATGGATCTCAATGTGCTTGTTTCATTGTCTCTAAACTGGATCATTATAGATTAGAATGGTTCTCTGATTATCATAGTAGATAATAGTTGAAAACTATGATTCGAAACCACATTCTCCAAGTATCCTCTGTAACCACAAACATTGAATTGCTGCATTTACAACTCCTTTATACTCCACTTCTATAGATGAGAGTGCTATGACACTCTGCTTCTTATTTCACCAATTGATTGGTCCTTCTGCAACCATGAACACATATCCTAATGTAGAATTTTGATCTGTGTTGTTACCTTCCCAATAACTGTCAGTAAACCCAATCAAGTCAAGTAAATTTTGCTTTGTAGAAGATCCCATTAGTTCTTGTTCCTTGAACAAAGTTTAGGATCCTTTTGGATGCTCTCCAGTGGATCTCATGAGGATGATCCATGTATCTCGAATCCACACTAACTACATAAGATATATCAGGTCGAGTGCGTGTAAGATAAAGCAAACACCCAATCAACTGCCTATACAGTGTATTATTTACCATAGGAGAAGAACCTGCTTCTTCAAGCTTAACTCTTGAACTTGTTCAGAAAATCGAGAGCATACTTGGACTGATGTACTTTGATTCCATGTTGGGATTGAGCAATTTCAAGACCCAAGAATTGGCTCAACATTTTCAAATATGTCATAGAAAATGCATGGTTCATTGCATCCTTCACATTAGAGGAAATTTCAACTCAAAATGGGCCTTTTAACTTTTATTCAAATTCCATGTCATCATGTGTTAGCTAATGAAATTGCTTTAAATTTGAAATACCGTATAGGTCTTAAACACTTTTTTAATATAAATTTGGGGATAGGTATCATAAAAAAAACTACTTTTTTTGTTTGTATTTTTGACATATCTCCCTGTGTTTTTACTCAAATTTTGATTGGGAGAGCTCTTTGGATGCGGAATTTAATTCTGCATCCAACGAGTACCCACTCGGGATACTTTTGACGGACCCTGCTACCCCAAAAACAAGAAATACCTGAAAAAATGGAATGATGACATCAGCATTCCATTTTTTCAGGTATTTCTTGTTTTTGGGGTAGCGGGGTCCGTCAAAAGTATGCCGAGTGGGTACTCGTTGGATGCGAAATTAAATTCCACAACCAATGAGCTCTCACGATTGAAATTTGAGTAAAAACACAAGGATATATGTCAAAAATAGAAATAAAAAAGTAGTTTTTTTCTTTTCTTCCTCCAAAATTAATAAATATTATTTTATTATTTTAACTATTATTTTATGAATTCATTTTAGGAGGCCCATTTTGAGTTGAAATTTCCTCTAATGAGGAGGAAATCTCAGAAGGTCATCCACATACAAGACAATAATCATCAAAGAACCATGAATTAGCTTCTAATAGACATTAGGATCAAACTTGCATCCAACAAAAAATAGTGATAGCAGAAACCCATCAATCTTGGCGTACCAAGCCCTGGGGGCTTGCTTGAGCCCATACAATGATTTCTTTAACCTGCACACTAAAGATGGATTAGAAACAAACCCTTTAGGTTTCTACATGTAATTCTCTTCAGTGAGATCTCCATTTAGGAAAGCACACTTCACATCCATGTGATGTACCTCCCATTGCTTCCAAGTTGCAATGGCTAAAGATAGCCTTATGGAGTCCATCTTTGCCACTGGTGCAAAGTTTTCATTGTAGTCAACACCATGTACTTGTGCATAGCCCTTGGCTGCCAATATTTCTGTATATTTCAAAGGTGAACCATCAGCAGCAAACTTAGACTTGAAAACCCACTTACATTGAACTAGCTTCCTCCCTAGGGGAAGATCAACCAGTTCCCAAGTGGTGTTCTTCTGGAGTGAGCTGAATTCTTATTTCATCGATGTTTGCCATCCTAGATCATATTCTACATATTCATATGTCTATGGATCTGATTCAACCATCAGATAGCACTTCTCAGCAAACATAGGATCTTTCACACAAAGGGCACTCTCAAATTGAGATCTAGTCCTCCTAATGTCACTAGGATTTCCATATAGTTCCCCAGTTGCATGAATAAAATTTGCTGCCAATTTTGGTCTTGTAGGACTATTAGGGTCTGCAATCAAATCATCATTATGAGACATATCAGAATCAGCAAAATCATTAGTCTCTCCACTTACAATCAATGGATCTGGTGGTGAAGAAGACTCTCCAACTTCAACTGTGTAGAAATAATAGATCAATTCTATGAGCAATGATGCTAAGAAGAAGCACAAGAAATAGATCTTGCTACTAATAAATCTCACAAGCATACACAAGAAAAATAGAGAGAAGAAAAGAGACTAAATCACATGAATGAAGAGATGAATATTGGTGTGTATCCTTCCATTGAATAATTATGAATAATATTGTACATAAATAGTACATCCGTCATAGGAAAATCAAATTGTATGGAAACAACTCATAAAGATCAAAAAGGCTGACTTACCAAAATATAGAAAACCCCCATAGGTGGCTAAATCACTTACCAAATCTATCAAGGACCTCATGAGTTGGAAAAAGCATGAGTGAGTTGTCAACGAGATGGAAATAACATGATAATCCTAGAAAATGGAGAAAAACTAATGGAGGATGGGTTGGAAACAAAAGCTCCCAGTTTCCTAGTTGACTAGCTTTTATCTTATCCATAGAAAAGCAAGAAAAGCAGAAAAAGCAAAAAAAGCATAATAAAGCAGAATCTGCTGTAAAGTCCTGTATACTAATTCTGGATGGTCAAAAGGTGGTCAAGATCAACCCAGAATTGGAAATAAATCATTCCTAGGATATAGATGGCATTTATTGACTTTAAGGTGCAAGTGGATGCCAACTAATTAAGCTAGTGGGTGAAGAATTAATCAAATAATGATTAATTATTTTATCCTAAGTTGTGAGTGGGTTTAATATATTCCTACAGCCCCCTATAAGTCTGAATTTATGATGGTATGAAAAAAAATATATGGATGCATATGGATGCATATAGGGCCCAGCAACAAGGCTATGGTCACCCTTTAACAATTATTATGTCTAGAAAAGTGAGGAAAGAGGCAAAACCAGATGGGAAAAATCCTCCCTCAAGATAGGACAAGTCACAGAATTTGAAATGTGTCTTCAACATATCTTCATCTTCACTTTAATGAGCTTACTGAACTGCTTTTGGATGAAGTATTTTTTGAAGAAATCATGAACTCCATGATCATGCGCTAGAGAGTAGAACCTG
Source organism: Pseudotsuga menziesii (assembly GCA_001517045.1). Lineage (NCBI taxonomy): Eukaryota > Viridiplantae > Streptophyta > Pinopsida > Pinales > Pinaceae > Pseudotsuga > Pseudotsuga menziesii. Next base: position 71,644 of record LPNX011002722.1, on the reverse strand, counting down.
GAAGAAGGAAGAGGAAAGACTCCTTGTATCTCATCAATTGATGAAGTAGGAGCATTATCTGAATGCTTCTTGCTGCTGTCAAACTCTGATCTGAAAACATAATCTAAAATGGAAAAGAGATCTGTGCATACTCCTTCCCAAAGAGTACAAAAAATAAGGCAATTTATTTCACACCCAATTCCCTGAATAGCTGCAAAATTGTGATGTGGATCACATGTCAATCTTCCAATCTGATGTAGCACCTGTATAGATATGATATGAGGCTGATAAAACTCTGATATATCAGAAATATTATCGTATGGAGTAGCAAGAACAAAGGCTTCAATGTATGCATGAGGATATAGGGCTAGACTAGGAAAATTATGAGCAACTGGGGAAAACTGATAGGTGTAAAAATATGAATGATGGATGGGCATAAGATCTGAACCATAAGTGTTTAGAACAGATCCAAACATGTTTACTATCAATCCATTTATGGCTAAGGTCATGGATAACCAGCCACTGAAAGTTAGGAAAGACTTCAAATCATGTAAGATAAATATCATTGCATAAGAGACCAATGAGGAATCAACTAGTGAGCTTGGGATTTGTATAGTCTTTGGATTATTCAGAGGTATGGTAGATGGTATGGATGGTGGTATTATATGTGTATCATCCTGTAAATATGCTTCTAAATCAGAATCCAAATGATCACATATAAGCATATCAATAGACTCATGGGAATACACTGGTAATGAATCCTCTGTATGAAAGGAGGAAAGAATGAGATGTTCACAATATTCAAGAAGGCTCTGAGTATTGATGCCAAGAAAAAAGGAGGATATGCTGAAGCACATGAGATCACGTAAGGTAAGTGGTATGACACAAATAAGTCTTGATGTGGCTAAGCAAACATCTTGTAAGTCACTGGGTTGTGCACCATCAATGAGAGAGGTATGCAAGAGGTGTAAAGAATCTGGCACATAGATCTTAGAATCTAAGATAGGGGATTGAGAGAACAATGAATGGGTTATAGGATCATAATAAATATCAGCAGCAGCTCCATATGTTACTTATTTTTCATCAATAGTATCACAAGAAGAAAAATCACCTTCAAGAGACACAAAAAAAGATGGCTCTTCAATATTTTCTTCTTCATTGAAGGAGGAAGCATTCGAATGAAAGAGGGCAGCAGCAACATGAAATATATGAGAAATTTTTTAATCATGATCAACTTCATCAAAGAATGTAGAGACCAAGAAATCTTGAGAAAGAGAACAAGAGGAGATGCTAGGTTCGCTCCATGCTTCGTCTTCAATTTCCTACAAACCAAAAGCTTTGTCCAAAATTTTCCAAAGCTCAAATGGAAATTCAGCAGAAACTATGAGATGATATATATTTGGAGACATTCCCAAACACATAATTCCATAATCTCTATCACAATTATTTATCCAATCAATCTTCTCTTCATAAGACTCAGGTTCACTCAATGCACCAATGGAGGCATCAAAGAGACATTGCCTCTTCAAGTATGCACTCATCTTTGGCTTCCAATCAGCATAGTTGAAAGGAGATAGTAGAGGAACTTTTGAATCCATATTGAAGTTTTTGATATGCTCTAAGAGATACTCTTTGCAACCTGCAAAACAAACTAGGAGAAAATCTTGTAAGCTAGACAAGCTCTTCTTCAAAGAGGGATAGGAGACTGGAAGCGCTCCTCAACTTTGTAGAAATTGATAAACCTTGTAGCTCTGATACCATGTAGAAATAATAGATCAATGCTATGGGCAATGATTCTAAGAAGAAGCACAGGAAATAGATCTTGCTACTAAGAATTCTCATAAGCATACACAAGAAAAATAGAGAGAAGAAAAGAGACTAAATCACATGAATGAAGAGATGAATATTAGTGTGTATCCTTCCATTGAATAATTATGAATAATATTTTACATAAATAGTACATCCCTCATAGGAAAAACGAGTTGTATGGAAACAACTCATAAAGCTCAAAAAGGCTGACTTACCAAAATATAGCAAACCCCCATAGGTGGCTAAAGCACTTACCAAATCTATCAAGGACATCACGAGTTGGAAAAAGCATGAGTGAGTTTTCAAGGAGATGGAAATAACATGATAATCCTAGAAAATGGAGGAAAACTAATGGAGGATGGGTTGGAAACAAAATCTCTCAATTTCCTAGTTGACTAGCTTTTATCTTATCCATAGAAAAGTAGGAAAAGTAGAAAAAGCAGAAAAAGCATAATAAAGCAGAATATGCTGTAAAGTCCTGTATACTAATTCTGGATGGTCAAAAGGTGGTCAAGATCAACCCATAATTGGAAATAAATCATTCCTAGGATATAGATGCCATGTATTGACTTTAAGGTGCAAGTGGATGCCAACTAATTAAGCTAGTGGGTGAATAATTAATCAAATAATGATTAATTATTTTAACCTAAGTTGTGAGTGGGTTTAATATATTCCTACAAACTGCTACTAAAGGATCTTCTTGGAACTGAACACTTCTTTCAATTAAATCTTTGTTAGTTCTCAAGTTGATCAACTTGTACCCAACAAACATGCACTCTTGGCTTTGGGGCTGCAAAGCCTTTCTCTTTTCAGTTGGAATTGTATCCCAAGCCTTTGAGCAAAAAATATTGAAATGGGTCACATCTAGCTTGTGTCCACTCTAAGCTTTGAAAGGAGTCATACCATCAACCTTCTTATGAGCCACCCTATTATGGATGTAGGATGAACAGTTTATAGCCTTAGTCAAAAACTTTGGTGGCAAAGTCTTAGCCTCCATCATGCAAGTTGCCATCTCCTTGAGTGATATGTTCTTTCTCTCAGCAACACCATATTGTTGTGGTGTGTAAGGGATTGAATGATGCATGTGAATGCCTACATATTTACAATACTAAATGAACTCAAACTTGAAATACTCACCATCATTTTCATATCTGAGTATATTGATTTTCCTCCCAGACTGGTTTTCAACCAAGGCTCTAAAGGCTTTGAAGAGGTCAAAAACTTCAGACTTATGCTTTAGGAAGTAAACCCAACAATACCTGGAGAAGTCATCTATGAAGGTCAGTTCATATTTGGCTTGACTCATGGAAATATGAGGGAATAGACTATAAATGTCACTGTGGATCAGCTCAAGAGGTGCAGAGGTTCTCTCATGACTATCTTTCTCATACTTGTGCTCTAGGTGTTTTCCTAGGATACAACCTTGACATAATCCCTTAGAAAACTTGATCTTTGGTAACCCTATGACCATATATTTTTCACTAAAATCAGCAAGATACTTGTAGTTAAGATGGCCAAATATTTCATGCCAAATCTTTCTTACTTCATTAGCATAAATCAGAAGAGCAGAGGGGTTTGAGTAGGGTAGAAAATGGGAAAACTTGTATACCTTCGAAGTGTGATCTACAACACCTTTTGTTATGACTTTACCATTCAAAATCTCAATGATTTCAACATCATCAAGGGAGAAGATGACCTTCTTTGGAGACCTAGTATGAGTCATATGATACACTGACAAGAGATTAGAGGTAATACTTGAAACATACAACACATTATTGAAATTACCATGGTCAAGATCAATCCTTCCCTTCCCCAAACTATCAGTGAGAGAGTCATCTCCCAAAACTATTGGTGGACCTTTCGACATGTCAAGAGAGGAGAATATCTCTTTTATTTAAACCATATGTCTAGAAGCTCCAGAGTCTATGATGAAGCTAGGTGAGCTTGATGTGCCAACAACCAAGGCATGCACTTTCTCTCTGTCCTCTAAATTTGATCCTCCTTCCCTCTTCTTTGAGCAATTAGTAAGGGAGATGTTAGTCTTCTCCAGGAGTTGGGTCAACAGGTCAATTTTCTTTTTCATACAAGATCTCTAAGGATGATATCCCTTACTGTAGTATGTGCACTTGCTCATTTCTCCTTTGTTCTTCTTCTTCTGGGAGTTCTTCTTGGAACCTTGGGGCTCCTCTTGAGACTTGTTCTTGTCTCTCTTTCACTCAGGTGTCTTTTTAGATTTTTTCTTGCTTCTTGAATCCACCTTTGAATCTACAGTAACCAAAGCATAGTCTTTGGAAGGTTTGATGGTGCCCATCATCACCAACTTGTCTTGTTCATGTGTGAGGGATTCCACGAACTCTACAAGCTTAGGAATCTTCCAGGCTCAAGATGTCAACTTGGTGGCATGAAAGGTTGAAACAAACACTGAATAGTTAGGACCAAGCTTAGAAAGTATGGCCAAAACTAGTTTCTATTCCTTCTTTTTAATCCCACACTATTTCAACTACAAAACAAGGGCCTTAAACTTGGAAAAGTAGAGTTGTAATGACTTGAAGCTATTGGGACTCAAGGAGATTAGCTCATTCTTGATTGGATGTCCTCTCATCTCATATGTCTTTCCAAAAATCTCTTTTATCTTCTCCTACACTTCATTAGGTGATGTCAATTCATCGAGATGGAAGAGGAGGTCTCTTGAAATGCTCATACACAAAAGACCATAGGCCTCATCCCTCCTGTTGTGCCATTTAATTTTCTCTGCAACTGCATTGGGATCTCCCTCTGTTTCCATTATTACCCTGTAGAGACCTTTCACTCTCAACAATATCTCCATCTTAGCTTTCCACTCAAAGAAATTGAATGGATTCAAGATGATCTTCTGAGATTGGTCCATAGCTCAGAAACTGTGCCCTCCAATCAGTAAAATGTGTTAGGATATTTAGACACTTAGGAGTTAGTTAAGATCAACTTGTGTAATATATCCATTAGGTAAAAGTGTTCTTCTTTAGTATGCATTAGTATGCATTTCTAAATATTATAATCTGACGGTCATGATATGTTCTAGACATAGAGTGATCTGACGATTCAAATTCTCTTAGATCATGCCTACCATTGATCCATGGATTAACACCCGATTGGTTTATGATCTCTATTTAAAGAGTATAGAGGGTCCTTGGATAGTTGATCGATTATGAGAAGCTCATATGTAACTTTCTTTCTTTTGCATAATAAATTGCTCCAAGTAGCTATTTGGCTGGGGCCGTGGATTGTTTCCCTCTCAAGGGTTTTAACCAAGTGACAAACATCGGTGTGTTGATCTGTGATCTATTTTTGTGAAGCGGTTGCTAAAGGTGTTCGGTCTTTTGGGAGTACCCTGTGTACCCGAACATGGTATCAGAGCTTTTATGAAGAGCCACTTTCAGTTTTGATCAAGATCTGGAACCGGTGTTGCCGAAACTTTAAAAGGGTTTATGGTTCTAGATTTTCTGTGCATTTTTGGCCTATGTGAGCTATTCCATTGTGTCCAAAGTGCCATTTTAATTTGAAAATAGTCTTCATTTCACTAAAAACCATTTATGTTTGCTTCAGAAACACCCATTTCGGCAAATCCGAAGGTATAATGTTACAGTGACGGATTTGTTTTTTTTAGATCTCTCATATTTTATCAGTTTGTTATTATATCTTTTCTGTTTTAGTCTCAAATTGTTGCCTTCCCTGACCATGTATGCTCTTTGCAGTGCACCTTGCACGATTGCGGCGAATCAGAAACAGTAAGGAAAAATTTTGTTTCCTGTCTTCTCGGCTATGTATGCCCTTTGTCGTGCACCTTGTGCGATCACGACAAATCAGAAACAATGAGAAAACTTGAAAACGTAGACTTTTCAGGTAAGCTAACCAAGATCTAACCCCATTGTGTGGAAAAAGTTTATTTTGTTTTTTTTTTTCATTTTTTTTGTGATTTGCAGGAAAAGAAAACAAGCATGGAGAATGAGAGAGAAGAGAAAAAAAAATCCCCCTTCCTCTTTCCATTATTTTACATACCTTTTAAACTTAGCTCACTTGGTCCAAAGTTGCTTTATTACTTAATAGGTCTTGAGTTCAAGTCTTATTAAGCTACTTTTTACTGCATGCAATTTCTATTTTCAAGTTATTTTATTGTAAAAGTGCATCTCACATAAATAAAATAAAATAAAAGTGAGTCATTTAAGTCTTTTAATTTATTGTCGTACTATTTAAAAGTCACATTGTTGTAAAAGTAAACATCACTTATTTTACAAAAGTGATTCACTTCAAAGAAACTTTATTGTAAAAGTGATTGTCAAAGGTTGATCTTGGGAAGAGGGGGCTTCTTTTTTTAGTTGTTCAAGTTAATATCTGCCACGTCACTATTGGGGACATCTTCAACATTTTCTTTGATCAAGCATAACTTCATCATCCAGAATCAGTTTTAAGTGTCGTTTTTTTTTAAACCGCATATTTTTTCAATCTCTTTGCATACAGATAGTTAGTTTCTATTGTTTCAGCCATTATTTTATAGTATGGAAGCCCCTTGTCATATTATACTTACAAGTTCTAACTATTTCTCATGGAAATCTCGTATGGAGGATGTTCTGCGAAGTAGGAGACTTTTCAGGATAACCTCGGGGAAAGAAACAGAACCCACTGATGATGATAAAAAAATTAAATGGGAAAATAGATGCGATGAAGCTCATGGATTGATTGGGATGTCAATCTCTATTGATTTGCGATTCCACATATCTGGAATTGATGAACCTAATCTCGCTTGGGAAAAGTTGGAATCTGTGTTCGGTAAACACAATGAAATTCGGGGTCATCAACTTGAGAATGAGTTGCTTTCCTTGAATCCAAATGATTTTTCATGCATTCAAGACTATTTATATAAGTATAAAACTCTTAAACTATTATGTGCAGAATGCAAGATTAAGAAAGAAGACAAATAATGTATTTATCACATTCTTTCAAAACTTGGACCTGCATATTCTGTTTTTGTATCTACATTCTACTCCATGAAAGAATCCTTGATTGCAGCTAGCTATGAAGAGCCTAGGCTTGAATCCTTTTGTGATTCCTTAATTAGAAAGCAAGATAAGCTCATTCATCTTGGAATAATTAGCAGTGCTAATACATCTGGGAAAGCCTTATTGTCCCAACAAAAAGAAAAGTCTAGGCCTCCCAAGAAACATTTTTTTTGCAATAATAAGCCAAACAACAAGGGTCCCAAACCCTCTCAGTCAGCTCCTTGTTTAAAAAATGACAAAGGATCCAAGAAAAAAGGAAAGAAGACTGAGCATCATTGCATTTTTTGTGGGAAAAATAGTCATGATGAATCTAAGTGTTTTAAGAAGATGGCAGCTTTGGAAGTAGCAAAGAAGAAGCACCACATCCACCTACATTCATCTTCAGAATCTACCTCTCATGGACATGCACTTTGTGCTTCTGGTTACTCTTATACTGCATCTTCTTCTTCTACTTTAATTGAATGCCTCATTGATTCTGGAGCATCTGATCATATGGCTAAGGATAAATCCACCTTTTCTACTATGCATGAATGTAACACCAAACAAATATTTGTTGGTGATGATATATCTCTAAGTATTGTAGGATCTAGAACAGTTCTAGTAGAAAATGGTCATTTCAATGATGTGCTATGTGTTCCAAAAATTTCCTGCAATTTGTTATCAATCTATCAAATTACTCATTCAGGTGAAGGTAAAACTGTGACGTTTACACCTCACCAAGTTGTAATCAAGGATTTTAAAAATCCTCAAAATATCCTTGCTATTGGAACTATTGAGGATATTACCAGGTTGTACAAATTTAACAACTTTGGCTCATCACCTTTTCCTTCAGTTTTTGTTGCTTATAGTGATAACTTGAGCAAACTTTGGCATGAGCGATTTGGTCACTTAAATTATCGCTCATTGCAACAACTATGTAAAGACAATATGGTGACTAGTCTTCCACTGATATCTTGCAAGGATGGTGTTTGTTTTGGTTGTGTACTCGAAAATCATCATCAGCATAGTTTTGACAAACGTGCCTCTTGGCACACCTCGATTCTCTTGGAGCTTGTGCATAGTGACTTGTGTGGCACTCTTCCATCTGCTTCCTTTCCTGGTTTCAAATATTTCTTAACCGTCATTGATGAATACTCCAGACGCACTTGGGTTTACTTCCTAAAACTTAAGAGTGAAGTATTTAACATGTTCTTGGCCTACAAGGCCCTTGTTGAAAAATAATCTGGTCATCAAATTATTAAGTTAAGATCTAACAATGAAGGAGAATATGTTAACAACAAGTTCACTACTTTTTGCACTGAACAAGGAATCCAACAACAACACATTGTTCCATATACCCCATAACAAAATGGTGTAGTTGAATGGAAGAACTGCACTTTAAAAGAAATGGCTAATTGTATGATCCAATCTAAAGGACTAAGTTTTCAGTGTTGAGATGAGGCCATAAATTGTGCAAATTACATAGTTAATTGCACACCCACTAAAGTTTTACAGGGTATAATGTCGGAAGAAGCATGGAGTAAAATTAAACCAGATGTAAGTCACTTTCGTGTGTTTGGTTGTGAAGCATGGGCTAACATTTCGGATGAAAAACGAAAACCATTGCATCCTAAAAGTGAAAAGTACATATTTGTTGGATATTCTGAAGATGTAAAAGGTTATATACTTCTTCAACCACATTCTTATGATATAATCATTAGAAGAGATGTTAAATTTGATGAAAATCTCTTGGCCTGTGAGCCTAACTTGGCGGGTGTGCCATCTTTGTCCTGCGAGCCTGATTTGGTGATTGTGCCTTCTTCTTCTTCTTCTTCCAGCTTCCTTGACAAGTTTCCAACTCCAGTTTCTAATGATGACAATGAGGATGAAAATCCACCTCCTCCTGCTCATATTCCTCCAATTGTACCAGCACCAATACTTCCTCGATGGGTCCGTTCAACATGTGAAGCAGCTGGTGATCTTGCCGGTGATCCTAGAGATCAACGTCGAACACATTCTCAGTTTCAGTGAACCTCTTCTCTTTTGGCTCAAGTTTCCAAGAATAATGACCCAGAAATGTTTGCAGAAGCTTTAGGAAATCCATATTGGGATGCAACTATGGATGAAGAATATTGTTCCTTAATGGCGAATGATACTTGGGATCTTGTTCCTCTTACAAAAGGAAGAAAACTTGTCATATGTAAATGGGTCTACAGAACTAAGTATGCATCAGATGAGAGTGTTGAAAGACTTAAGGCAAGGTTAGTTGCCAAAGGTTTTTCCCAAGTTGAAGGGATTGACTACAATGAAACCTTTGCCCTTGTAGCAAAAATGAACTCCATCCACCTTGTTCTTTCCCCTGCAGCCTTACATAACTGGGAAGTCCATCAAATGGATGTCAAGTCTGCCTTCTTACATGGTGATTTACATGAGGAAATTTACATGGAACAACCTCCTGGATATGTTCAGAATAAATATAGCCTTGTTTGTCTCCTTAAGAAATCCTTATATGGCCTTAAGCAAGCTCCTAGAGATTGGTATGCCAAAATGGATAGCTTTCTCATCATACTTGTTCTTTATGTTGATGATCTTATCCTTACTGGTAGTGACCCTAAACTTATAACCCATGTGAAATATAGTCTTAAGCAAAATTTTGAAATATTAGACTTAGGACATTTGCATTATTTTTTTGGTCTCCAAGTCTTGCAAACCAAAGAAGGAATCCTTCTTTCCCAGTCTAAGTATGCTTGCGACCTTCTTCGTCGCTTCAACATGGAAGATTGTAAACCAACCCCTTCTCCCTTCAAGTCTGGAGTCAAAATTTCTACCATTTGTACTTCCCCTGAAGTAGATGCCACCTTGTATCATCAGCTTGTCGATAGTCTTTTATACTTGACTCATTCCCATCCTGACCTTTCCTTTGTCATTGGTCGTGTTGCCCATTATATGCAAACTCCTCATGAAATTCACTGGAAAGAAGCAAAAATAATACTTCAATATATTTGAGGTACAATTCAGTTTGGGATTCATTATAGTACAAGGGGGAAACCTTTGTTGGTTGGTTTCACTGATTCAGATTGGGCCGGTGATCCTGATGATTGAAAGTCTACTGCAGGTTATATTTTTAGTCTGGGATCTGGACCTATCACTTGGGATTGTAAGAAACAACAAGCTCTTGCTCTTTCTTCATTAGAAGTAGAATATTGAGCCACAATTAATGCCAGTCAGGAAGCTTTATGGCTTCGGCAGATCATTTCAGAGTTTGGATTCGAGCAGGAGCAGCCTACTCCACTTTGGTGTGACAATCAAAGTGCCATCAAGCTTGCCAAAGATTTAGTTCTACATCAGCGCAACAAACACATTGAGCTACACATGCACTTCATCAAAAATATTGTTCATGATCATGTCATTGAAGTTCTCTATTGCCCTACAAAGGATCAAGTTCCAGAGATCTTCACTAAGTCTCTTACAGAAGCAAATTTTTCTAAACTTCGGTCTATGTTAGGAGTTCAGGAATATGTCCTTAAGGGGGCATAGGCTCTAATGCCTCCTTACTTCTCGTAATAGTGTCACTTTTGTAAATCCTTCAATCCTATCCCAAGTTGTTCTTAAGGGGGCATGTTAGGATAATTAGACAGTTAGGAGTTAGTTAAGATCAACTTGTGTAATATATCCGTTAGGTAAAAGTGTGTTTTTTTAGTATGCATTAGTATGCATTTGTAAATATTATAATCCAACAATCATGATATGTTCTAGACATAGAGTGATCCAATGATTCAAATTCTCTTAGATCATACCTACCATTGATCCGTGGCTTAACACCCGATTGGTCTATGATCTCTATTTAAAGAGCATAGAGGGTCCTTGGCTAGTTGATCGATTATGAGAAGTTCATATGTAACTTTCTTTCTTTTGCATAATAAATTGCTCCAAGTAGCTATTTGGATGGGGCCATGGAATTTTTTTCTCTAAAGGGATTTAACCACGTGACAAACATCGGTGTGTTGATCTGTGATCTATTTGTGTGAAGCGGTTGCTGAAGGTTTTCGATCTTTTCGGAGTACCCTGTGTACCTGAACAGAATTCGCTCCCAGTCAAGATTTTGAACCTGCAATAGAAACAAGTAAGGAGGTAAATCAATCTACAAAGACTCTGATACCATGTGGAAATTAAACCCAATAGATAGAACAATTACACTCACAAAATTGCTAATCAAACATGCAAAATTCAGACCAAAGGGGACTGAAATTTGAGCATAACACTGATATGTATTCACTAAGTGTACAATGGACAACCTTATGAAGTAATAGGCTGATAAAATATATAATTACATGAGAGAATTGAATGCATAAATATGCCATTCAAAATAGTCAAAAAGTAGGATTACTAAATCTAGTCAAATCCCCCATAGGTGCATAAAGCAGTTTCCAAATCTATGAAGATGCTCACGAATTTGATAATTCAAGTGGAAAAGATAAAGAGGGATGAAAAGACAGCTCATACATGATTTTATTTGGAGAAAATGAAGTAGGATGATGTGGGAAAAAACAAGTCAACTACACCTAGTCTAGATTTTCCTTTTGCCTTAAATCAGAATAAAACAAGGCATCTTTTCAGAAAAAGTAGATATGTGCTTTGGAGGATCTAGAATAAAGAAAAAATGCTAAATTGGGTTTCTAGGATGTTTCCCAAGCACTCCATGACTCATTTTTAGCATATGTTGACTTCAAGGACTTGTAGAAGGCAACTAGCATAGAATGGAATCTAGGAAACTAGGTAATAAGACAAAAATAATTAAAATTAATGTCGAAGGTAGGTAAATATGGGTTTATTATTCTAACATAAAGCAATAGATACGATAAGTTTGAGGAGAACCAAGGCATAGGGTTTTTAGAAATGTTGGAGGAGCACCAATGAATAGGGTTTAAAGAACTAGACAAGATAAGTTTAAAGACTAATTTTAATCCCATTCAACTTTAGCACTCCCTGAGGTCCCTGTGTTAAAGATGAAAAGAATACAAAGACAATAAATAACAAGAGTAGTAAATCTAACCCAAATTACAAAGAAAAAATAGTAATATAACCCACTATGAGAGTTGAAACCTTCCTCATACTCATCTTAGTACACCTAAACAGTGAAACAAGGATATCAGTCCACACAAGTCCGAACGCATATTGTTCATCTATTTCAACTTTAACACTCCCAAAGGTCCACATTTGGGATTATAAAAGTTGAAAGAGATAAACATTATGCTTTGAACTTATCTTTTCTCACTCTTGTCTAGTTATAGCTAAAAAACATACAAATACATAGGGTTTTCAACTACGTTGGAGGAGCACTAAGGCATTGGGTTTTAGGATGTGTTGGAGGAGCAGTGCATGATATTTTAATTATTAAAAAAAAAAAAAACATTATATTGGTGGTTTTTAGCCGTGTTGGAGCATTGGGGTTCCAGGTTCAGACTGCGTTGTGAGAGCATCACATGAGCATAGGGTTTTCACGATCTTTGAGGAGCACCACGTTAGAGGGAGCAGTTGGGGTTTCTTAGTTGTTTTGGTGTTTTCATTTTTGTTAGAGCATTGGGGTTCCAGGTTCGAACCGTATTGTGGGTTAACATAAGATCAAGAGTCAACAAGAGGGGTCAAGAAGATGAAGGTGTCAAACTCGTGGTCATACTATTATATTCTCTCTCAAGGTATCACCAAGATATATATTCCATAACTTATAAGTGTTCCAAACCACATAAGTAAGTTTTGTCATCACCGTATTAGGAAGGTCCAAAACATGTACTTACCCACTCTATACCACATCAGGTGCACACCAATTATTTTTATAACAAGATATTTCCACACCTTAGTCATCTTTCGAATCAACAACAATCACAATTTCCTAATAAGTTATGCCACTCCACACAAACATGATGAAATGAAAGAACACTTCCACTGGAAATTTTTAAGATTTGAAACCATAAACATCGAATGGACTATCAATATTTACACTTGAAAATTTCTTTTATTTCTCAACTTTACTGTCAACTGTTGAACTATTACCAGCAGCATTGTTTCCAATAATATCTGAAAATACATTTTTTCCAATTCCTGTACAACATGAAATTGAAAAAGAGAGTGAAAAGAGATACCTTTTCTTTTAGTAATCATACAAAACTTGGACTGTGATATGCAACTTCCATGAGCTAATAACACATATTCAACTAATAAGCTTTAAAATCATAAGAAAAAAGTGAAGTAAAACATTAAGGAATGCTAATTAACATGTAAATAACGAGCACATCAAAACTAAGTGTGAATTAAGTCTGATTATCCCACCTTTTTGTTCAATATTTTGGAAATGCATCTTCATACCTTGGGCTTTACATGCATCCTCAACATAGAATTGATTGGTAGGTCCAAAAATTTATAGTTAGGGATGTCATCTTTTCCAATAAATATGCATAAAGATTAAGCAAGTCCTTCGAGACCTAGTAGATCATAATTGCAAAAATAGAAACAAGTATCCTTAGTTCAAACATTCTTTGGATTTGTTCTCAATAAATCCCACATAAACAATATAATTCCATAGTTCACTTTCCCTGCATTATAAATAAATTTCTAGCTCTATAATTTAAATTTATATAAATCAATGCATTATAAAACCAAAAGTGAGGCCCATAACCAAGAAATAAACAACACTCAGCCTTTGATACCAGCAGTTGAATTGGTCCAAATAGAGACAAATAATTTTGAGAAGAATTGGAGTCTTCAATAGGATATGTAATACAGAAAAATAATACTATAATGTAAACATGGAACACAACAAATTTGAATCGTATGACCCAAAAGTTACAATCAAGCTACTACAACCAACAATATACATATTTTGATCAAAAGTTAAAAATATTTGAAGCTACGCAATAAAGCATTTTCATTTTCTAGAATTAAATCCCTTCACCTGGCAGTGCTATAGATCTGCAGAATTATTCTTAGAATAACAATTTAGCTAAAGCTATGAGATGGAAAAAATATTCGTAACTAGGGATACATTTCTAAAACCATATAGAACATCTCCTAGCACATGAATATTTACTAAATCATGTGTCCATTATCTATGAGCAAAAAACAGTTTAAAATGAATGTGCAGGTGAACCCTAGGAATATTTCAAGAATTGTAGGTGCATCTATCCCAACACTTTTATTTTTCCTCTTTATTTATGTTACTATCAATATTTGAATTTGTGGTAGTGTCCATTTTGGTTACAGGGACATTGAAGGAACTATCAGAGCATATTTTAAATCTATTTGGTGGAAAAAGGTCCATTGTAGAAGCTATAAATTTCTATTGTAAAGTAAAATTGAGACGATCTTTTTCTTGTTGGAAACTAGTCTAAGAAACAAAAATTGAGCTATCATTTCTTTTGTTAGGAAGTAGATTCGGAAGGATTTAAAACAACGGATGTTGTAAGGGATTTCATGAAGTAACATTCAATTCGGCTAAGAGAATTGAATGAATTTTTTTGCTATTTGGAACATAATTTCATATCTAATCGCACACAAAATATTAGCTTCGGATTCGCACTAAAAAGTGAGACATTTAATTCAAGCTCATAAAATAACAACTTCTACAATATTCTATACATTTAAGTGCATGCTATTGTTTTATCTAGAAAAGGATGAAATCAACGTAGAAAGAAGAAGACACATAGTTCAGCCCCTCTTTAATCCTCAACCCTTGGGGACAAAGCTTCTCAATGGGAACGTAATAACTTCACACTAGCCCTAACAACCTTCTATATTGGCCACATTCATAACCTCAAATACAAGAAATTTTGCTGCCTATTCGACCTTCATTTTGATAGAACATACTCTTTGTTGCTAGGTTTCTGTGGTTCATGTTTTCAGTATAGATGTTTGAAATATCCACAGATCTCATGATTTAACATAATATACTGAAGATCTATGGATATTGTGAACATCTATACTGAGAACATACTCTATTTTAGCTTATAATCAATTCAGCTTCCTCCCCTTACATAAGTGGACTGATATCTTCGGTTTCATTTGAGATTTTTTTACTGTTTGTTTTTCTATCTTTGAATCTGTGACAGTCAATCCATTGTTCGTTTTTTGCTACATGTACTAATATCTTTTTTCAATAGAATTACAAAAAACATATTTCACAAAAAAAACAAAGAAACATATCATCCACATCATCCAATTTCTGGATCCATACTAACTTAAAATCAAATAAAAACCAAAACATATTTGATGTAGCTGTAGATTTAAATTAGGAAAGCACACAACCCTAATAAATTTGATAGGAACCCAATTCAAGAAAAATCCACACAAACCCATTTAATAGCAATGCAAGCACAAAACCCTAAGCAATTTTAATACAAATGAAAATATAGCACATAGAACCATAGACAGTTCATATAATTATGGAAGTACTGCAACATGCTTTCTAACTCTCTGACTTCCAAACATCCAACACTTATTAAGAGGTGGAAAACCTTGTCGTAGTTATTGCATTAGACCTTTTGTGTGAACACTAAAATGTAATAGATATAAGAAGTAACCTAGAAATAAATAACAAACACTTTCATTGGGAGGCTTGCAAAAGTTTTGAAATTACCTTTGCTATAACTCTTTCTAGAATGAGATCATGTATTCTTTGATTCTCTTGCAAGGAAAGTGCAGCATGGACTTCCTACAAAAATAGGAAAAAGAGAGAATTAATGACCTTGCTTGTAGAATTTTTGCGAAAGAGAAACATGCCATCAAGTGAATACTTATTAAAACATACCTGATTAGTTGTTGGCAGTTGAGGAAAAGTAAAGTGGAATTGAGGACGATCCATTTTGCAGAAGTGATGATCATCAATCCTGGTTGATATTTACTAATGCTGATATTTACTACTTTTGTTACTACTGTTATTATTTATATGTACATATGTTATTTACTATTGTTGATATTCCATTTAAGAAAAAAATTAGAAAACACATTTCAAGAAACACACATTAAGTAATATTCCATTTAAGTATTGAAGTAGAAAAATAAAGTATATGAAAACTCTAGCATGGGCATGGAAACCAAAATTTGACAAACAAAAACTTGTTTCATCCTTTTAAAAGTAATGTTAAACATAATTGTTGAACTAGCCAACAGTTCAATAAAAATAAAAAACCATGCGTCAAGAATGCATAAAGAAATATTTAACAATCGATTTCTTCACATAGAGTTATCCCAACCGTCCAGCATCCAAACCATTCACTCCACCTGAAGTCAAGAGAAATTAAAATGAGTATAAAATGAGTATGCAATTGATACAAACAAATCAACAATAATACAAAAAATAATACTTTATAAATAAGTTATAAGATAGTAGTACAAAAGATATGTTAGCTTAGAATAGTTTGAAAACTTCACCCTATTTAAATTTTTAATGAAATCCTAAAAAATTCAGTGGTCGCTTTCTTCTAAATTGTATGTGTCATTATTTATATTGTATGATATGTTTGTCGTTACTATAACAGATTCAAGTTGTATGAATAGATGATATGTCGAATCATACTTGTACATGCGTTGCCCCTTTATTCTATTGTACTAACAACATTGAAGCTCAATACCTCCAGGCCTATCCAAAAGATCAATGCCATTATGGTAATCAAACACCCTATTACTATCCTTCTTTCTTATTCTTTGAACTCTTCCAATATACCAAGTCCCAGAAGAAATGATGTGCTTTTTAGTCTGAGATACACTTTTTCTTGTAGTACATTTAGCTACAGCTATAGACTCATTCTCAAACAACACCGCACAATCTGATATCATTCCAAAACTAATTGCAACACCATTTTTTGGGGCTCTCTCATCTCACCTGAAGTATACTCCATTCCTAACTTTAGTCAATCTATCTTGAATAATGTCAGTTATCCATTCAATTTACTAACCAAGCAATATTTGCACATGTCCTTTCCATGGAGATCCACCAATGGTTTGGTAGTTATGTTTACATTTTCATCAATGGAATCTAAAATTCCATCCAACTCGTGCCTCCACTCACTTTCCATCATTTTCAATTCACTATCATTGAGTACCATAAAAGACGAAGATTGGAATATGAATGTGGAATGACCCGATGGAGAATTATGAACTACATCATCCACATCTTTGAATGTTGGAACATTGTGATTCTCTATCCATGGTTTAAACCATAAGTAATCTTCGGTGTGTCTGTTTCTTGCATGCCAAAACCTTGTAAAATTCCTTGTGCATCCTCCAATCCTATATTGAGAGCTTCTATATTTTTTTTATTAGTGGATACTGAATCATATTGTGACAAGACATCACCTTCCTCTATTGTTTGTTGATGCAATTTATTCTAGATACTCATTTGTTTCTTATGATATTTATTAAAATGAAGCCCTTGGGGATTCGATTCTTCATCAACAAATATATTAAGGGTTGCAATAGCATGGAGTAATTCAGTGAAATCATATGTCCTCTCTGCTTCAACCATGCCATTAAATTTGCTAAAGAAGTTCTCACATGCATATGACACAGTTAGGTGCAATGCACATAGAAAGTTAGAGTATTGATCATGAAATAATCTCATCAACAAAACAACAAAGTGATAAGAAAATATCACATCTTGATATGTCTCTCTACTAATGAAATTAATATTGGCAATAGTATTTGCTTGTTCTTTGACCCAACATAGCCATAACATGAAGAAATGATGGACTCTTGAAGAATTTCACACTCTTTCCCAAAGAGTCAAATTAGGAGACAAAAAAATATCAATATATTCTGCAGTGATTGCTAGATAGGTATATGTACCCATTTTCCTCTCTGTCCTACCACCGTTACTTCTCATTTCCTTCAAGCACCTCTGGACATGCCTTGACACAATGCGTTGTGGTGAACCCCCGATTTGGTGATCAATCCTCTCTATATCCTCAATTTTAAGCTTGTGGTCACCCGAATTGTTATAAACCATTCTTACATGGTTAAAACTAACGAACTCTTCTCTAGCAATCAGATATCGTCGACCACTAAACAAAGGATTCAATAGTTTTTATCCATTGTGGATGTAATCCTGGTCATGGATTCCTGTTACTTTAAATCCATCATACAACCCAGTTAGCCTCGACCCTTCCCAAGGAATTTAATATCTCATGCCTTTCATTGAGTAATAATCCTTCAGCATAAACATTCTTCTCCTACTATTCCCATCTGAGGAATGACCAATAATAGGTACTAAAAATTGTTCTACATGTTTCTTCCATAGGTCTTCTACTGTTTCTCATTGTCCATGGACAAAATTTGCATAAAACCTATTACACGTTGGATGAGCAACCATAACCAAATGAGGAAGCTTCTCATGTAAAGGGTTTGCAATAATAACACATGCATACTGGTAAATCACACAATTCTTGATGGAATCTATAATAATCTCATAGCCTACATTTCCCTCACCAACTTTCACCAAGAAATGTTATTGGCACTTATGTTCTTCTTTCTTACCACAAAAACCCACCAATGTATCACTTTTTTCTACCCACCTGATATATTTTTTCACAACAATTTCATCTTCAGCAAGGCATTCGGTAATTGGTCCCTCTATACCATGTTTGGATTTATAGGAAGCACAAGATTTTTCGATTATCTCAAAAATGTACTCTTTCTCCGTTGGGACATATGTCAATGATTTTCTAACTTGCCTTAAAGTCGTAGATATTGAAGGGCCATCTAGATTGAAGGTAATAAAGCTATGCAATCTAGGACCTCCCTATAACTTAATCATCTCATAAATTGATTGAGTGGATGCACTATACCTTCTACTCGACTTTAAATTAAATAGGTTGTGAAATATATCTTGAAAAAATTCCCAAACTACATCTTTACCTTGTAATTTTCCTTTCTTATGAGCCTCATACACATCCTTGCAAAACCTAAACACATCCTTCCTTTTTGCAGATTCGAACAACTTTTCCCTTAGATACCTTGTTCTAATAGATAGTGTAGCAACCTTTGTGCTTTCCCACCAAAGAGATCGCATTGTTGACCCATGTGTATCATTTGCGTCTCTTGCAACAATTTTGAGTTTAGTTTGAGTCAAATGGTCCAAACTTCTCCCTTTCCCTGTATCTCTCCCATGTCTTTTCATGTTGCTCCTTGATTCACGATATAAATGATTTTCAAAATCATCACAATTAGGTATCATATTACAAAATTTGCATGTCAATGAATCAAAAGGTATTCCTATTTTAGAAACCCTCTCGCAATGAATATGTCTATATGTACCATTAATACAACATTCAATACCATGATACGATGGTGCTCTTTTGGTATGTTTCTCTATGGCCCACATTTTTCCACCATGTTGTTCATTCATTAGAACCTTTGTGTCTAATATCTCCCCTCTTCTCTCAATATAAGGATCCCAATACCCCCATCATAATAATATCGGGGGAGGTATATGTCCTAGAACATGATGAAAAAACACATTGGTTAATGTTCTACTTACTGGTACTAACAAGTAATAACAAATCAAGTAATGTGCATATTCAAATTCAAATTAAATTAAAACTTGGGTAATTAACACACCTGAAGTAGAAGCATGTGAACTTGTAGAAGCCCCATGTAATGGTGTTGATAGTGACAGGACCAATAACTTAGTCAAACTTTGTTGGGAATTTTCATTGGTAGGATTCTTTGGTCTCCCAAATATTCCACTCCTCAACACAACTGTATCATGTGAAGCCTCAACCATAGTAATAGTAGTGTGCTTCTTTGATTTCATGTGTTCATTTAGAGAACTGATAATATTACCACTTGATGGCACCAAAGAGAACCATCTATTGCATCGTGTACATTCCACTCTTACTTTTTTCTTTTCCTCATAGTTTTCAAGTGTTGCTTCTACCACCTTGAACAAATTATGCTCTTGCATTTGGTTGAAATCATGTAGAATTTTGATTGCTAGATCAATCTCAACTTTATATGTAGCCATTGTTGTCATCTCTTCTCTATTACACAAGGAATTTCATTAACTCACAACATTGAAATGTGACGTTGATGGGAACCTATTTTGATATGATTGTTTTTGAATTTACGAATTGTTCTCCCTGCCAAGGATACTTCCCTCATTCCATAATCAATGCCACAAATTTTACAATTGATCTTTATATGAGGTTTTCCATTTTTTGAATATACATTGAGTATTAGTCTCTCCTTGACAAATACTTCCATTAAAATATTGAATTTCTGTTCCCAAGATGCCAATACATTAGGATCAACCAGTACAACTTGTTCCACTGACTCGGATACATCATCAACTAGTGGTTATTTATGCATAGGTTCCTCCACATTCCGTTCAATGTTTTCAGAGATTGAAGTTCCTTCCATTACATGTGATTGGAATGTTTCAACAACCAACGTGCCTACTTTTCTCTTAATGCCTATATTTGTTGTTGTAGGTTTCCTTTTTTGCTCTTTCTTTGTATTTAAAGGAATTCCAATTGGGCCAATAAAATCGAAATGATATTCAATGATATCATCGTCCACAATTTCACAACAAATATCAGTATATGTACAACCCTTTTGACACTGGACTGTTCCAAGGGAACAATTCTCTTCACCAATATAAATTTTGAATTTCACAACATCACTGGGATCTATCTGCATTTCCATCCATGTGTACCATTTAGTGTTGATGTATTTGTAACTTCAGAATGTATTCACTAGTATATCTTATGTATTGTACCCCGATGTTTCTATCGGAAAGTATCTGTAATATGAACAAGTCATGTAAAGTCATTAAGATTAACCCTCCATTGTAAGTCAGGGAAATAGTCCCCACATTTGGGTCAAGTTTAACACTCCTTGTTGATCGGAGGGAAAAGTCCCCATAGTTGCGGGGCACTATGGTTATTAGAATCTCCTAGAGAAGTCGACCCTGGTAAGTGATTGTTAAGTGAGGCCGACTTGTTGGAGTGGACATTACGTGAACAAAAGAATATAAATAGAGAGTGAGCCTCTCTATTTATCACACACACACTCACTCACTGGGGAGCATGAGTGAGAGAGAGAGAATAGCTGTGGGAGATCATATTTTCTATGTTTGGGTTTTACTGCTGCCATTGGTTCTCATTCTATCTATGAGGAATTTATGGGGTTTTCTCATTTATGATTTCCCCAAGGAAAATTCTTTGTGTCTCTTGTCTCTTGTGATTTTTGCTGTGCATGCTATTCTCTCAGATAAGAACCTAGATCATATAACTTAAATGTTAAAAATCTAATATGGAAACAGAGATAACCTGAGAAGAAGACAGTATGCAGCTACAGAAGATAGAGATTCTTACTTTTTGGGTCTCTCTCCACAATCCATCAGCAAAACAAGGCTAGGTTGACTCTCAATTGAAGGGCGCATCTTTTTGTCGAAGCATAATTTTATTTTAGGCATTTTCAGTTTCTACTGCAGAAAATTAGGGCTTTTTATAAAAGAGGAATTATTGAGTGAGCCTATAATAGGACTAATCTCCTAATCAAAATAGAATTTTAGAGACTTGGGTCGATATTTTCGGTTGGGTAAAACTCTGGGAAAGTCAAACCCGACTTCGACCTCGGGCTGAAAAAACCCTAAAATACTGAAACTAATGGTTTTGGTACATTCTCTATATCTTTAGATTGGAAAAGGCTTAGGAGCGAAAACTTTCATAGGAAGAATATAAATTCCCTATGTACCCTGTGTAAAAGTTTTAGACTTAGATTCACTATATTCTATGAGATATGATTCCTCTAAAGTAGGGTTCCAACCTCTTCCAGGATTGATCCCTAAACATGACACCTAGAACGAATTACTATATCGCGCGCTAGGAAGTTCCAAAGGAAATTTTGCAAGATGTTCCAGAAAGTGAATGGACTTTAATTTCAGTGGTAAAATTTTCAGACCTAGAAGATACACCAGTGGCATGTGGAATTTCGTACAGCTTCACTATGTTGAACAATCCTGAAACAAGTCACCTTGGGAAAACTCTCATAACTCCCAATTGGTGAAACCAATTATGATGAAACCTATGGTGTTGGAAAAAAAAATAGATGAGGTTACCTCAATGTGAAATTGTAGACATAGAGGAGCATTAATTTTTGAGATACCGCAGAAACAGTATCAAGAATTTATGCAGAAGAAATTGGTAAACTAGGGCTTCCTGTTCCGGGAACTTCCCTCCACTGTTTTCAGAAAAAGGAGTACATTGGACAGATTTCCTTGAAGAGGTCTATATTTCTATACAATCAGATATGAAATATTCCAAGGTTTGAAAATTAGGGTTTCTCTGACAAACCCTAGATCAGCCAGCTTTGGAACCAAGATGAACACCTCAAATCAGTAAGATCTAATATTTTGTTATTTACATTTGAGGTTCTCATTTCTAAATGACTAGTCACACCAGCTTGATGACAAGCTTGGTGAAATTGACAAATTCCAAGGAAGGAAGTATTGGATCTCATTAGTTCTTGAAGAAAATGAATTGGAAACCTACATAAGTTGAGAGGTTCTGGTTCCATAGGGAGATAAGGCTAAAATACTTACACAAGAAAAACTTGGTCAAGGCCAAGAAGATCATTGCTGATTCAATCACGGATCACCTTATACCACAAGTGTCTTCCCTAAAGACACCGGAAGAGATGTTTGATTCCCTGACAAAGCTATTTTAAGGGAAGAACATATATCGAAAGATGACTTTGAGAAACCAGTTAATGAATGTGAAGATCCAGAATGTAGAGACCATACAGTCATACTTTACAAGGGTCTCTCAAATCAAAGAACAACTTGAAGAAGTAGAAGGAGAAGTAGAGAATGCAAAAGTTGTGATAACCACCTCGAATGGACTCCCAGGATCATGGGATTCATTCATTGGAGGAATGTGTGCTAGAAGGAAGTGATTACTTTCAACAAACTCTGGGAAGAATAAGAAGCTTGACTCCTAATAAGAGAAAAGAATATGGGAGCAACTGAAGATCAAGCTCTCATGATTCAAATAAAATCCCTCAAGCAATGAGGAATATGAAGAGCTCAATTCTTGAATAACCTCTTATCCATCTTAAGCATTTGGATAAGAAATGATGTTGTTATGAATGAATAAGATGATGAAGCTAAAAGAAGGAGTCTACCCATGAAACAGATAAAGATAAGTATTCAATTGTCATTTCATGATATTATTTTGTTATGCTTTTGTTTATATTCAGTTGATGTGTTACGCATGATAGAATGTTTGCATTAATGACAGTATACTACTAATATGCATGTGATGGGTAAGTAGCCGATGATTATATACAACTCTCCATTGTTACTTATCTAGAATGAAACCTATTTGCTAACATATTGGATTAGTGCACAATCTCAATGTTGTCCTGGTAGAGATGGAAGGAATCTAGAAAGTTTCTGTGAGATATGGATGAATGTTGTATTGGCTAAAATAGTTGCATGATCATATATTTATGCATAAGAATTTTCCATTATGAATATGCCTTATGAAATGTTTCTAACCATACAACTAATGCATTTGACTTGTAGGAAAGATCGCGTACAATCACCTATAAGCAAAGAAGGATGAGACTTATTTTGAAGAACAACTGATGATAGTTCAAGAAAGAATCCAAGATGAAGAATAATACGACGATAATTTCAAAGAAAGAAAGAGGTCTCAAACACATTGTAGTTATGTGACACTGTTGAGTGACATCATTAATGCAGAACCTTCCAGCTATGAAGAAGCAGCCAAGAAGATAGGGAAGGAGAATACCATTTCAAGAAGAATTATGTCTAGGACACAATATATAGACCTGAAGGGAAGTTCGCAATGTATTCCATATGGATCTACACAATCCAACATGTAGTAGATGGCAACATCGTGGGATACAAGGAAAGATTCGTAGCATGAGGCTTCTCATAGAAAGAAGGCATAGACTACGAAGAGACATTTGTAGCCACTAGAAAGACACATGACAGGAAGAATTATGTCTGCAAATGAAAGAAGGCCTTGTACGAGCTCAGAAGAAACCCATGGGATAACACATACATGAGGAGCTTGAAGATCACCTAGAGTGATGAAGATATTAACCTTTTCTACAAGGTTCAAGATGAATTCGTATAGAGGATGAAAAGCTCACAGATGGGTGCGAGAAGAATGTTTTCAAGATAAAGGATCTTAGTATCCAGTGACCCTAGATGGATACATAGAATATTAGTAGAAGAGGAAGATGCTTGTCACTCCAGTATAGAATGATTCAATGCATAGAGTATGAAAGAGAGAGAGAGAATGGTCCTCCACTTCAGAGGGAGTGACTGTAGAAGATCTTGAGGTTTGACATGATATGACATGATGGACGACTTACTGATGGCTCTAGTATTTACTGAAAGTAAAGCACATTCCAACCTTTGCTTCAAGGTTGAAGGAAGAAGACCAGTGATGCTCTTTTTACATGTCGATGACTTGGTCCTAATATAAAAGAGGAACTCATTAAATTTGAAAGAAGGAGACTTTCTTCCGAGTTCGAAATGAAGCACTTGGATATGATGCACTACTTTCTAGTCATGGAGGTGTGGCATAATGAAAATGCATTCTCCAGTGGATATCTTGAAGAGGTTCAGGATGATGGACTGCAAGGCCATGACCACACCTATGGCATCGAACCTGAAGCTATTGAGTGTTGCTTCATCAGAGTTGGTTGATGCCATAATGTATCGTCTAATGATTTGGTCCTTGATGTACCTGATCAATACAATACCATATATTTTCTTTGCTTTGAATGCATTGAGACATGTTCACCCGATGATTGCAAAGAATGCATTGAGCTACCTAAAGGGTGCAGTTGATTATGGGATCAAGTATGAGGAAAATCAGAACATTAACCTGGAGGGTTATGTGGATTCATATTGGGAAGGCATGCCATTGATAGGAAGAGCACTTCATAGTGTAGCAGGAATCAGTCCTGCATGGCACTGAGTATAGCCAAGGAAAAATATGTTGCCACTTGCTATTTAGGAGGTAGTATGTTTCTTTTGAAAACTACTATTTGATTTGATTGATCTGACTTGCATTTTTGTATGATGTAGAGAGGAGCAGTGAAGCTCCAATTTGTGATCTAGTTCGAGATCTCTTGAAAGAGGGAGTTCCAACATAGCTGGTGAGACAGGTTGTCTGATCATAAATCCTGGTGAATCTTGTAGGTTTCTCAGATGTAATCATTCCTGTAGATTGTCCTCTAATGTAATCGGTCTTGGAGAATCTCGCAGGTTATCCTTGGATGTAATAATCCCTGATGTGATTCTATGCTAGGAATGCCAGAGTGAAGTTTGAGTACTTCAAGGAGAAACTTGGTGTTCTCTAGATCGAGGTTCCTTCCAAAGGGAATTAATCTATCCATTGGCCCTTCTGACACGGTGGAAGGTTGAGCTTCACATGGTCAGATGTAAGTGCAGAGATGCTCTAATGTGATTGTGGGTTGTGTTACCCTGTGATCAATGCAGAGATATTCTATTGTGATTGTGGGATGTGTTCCCACATGGTCAGTGCAGATCCATTCTGATGTGATTGTAGGTTGTGTTACCACATGATTAGTGCAGAGATATTCTGATGTGATTGTGGGATGTCTTCCCACATGATCAGTGCAGAGCCATTCTGATGTGATTGAGGGATATGTTCCCACATGATCAAATATAAGTGTAGAGATACTCTGATGTGATTGTGGGTTGTGTTACCACATGATTAGTGCATAGATATTTTGATGTGATTTTGGGATGTGTTCTCACATGATCAGTGCAGAGCCTTTCTGACATGATGAGGTCGGATGTAAGTGCAGTGCATTTTTGACATGATGAGGTCAGATGTAAGTGTAGATCCTTTTTGACATGACGAGGTCAGATGTAAGTGCAACGCCTTTCTGACATGATGAGGTCAGATGTATGTGTAGATCCTTTCTGACATGATGAGGTCAGATGTAAGTGCAGAGCCTTTTTGACAAGATGAGGCCAGATGTGAGTGCTGGGCATTTCTAACATGGATTTTGGATGTGTTCCTCCCATGGTCAGATGTGAGTGCTGGGCTTGCCTTTCTAACATGGTTCTTAGATGTGTTCCTCCCATGGTCAGATGTAAGTGTTGGGTGGGCCTTTCTGACATGGTTAATTCCGTGGTCAAATATAAGTGTTGAAGACAATGAAAACCTACATGAAATCTAGGTATACAACCAACATGAAAAAGGCCTAGCTCTGTAGAAATTCCTGTGATGAGTAGAATTGAGATAGCACCAGTGATGATGACCAAGTAATGATCCAGATCAAGTTGTGATCCAGACTTGATGATGATCCAGTGACGATCCAGATCAAGTGATGATCCATACTTGATGACGATCTAGATCAAGTGATTATCTAGAATTTATGATGATCCAATTCAAGTAATGATCCAGACTTGATGATGATCCAGTGATGATCCATACTTGATCATGATCCAGTGATGATCCAGACTTGATGAAGATGACTGAGCGATGAATATGACTTGACGATGAAGATGAATTGATGATGATCTATATGATACAGAGAATAATATGTAGAAATTCTAAAGCCTTCAATGCATAAGAAATTTCATAAACAGGCTAAGGATCTAGGCACACAATTAACCTCACAGAGAATTGTAGAGAATTAGCATAAGGAGAGAAGAAGAAGAATTAATGAACACACATTAATGAATGATCAATAAATGATAATTGATATTACTAAATAGGTTATACATCCTTATAAAGGAAAAAGGAGTTGTATGAAGACAACTCAAGCTACCTCATAAAGCAGGCTTACTAATTATGATAAACCCCATAGTTGACTAAAGCACTTTCCCAATCTATCAAGCACCTCACGAGTTAGAAATAGCACGTGTGAGTGAAAGAAAGACTTTATAATCCTAGAATATGGAGAGAAAATAATGGAGTATGGGTTGGCAACAAAAGCTGCCAGTTTCCTAGTTTACTAGCTTTACCTTATCCATAGAAAAGCAGGATAAAGCAGATAAAGCAGAATGAAGCAGAATCTCCTGTAAAGCATAGTTACCAATTTTGGATGGCCATATAGTGGTCAAGATCAACCCAAAATCATAAATAAATCATTCCTAGGGTATAGATGGCAAGTGTTGACTCTAAGGTCCAAGTGGATGCCAACTATCTAAGCTAGTGGGTAGGAAATTAATCAAATAATGATTAATTAGTTTATGAGTGGGTTTATTATATTCCAACACCCCCCTTTAAGCCTGACTTTATGATGATATTCCTGAACTAATCAAAGATATATATGCATATAAGTCCCAGCAATAAAGCTATGGTCACCCTTTTACAATTTATCTTGTCCAAAGAAATGAGGAAAGAGGCAAAACCTCAAGGGGAAAATCCTCCCTCAAGAAAGGACATGAAAAGCAATACCAGAAAATGTTGAACTACTGGTGTTGCTGCTGCTCCAAACTAAATGCTGATGTCTGGAGGAATATTCTTCTTGGGAAGAAGATAAATCTGTTCACCTGGATCAAGGACAGCTGCAGGATGGAAATTAGGACCATGTAGAACAACTAAGATCCAATGATGTGCATGCAATAATGAAGGATCTTAAGACTTGTAATCAGCTCCAAGATGATGAGATGACTTGAAATTCGAATGAGTAGAGATAAACTGAGCTCCATATAGGTGAAATAATTGTGTAGGTGAATGTATAATGTCTCCATCTTCATTTACACAGTGAGGATGTGTGGAAGTGATCTTGTAGGAACATAGAGAAGGCTTAGGATCAAAGAGTGCGAATGAATGGGATCCATGGGTTTATCTAGCTTGCAAATAATCCAAGAGATCACAAATAAGCACAACAGTAGACTCATGGGAATATACTGGCAAAGAATCCTCTATGGTAGAATTATGAGAGGAGGAAAGATAATGATGCTCAAAATCTTCAAGGAGGCTCTGAGAATGAGTGCCAAGAACAAAGGAGGAGCTATAGAAGCACATGGGATCAAGTATGGTAAGTGGAAAAACACTAGAAGGACTTGATTTGGCTAAGCAAACATCCTCGAAGTCACTACGTTGAACACCATCAAGAAGAGAGGCATGCACAAAGTGTGAGAGGTCTAGCATATGGATCTCAGGATCCATGATAGAATACATAGAGAAAACTGAATGTGTGAGTGAATCATCAATAGCAATAGCAGCTCCATTAGCACTTCTTTTTCATCAACAATATCATAAGAATATAAATAAAGATCTTCTACTTTAAGAGATAGAGAAAAAGATGGCTCTTCAATATTTGCTTCTTGATTGAAAGAGGAAGCATTCCAATCAAAGAGAGTAGTAGCAACATGAACTATATGAGAAACTTCTTCTTCATGATAAACTTCATCAGAGACTGTAGAGGCTGAGACATATTGAGAGAGAGAAATCATTAAGGAGCTAGAGGCACTCTCGACATAGCTAGAAGGATCCTCATTGTCCTTTCCCAAAACTCTATCCAATGTTGTTCAGAGATCCTTTGGGTAATCAACAAAATCAATAAGGTAGCG
>LPNX011002722.1:4121-43074 GCA_001517045.1 Pseudotsuga menziesii | reverse complement strand
ATCATTCCATTTTTTCAGGTATTTCTTGTTTTTGGGGTAGCGGGGTCCGTCAAAAGTATGCCGAGTGGGTACTCGTTGGATGCAAAATTTAATTCCGCATCTAATGAGCTCTCCCAATCGAAATCTGAGTAAAAACACAGGGAGGTATGTCAAAAATACAAACAAAAAAAGTAGTTTTTTTTATGATACTTATCCCCAAATTTATATTAAAAAAGTGTTTAAGACCTATACGGTATTTCAAATTGAAAGCAATTTCATTGGCTAACACATGATGACATGGAATTTGAATAAAATTTATAAGGCCCATTTTGAGTTGAAATTTCCTCTAATGCATGGATGGATAGATAGACAAATAGCTCCAATTGCTCTATCACAGTCATTCAACCAGTCACTTGGCTCTTCATAAGACTCTTCACTAGCTCCAATTGATATCTCATAGAGACCTTATCTCTTTAGATATGAAATCATCTTCAGTTTCCACTCTGCATAGCTTGTGAATGGAGAAAGAAGAGGAACTGATACTCTTGAATCCATTTGAAGTTGAACCTACAAATCTGAAAAGGAGGATTAATTAATGAACTCTCAAAGATCTGATATCATGTAGAGATTTGATATCCTCAACTTTGATACCATGTAGAACTTGAACTTTGAGAACCTTAGCTTTGATCAGGGATCATTTTAAGGAACCACACTTATTTAAAAGTGTATAAATGTTGGCGAATATTACCAATTCTTAAAATGCCAACTATAAAATGATTAGCGATCTTTTTCAAAAAATATTTTAATTTCCAAGGATTTTATATCGATTATATAATAATTTGGCGATTTTTATGGTGAAAAAAATTTACCCCATCAAAATTGGGCGAAACAGGGATTCAAAAAATGCAAAATGGCGAATGTTTTTTAGGAGAAAAACATGGAAAAATAGTCCACTGGACTAAAATTCACCCCTAAAATTCACCCTGGCTCTAATACCATGTAGAAATTCTAAATCCTTGATGGCATAAGTAACTTCATAAACAGGCTAAGGATCTAGGCACACAATTAACCTCATAGAGAATTGTAGAGAATTAGCATAAGGAGAGAAGAAGAAGAATTAATGAACACACATTAATGAATGATGAATAAATGATAATTGATATTATTACATAGGTAATACATCCTTATAAAGGAAAAATGAGTTGTATGAAGACAACTCAAGCTACCTCATAAAGCAGGCTTACTAATTATGATAAACCCCATAGTTGACTAAAGCACTTTTCCAATCTATCAAGCACCTCATGAATTAGCAATAGCATGTGTGAGTGATGATGAGTGAAGGAAATACTTGCTAATCCTAGAATATGGAGAGAAAATAATGGAGGATGGGTTGGCAACAAAAGCTGCCAGTTTCCTAGTTGACTAGCTTTACCTTATCCAAAGAAAATCAAGATAAAGCAGAAAAAGAAGAATAAAGCAAAATCTGCTGGAAAGCATAGTTACCAATTCTGGATGGCCATAAAGTGGTCAAGATCAACCTAGAATCAGAAATAAATCATTCCTAGGATATAGATGGCAAGTGTTGACTCTAAGGTCTAAGTGGATGCCAACTATCTAAGCTAGTGGGTAGGAAATTAATCAAATAATGATTAATTATTTTATGTGTGGGTTTATTATATTCCAATAGAAGAATTATGCTGATAATATGTGTTGAAAGAATACCTTCCTAGTTAAGAGGGAGTGTTGATGCATTTGTAACTTTGGAATGAATTCACTGGTATATCTTATGTATTGTACCCCGATGTTTCTATAGGGAAGTATCTGTAATATAAACAAGTCATGTAAAGTCATTGAGGTTAACCCTCCAATGTAATTTGAGGCAATAGTCCCCACATTTGAGTCAAGGTTAACCCTCCTTGTTGGTCAAAGGGAAAAGTCCCCACAGTTGTGAGGCACTAGGGTTATTAGAATCTCCTAGAGAAGTCGGCCCTGGTAAGTAATTGTTAAGTGAGGGTGACTTGTTGGAGTGGACATTAAGTGAATGAAATAATATAAATAGAGAGTGAGCCTCTCTATTTATCACACACACACTCACTCACTGGGGCGCATGAGTGAGAGAGGAGAATGTCTCTCAAGTGAGAGAAAGAGAACAACTGTGGGATATCATATTTTCTGTCTTTCAGTTTTACTGCTGCCATTGGTGCTAATTCTGTCTCTGAGGAAGTTGCGGGGTTTTATCGTTTATGGTTTCCTTGAGGAAAATTATTTGTGTCTCTTGTCTCTTGTGATTTTTGTTGTGCATGCTATTCTCTCAGATAAGATCCTAGATCAGATTGCTTAAATGTTAAAAATGTAACATTTAGTTCCTTAATAAACACCTAAAATTATAACAATTTTTTCACAAGTATTGATATAATATGGCTACGAAATGAGGTGATTGCATCCATAAAAAATGAAAGAAACATGTATTCAAGTTTACACATGCATAATAGTTCATTAATAAAACAAATAGCTCAGAATGAAGGTATGAACTTTGAATTAAAATATCTAAAAAGGATGAAGAAATCTTACTATCGGGATGAAACACGTTGAAACAAAATATATTGTCACGGAACACTGAAATATTTTATGCCATTGGCTGATTTGTCTCTAGGAAAATATTTTATTGTATCAACACAGTTTCTATGTTTTTTCATCTCTTTCTTTGATCACATTTTGATCATTTGTAGTTACGTTGAAGCTGACTCGTTAGTTTGGGGAGGGATATTTGAAAAAGCCACTGACAATTTGTCAGTGGCTTTTTCAAATATCCCTCCCCAAACTAATGAGTGAGCTTCAACATAACTGCAGATGATCAAAATGTCATCAAAACAGGAGATGAAAAAACATAGAAGCTTTGTTGATACAATAAAATATTTCCCTAGAGACAAATCAGTTAATGGCATAAAATATTTCGGTGTTTACTTGCAATTTCAACTGAAAATATAGATGTGCAAGAAGTTGTTATGTAGGTTTCTATATATTCTAATGATGTGATGATTTGGTACCACCTAAGTGGGTATCCCATTGCACATACATTAAATATGTTGATTATAATATCACCAATATGACCTTGAGGTATATGGGAGTTAAATCAACATCACGCTACTGACACCAATCCTACTATCATAACTACATTTAACGCCTTCTTCCATGACTTGAGAAGGATTTTTATCATCCATGCTATTTATCTAACTTCATGTGGAAGTGTTTGTAGTTTTGTTAAGCACTAGAGAAATTTATCCATTACTTTATTGAAGTAATCAACAAGATCCACCTCCAAATTCATATAAGAGATTTAGAATAAGTACTCGTTCTTAAGTTTAATTCTAGTTTGTTCACTATTTTTCATATTGAAATTTTTATGTTTGAGAGTCCCAACCTATACCAATCCTTTCTTTATTCCCTATTCATCAAACAAAAAATTGACAAGAAACCAAGATTTACACCATCCCATAACCCTAACCCTAATACTAGCTCTAGCCCTAACATTTTTAATGCCAGAGACCCTCATCCTTTATCATCATGAAACTTGCCTAACCCCAACACTCACCTTACTTTTTCCCATCTTCCATGATGTGCCAATATCACAAGACCTAAACACATGATTTTTTTGAAAGTCAATTCTTACAACAATAAGTCCAATCCAAAACATTATTTTATGAGGAGAAAACTACACATTTTGTCACAACGCTTTCTTCCCTTGAACTTTATTCTCTTGAAATTATTAGTACCAAAGCTAGCCATAGATGTTCTCAAATAAATAGATTTCTATCTTTTTCTTTCTCCCAGGAACAGAGAGCCCTGAGTTCCAATACTCAAAACCCACTTCAACAACCACAAATACAACCCTAACCTTAAAGAGGAATTAAAATATATATAAAGCAATAATTATGCATATATTCCTAAAGGCCTTAAATACATAGATATTCTCAAATCCTCCATAAACTTAACTCTTCTAGGAATATATAGTTGTTGACCATTTCAATAAATATGACAATAACCCATGAAAAGAAAATCAAACTGCCAAAAATAAATATTACCCATGAATTAACTTACGGTGGCAAGAACTTACTAGTTTCAAAACTTCACCAAAATGTCCTCTAATTTGAATTCATAAACAAGCAATATATGTAATAATTTGGTTGGAATCGTTATTAATCAAAGACTCAATAAATAAAAAATGTAACATTGTCAAATCAGGTTCCATTGAGTCTTGCACAAAATTTCACCTCAAATGTATTCAAAATTTCATTCTAGTGTGTAGTATCCATGGATATATATCCATATCTACTAAGATTTTCCTAGTATATGTCATGGAAATTGATCCCCTCTAGAAGGAAATGGATCTTAATCCTATGAAACAGATCTTGAAATGTTGAAATGGATCCTAAAAATTCGAGTTTGTTTGTGACCTACTAATCTCGCCAAAAATCAAACTTTTAACGAAAAAATTCCAAAACCGTAAACACATAAAGCCTAAAAATATAAAACCCATTCCTAGTCAAGTTCTGATCTATCCCTACTTCAATATCTTCTCTCGAACTCTCATATATCAAGGTCTTCTCTCAAGGTTTCCATTTTATATATCTTTATGGTCAGGTTCTGCTATCAAGGTATGATATATCCTTATGTGCTATTTTGTTGCTTAGTTCACCAACACCGTTACTTATTCCTTCCATATATTTCAAAAAAATCACTTTATTCACTGCTAATACAGTCGTGGATGTGGCTAAAAAAAACATTGTTATGACCTTCTTCATTTTCATGTTGAAATGGTCTCCAAAATGATCAATTATTAGTCATGGCTATAACTTATCAAATTATCATATCTAGTACATGAATGGTTAATAGTAATATTCATGAAAAATCTATTTTTTGGCTTTAAATTATAATTTTGATTGTGTTTCCTGAATAGTTTTATTTTTCACTCTATTTTTTATAAAAGTATTTATATTTTTTTGTAATTGCCATTTCTCCACTGTATCTAGATTTGGCTTTTCAAAATTCTAGAAAATTTGTATCCAAAGCCGAATCCAAATTCATATATGTTTATGTATCCTAGTAATTTAGGCCATATGGAATAACATACGTGGCCTTTGGTCCTTGTCCCTTTTGTGGTTTGAACAACCATTGTGTGGTGAAGTGTTGGAGGAAGTAGTCTATAACCAAGAATCCCTATCTGAATCCACATTTTAAAAGATGAGAATATACTATTTTCCTTTCTTATATGATGAAACCTCATTTTCCATGCTTCACCTAAATATTGGATGTTTAGTTTGAGAGATTTCACTAATACGGTATCTATAAGAGTACACATGTTAGAAACCATATTTTCTCAAGAGGATTATTGTTTACAGTAATCATAAAAAATACATACTTGAGTATTTACAGATGAATTATGAGCTACACATAATTAGAATTTTTCCCATGAAGTGTTCCTTTTATTAGTACATATGTATGATTGTTAATCATGATATTTATTAATCCTTGTAAAATTTTTGCAAGTATGTTAAGAGCATAAAGGACAAGCAGATAATGAAATATATGAGTGCAATTAAAATATATTATTACAAACATGAAGCATCAACTGGAAATGGTCTTGAAATTATTCCCTGTGGCCTCATAGATTGGAGTTTCTTCAATTATAGCTACATCTTATCTAGAGGGGACAAAACACTAACATTGAACAAGAAGTATATTTTGTGGAAAAGTAATCGTGAACATAAATTTGGAAAACATATTTATCCCAATAATTTTCAGATGAAAGGAGCTTTGATCGGTGGTGCTAGTCTCAATTCAACAATCCTTATAAGTGATATACTTGTTTATTTATTTTATGAAGTAGTGTAATTGATAGATTTTATTTAAGGGGTTTGTAAATATCATGCAATATTTGTTTGATTTCTTATATCATTTCAATCGATAACATACAAACAATTCTGCAAGGAGGATTCACGAGTGTGGATTTTTTTATATAAAAGAAATTGCTATTTTTATATTAAAATAAAATAGTGGTTGAGCTTTCTAGCAGGATAATAAATTTTTTATTAACGTTCTTGTGAGTACTATATAATTTCTTAAAATATTAGCATTGTTGTCTACTATTTGTGCTGGTGTTAGAGTTCTTTAGCTACCACTATCTATTTGGCAAGTATAATATTGTTTTACAAGCTTCACTAACAGAATTAAAACATTCAACATCATTACAAAATCCATATATTAATAGGGTTCATCTCTACTAAGGGTTTCCATCCTATGTCTGATCCTGGATGAGCAATCATTTAATAGATTAACCTATCAACGTATTAACACACACATTCAGGATCAGAGGATTCGCTAGAGGGAAGCTTGAATGTGGTGTGGGAAAGGTTATATTCCATGCTTTTGCAGCCAAAAATATTAACGATGCCAAAATAACCATCATATTAACTGCAAATATCTTCATCTTAACTTCACTTCACTTTCTCCCTCAGAATCCTGAGAGAATTATCACAGGAGTTCTAAGTGAGCAATCTTGAGAGAATTATCATAGGAATTTTGCATCATTAGCTCCTATTTAAAAGCATGATCTCTAGTTGGACAAACAACTATGGTCATTTTTAGAAAACCGCCATGAGATACTAACTAGCGTCGGACCTATCAATTTGTAGGAAGGATTTTCTACAGTTTAGCGAAGTCATTTGTACATTTAATTATATGAAATGCCTGTACACCCGTGAAATGTATCACAGGATTGAATCCTTTAGTGGAGATAGAAATAAGAATATTGATTGAGGGTTGCAATTATCTCTTTGTCAACATGAATAGAAAGCCTAATTTGTTTTGCCATTGTCTCAGATTGATTCTATATCAAAATTTCATATACTAGCACGAAAATTTCAACCTGACTTTATATAAAACTTTCCTTTGCCACTACTGAATATTTAATTCAAGTGTCTTTTTTTTTAATTTTTTGGCGACAGAATTACACTACCCCTACGAAAAAATTAAATTTCAATGGAAAACCTAGACCTTTGATGTCCTGGTCAAAGTTACTTTTCCATAGGTAGCAGTTCCATAAAATGTGTAGAGGAGATGACTTTAAATTGGAATGGAGATGACTTAAAGTGGAAAAATATAATTTTTTTAAAATTTGTATTTTTTTAGTTATGATATTTGCAACTGGATTTTTAAGTTATGGTGTTACAATATTTGATTTATATTAATTAAAGTTTATATTTTTTATTATTTAAATGATATTTTTAAATATATAAATGATTGCTTCTTTGCTTGAGTTGGTTCCTGTTGCACTGTATTTTCCTCCTTCGCCACAAAATGATCCACACCAAAATTAGAAACATAAAGAGGGGAACCATTGACTGATTAAACTTTATTGCACACTTTCGTAATTCTTTCCTACAACATACCCATTATTTATTACATATTTATAGACCTCCATCTTTTGGTTCCTTTGTTTATTTAAATCTGTCTTTGCTTGTCCTTGAATGACTCTAAATGAAGTTTGATTCCTACTAGATTCCTTTGCATTGCATGGTCCTTTAGTGCATTCCTTCTTTCCCAATACTTTCTCAATTCTTCCTATTTATATGCATATAAAAAAACACAATATTGGGCTTCTTCAACATGCTTCTTACATCTCCAAATTCCCCTATGTAGGTTGAAGTTATCATAGATGCACATCATTCTGAGTGTGAATGTGAATTGGACATTGTTTCATTCATATCCATCTATTAAATCATAGAGGAAACTTCCAAAGCGAAGATCATATAGAAAAATAACCTAATATAGAAGAAAATTTAAGAATCAGTGAGAAGTACCATCATTGGAAGTTCAAAATAAGGATGATGTTATTGAACTCAAGGAAGACCTATTAAGTATAGGCATTGAAACTTGAGGTGAAGCAATATAAGAACCAAAAATGGTGCAAGAACAAAAGGATATAGCATCTATTTGCTTGACCTCCAGGAAGTAATATTCAAAACAAGAGCTTTCTTATTCTACAACCTCCAAGCAAGCCATAATATGTTGGAACAACACTATGAGATGAAGGATATTGTTAAATAACTCTTTATCCAAAGAAACAACATACAATATGGTTAATCAGATCAAAACTAGTTTGACTGAATATGGCATCAACATGGTAAGATAAATCAAGTGGGAAGATTGAAAAGACAGTGTCAAGTGACATTTTTTTGCTCAAGACTCATTGATCTAAAATGCATTTGGCGATAAAATGTATTACATGTTGATGAAAACAACCCAAAGCGTGCTCCATTTTCAAATAGTAGAATTGGAGCTCTAGACAGAAGCTACTTCTACAACGCTATACTCAAAAAAATTTGATTCTTCATAAAATATATTAAGAGATTGCACCTGAAGAATCCTCCCAGGGTAAGAAACCTATAGTTTCAGACTTAGATATTTGGTATATTTGGCTCTTTCATTGTGCTTTCATTACTTGATCATAATAATAGCTCCATGTTCACACTTTCTAATTTACCACTCCACTTAATGGGAACATATTATTTTCTTATCTATCCACTTTCTTATCATACATATTCTTAGATACCATCCTCTTAACATAACATACTCTTCTCAGAATTATTACCCCCACTTGATCAAAACTTAGGAATCCCAACACTTTAAGGTTTGTGTTAGTGCTCATGTCTAGTTGGAGAGGAAGTTGTGCTTGAGAATAATATAGTAGGAAAGAGGCTATATGGGTAAGGGATGAAATCTAGTCGGGCTATCCAGGCTTTACTTGACTTGTCAGGGTGGTGTAGGAAAGGCTAGTAAGGCTTGTTGTTCCAGCTAGATTTATTTTTCGGTCATATCCCATAGAAATAAAAGAGTAAACATGCCATAAATAAATAAATAGGAAGAATATTATGGTAATCAATTAATCTTGAAGCTAAGCTCATAGTCTGAAGCATGTATAAATACAACAAACTATGCGACAATCTTGGACCAAAAGTGTACACCTGGGAAAGTAAAATTGGAATTTGGATAAGAAAGCCACCATCCATCACGAGGGCCAGGCAGAAAAATGCACATGTTATGAAATAACAATCTCTAAGCTGGATTGAAGGACTTGGATTTGTATGGTTCTTGACTATATAATATATAGTATTATATGCAAGTTATTCATCCCTGATCTAAACTAGTTCATATGAATCCAAGCTATGTTTTTAAATGATAACCAAAAATTTGTATAACACTTGAAAAGAACATTAGAGGAAATTTCAACTCAAAACAGGCCTCCTAAGGAAAATTAATAAAATAATAGTTAAAATAATAAAATAATATTTATTAATTTTGGAGGAAGAAAAGAAAAAACTACTTTTTTGTTCGTATTTTTGACATACTTCCTTGTGTATTTACTCAAATTCCGATCGGGAGAGCTCGTTGGATGTGGAATTAAATTACGCATCAAACGAGTACCCACTCAGCATACTTTTGATGGGACTTGCTACCCCAAAAACAAGAAATACCTGAAAAAATGTGACGATGACATTGTCATGACAATTTTTTAGGTATTTATTCTTTTTGGGATAGTGGGGCCTACCAAAAGTATGCCGAGTGGGTAATCGTTGGATGCAGAATTTAATTCCGCATCCAACGAGCTCTCTTGATCAGAATTTGAGTAAAAACACAGGGAGATATGTCGAAAATACAAACAAAAAAGTAGTTTTTTTATGATACCTATCCCCAAATTTATATTAAAAAATTGTTTAAGAGGTGCTCCCTTTTCAAATTTTAAAGAATTTGGATTGGATAATACATGATGACATGGAATTTGTATTATTTTTTATAGGCCCATTTTAAATTGAAATTTCCTCTAATGAGATGACGCGCATAGTTAAAAGTACTTATGATATCCATAAGGAAAGAAGAAAAAAAGTGCAAATATAGAAACTAAGGGTATATTCCACCATTACAACATTTAGCTTGAGAGAGGAAACTAGATGTAAAATTCTCATATTACAATATGAGAGATAGCATTGCTATTATTTTTATATGTGAGAATTTTGATGAACTCCTAATCTAAGATGATGAAAAGAAGAGGACATGAAATAAAATTTATTTTGTTGATTCTCGATGTTAACTATGTTTTACATCAAGGTGACAAGGAAATTGTCTACAATTAGAGTACTGTATCAAACCTGATGCAGATGGGAAATATAGGTACACAGGAATCTTGACTACTAAGGGATATTGTTAAACCAAGGGACTTGACATCAATGTAACGATTGCAACGAGAGTAGTCCACATCTATTAAAACATTTCTTGCAATAGTAGTGAAAGACCTTTAAGTGCATGGAAACAAACATTTTGAATTGTGAACTAAAAGAAGAGATTTGGATGAATTAGACTGAAGGCTTCATTTGAAAAGACAGAGAATCCAGTATGTCATTTGAAGAAGAATTTGCACAATTTGAAGCAAGAAACCCATGGCTAGTAGTGAGGATTGATCAGTTTCTGCTTAAATATTATTTCGAAAGGAAACTAGTTGACCATGATGGAAAAAGAATCCACACTATCATATGAATAACATTGCACAATTTGACGTAAGCACCCTATGCCTAGTATACAATATTCACTAAATTCTACAATTCTAAAGGAGTATAGATGAAAACAATATGGAAAACATCAGGATCCATTACATTATGTCAATGACCATGTGTTCATAAGTAATGACTTGAAGGAGTGGAAATCAACTAAAGAATCTTGAAATTAGACTTCAAGATGACTAATTTTGGGGTAGTACATTGTCTCCTTGATTTAGTAGGAGAAGTACTTGGAAGTAGTTTGAAGTTTGTACTAACTCAAGTGACAATAGAAGCTATCTATATTAGGAAGTTGATAGAAGATATATGCTATGCACCAGAATCTCCAACCCATTTTCATAGAATATCAAATCCACATAGAACTTGAGAGACCCGAAACATGAAGACAATGAACCTGAAATACAAAGATAGTTTGTGCCATTTCAGCATTAAAGGCAGTAAAAAACAACAAATTAGGGGCCAAGGAAGCTACACAATTGGATGATATGCAAGATAGTCTAAACATTTGGCACAGTGCAATTTACCAAAAATAAAATTATATCAATATTTAAATGGGATGGGTGCATTAACAAATTGGAGTCAATAGGGCTACAAATTTGAATTATGTACACAACCACCTTCAACAAATAGGCGAGTAAAAAAGGACTTATTTGATATTTCATCTTCTCGCAAATTGCAATTAACAACTAAAGTAGAAATTACTTTATGGGATGAGTGATGTAGAATAAGGACAAGCTGAGGGGAACGAAAATTAGTATTAACTTTTCCATCGATTTAACCAGTGTTCTATAACTAGCTGATTAATATGCAAATTATACCACAAACTATTGATTGGAACAAAAATTGATGATTTCCTGCAGTCTTCTTTGAAAAATTAGCATATGTGACACTCGGACATGAAATTTTTTTGCATAATATTTCTTGCCTCAATTTTTATTGCACATGGCTTTTTTCTGATTTTTTACCTAAGTAATTAGTTCAAACCCTTACTGAATCTAAGTCGGAGTCCTGCCACACTATTTTTCAAGGATATATAGTTGGCACATTCAGAATAAAATTACAATGCTGTGTCACAGTTCTTGTCACAAATATTAAAGAAACAATTATTTCTTATAAAAAAAAGGGACTTGGAGATCCTTACTGGGTAGCCCTGCCTATAATTTTAGGCTTAGGCATTGATCTCAAGTCAATAAAATTACAATAATTGAATGCACTGTTCATGAACTATATCGATTGCACCACAATAAAATATGCAAATGAAAAGCACATTCATATTTAACAATAACTGATTCCTTCACTAGTCTTTATGCCCCTTGTTTAGCAATTATTTTTGTCTGAGTGTAAACATATGTTCTTCTAGACCTAGATTGCTAGTTTTTTTATGCTTCATTTTACGTATCAAAATCTTTCTAGTGATACCATACATAGATGAAATCGATCTAACGGATAAAACTCAAACCCACTACACTATACATTAATTAGGTTAAGTGACAAATGAATATTTTCTTCAAAATTTCATTATCTCAATATGGATTTCTTTTTCTATTTACAAATTCATATAGGACTGCACTCAATTATTCTTTGGAATTATAAGAGCACACAGAAGTGCATATGAGTTACAAGCATTATTTCCTATATTAAAATTTCTTTATCAGAAATATCTCTAGAAACAGATCGAAGAAACACTCCATCCATTTCCCAGTGTATAACAACATTTCCCATGTTTATTTGTTTTTAACTTTTTTTGGGAAGATTCGAGTAAGACCCATCAGCATATTAAATGAGAAAAATATGCTCAACCTTGACGACCCAATATTTTATTAAACAAAAAAAAAATCATGAAAATAGTTCTAGCCTCGTGTTTTCTTCACTGTTTCTGTGTGATTTTATTGCATGTGGAGGTTTTTAGAACACTGAAAAATTAGGACTATGAGAATATTTTGTGAGAAACAATTAAGTAAACAAAGAAATTGAAAGTTGTTTTTGTGCATGTGGTTCCTTAAAGCTAATGTATTTTTTCTGCATTTTCTAGCCTTTCCCTGTAATTACACGGCCTATGCTAGAAATAATAGAAACCTCAAGGAGACCCTAGAAATTCATCCCCAGATTCCATCATGAGGTAACAAAACTAAACATGATAAAATACATGTTGACATTTCAATTTCAAAATACGAGGCTATCCATCATATTATGAGGTCATCCTCCTATTATGAGGTTATTGTATGGTTAAGCAGCACACAAAATCATCTGGAATTCATTAGCTTCATTTCTCCATAATTTGTGATTTAGGCATGGACAAAGGAGGCAGATGGTTGGCATTGAAAAGTAACAAGAACCAGATAGATACCCGAAATATGAACACAACAATCCACACAAGGAAAACAATCGACCATGAACATAGCAGTATTCGACTTTTTTTTTCAACAATCACAAAAATAACATCTTTCTTGAATTAGTACTTATATTCCATTTAGAAAAAAAAAACACCAATGACTACTTAAAGTTGTAAGAAATTCCAATTACTATTGAAGTTTCACTTTGTGTCGAGTGACCTAATTAGCATCAGTGACATTTTACCTAAGAATAAATGCATTCCCCAGCACTAGCAACATATCCACATTCACCACCAATGGTCCTGATCCTAAACAAAAATTAATTTAACCATCGGTGGTCATTTCCCTAAAGGAACTAATTTCTTGGTCTTTTTAAAGATGCTTAGTTATAAGATTTGTTTACATATTGGCCCTTAAAGACCTATTGAAAATGGTTTACAATCAAGTGATATCAGAATTTTTGCCTAAGGAAATGAAGTATACAGTCCTCATCATTCTTGAGCTAGATTAACTCTAATATATTTATTTTTCAGAAGTCCCATTGAATAATGCTACAAAAGCGACACAATTTTCAATCTAAGCAAAACCCAAGAACAAAAACATTAGTATAAAATATGCAATATAAATATTTCTAGCTATGAAAAGAAATACATCAAAGAATACAATGTCATGTTACTACAGGAGGTCCAATGCAATATCGCTAGTACAAATCTCTTACCTACTGATCAAATTTTCCACAGAAATGTATCTTGCAACATTTTTCCACACAAAATGCATATGGCGCTGCTATCAAAAAACAACTGATGCTATATTACTACTATGGGAACTGCCGGTCATTTAGATTTTAACTTCATCATCCCAGATACTACTTGGATTAGCATTCTACAAATCCATTTTCAGTGCAATCAGTTGTTATGTTAACCTAGGCTTCTCTTCTTACTAAGTAGAGAGGATAAACCCAACTTACCCCAATTTGGAACATGATTTAAACAACTAAACTATATCAAAACTATGCAATCCTTCTCAAATAAAGAACACTGTTTAGGTTAGCAAAACTCAACCAATGCAGCATGCCCTCTCTCATTCTGGATGTAACATGAAACAATAGAGAGATTCTATTCCATCAAAGTTAAGGAATTCAGTTCCATCAAATTTAGAAGATCCTATTACAACTACTAAAATGAATCTATAAAGGTTAATCCTTGGTAAGCAATAACAACAACACCGAACTAGGTTTGGTGTTTAGATCTTGGTAAAAAGAGTAATAGGAGCATCTAATACAAAAACAAAAAACACACCAAGGTCAACATGGTCTGATAAGAACAATATGCACCAACAAATAAACATGATATTAACAAAAA
Organism: Pseudotsuga menziesii; assembly: GCA_001517045.1. Taxonomy (NCBI): domain Eukaryota; kingdom Viridiplantae; phylum Streptophyta; class Pinopsida; order Pinales; family Pinaceae; genus Pseudotsuga; species Pseudotsuga menziesii. Next base: position 28,791 of record LPNX011002722.1, on the reverse strand, counting down.
TAGTCTCTCTAGCTTTAGAGGAATTATCAACTGTAATCTAAATATAACAACATTAACCCTAATTTCTTCATAGCAGGGTGCAAACCCCGATGAACTCTTTGACTCTCATCTCAAATATTATAGAAAAAGGTAAATCCAATGGAACATTAATATTGTGTGGCGTAGTGCATCACATATAAATAACCATTATACTCTATATATTCTAGTTTCAGATACAAACCCACCACTGGAAAATTACCCCTAATCCAATTTATGTCATATTAAAACAAGCAAATTGATGAAAGTTAAAATTCAAAGTACAAATATCAATACCTAAACTTACAATTGAGCAATCTATAAACTAGCACAGATCACCTAACCAAATCATTACATCCTATATGAATTCCATTACAAAATCTTAAAACAGTTATATTTATGCACCTTAAACGAATCTTGAGAAATTAGATCATTACAACATCTACGAACTCCAGTTTAGAATGTTTATCAAACACAATTAAAACATACATCACTACAACACCTGAAAATAATTCCATTCCTCCTCAAGTACCAACATGTATCTCTGCAAGATTACATTGACATAATATGCTTAGGAAGATGAAAATGTTCTCCTCCAAAACTGTCAAGAACTCACGAAATCCATGAAAAACCTATGCTCTGTCGAAAACCCACGAAAATCATGAAAAAAGTATGCTCTACTGAAAACCCTACTCTCTACCGAGAAACCATGAAAATCCTATGCTCTCTCCATGAAAATCATGTGCATGTGGCTGGTTTGCAATAAAAAATACCCCAACATATTGGGGTATTTATATAATAAATAATAGATTCCCTTATACCCTTAATATAACCTCAATATATTGTTTCAATTTATTTTTTAATTTTTTAACCCCAAATATGAAGGAACGTGTTATAATATTGACCCATTAGTGATGCCCCCATGGAAAATTGTAACATGATCTGGGTGTCCATTGACGTTGATTAGTGATAAAGGTTCACATTTTATAAAAAAAACAATTGCAACTCTAATGAAACAATTCATGATCGAGCATTGAAAAATTACATTGTATCACCCTCAATCTAATGGTGCAACTAAAGCTTTTAACAAAACATTAACCAAATGATTAACAAAAATATGTAACCCCAACAAATACGATTGGGACGAAAATATACCTGTTTTTCTTTGGGAAATATAGAACGACATACAACCGTTCAACATGTCAGACACCATTTGGACTTGTAAATGGAAAGGAAGCAGTTGTACCCTTTCACATTCGTCAAACAACCCCTTGATTGTTGACATACTACACACCGATGTAAAAAATTTGAGAAAAGAATGATTAATGAAACTATCCAAACTTGAAGAACACCAACTAATCACAATGAAATGCCAGGAAATCCAAAAACAACAACAAAAAGCATGACATGATAGAAATCTCAAAAATAAAAATCTGTCTCCTGGAGACCTTGCTTTATTGTACAATAGTCAAGTAAAAGGAAAACTTAAGAAACTACACATTGAGTGGATGGGTCCATACATTGTAAAAGAAATCAACACTAACGGGTAATTCTGACTAAAAACATTACGAGGGAATGTATTTAGGAAATTGGTTAATGCGGCTCGACTAAAAGGATATAAAGATTAAAAAAAATGGTTGTTTAACTATAAATAGTTGAAAAATATAAATAAAAAACTATAAAAATATGAAACAAACACAATAAAAAACTACTATGAAAAGAACCAGTATGACAAGATCCTGGATCAATTCTTTTGACAAGGCTGATGCAGGAAGCACTAAAACAAAAATTTAGAGATACAATCATCGACATGACCAAAGAAGGCATGAGGAATCCCAATCACTTCGACACTATCGACACCATCAGGATCTAGATATACAGTAACATAAAGAAGAAAAAAAGGTCCAATCAAGTCATAATGAACACTGAAACCTTGAGGATAAATTCCAACATGCCTAGAAAGAAACACCGATAAATCATCCTTAGCAGTTATGTCCACCATCAATACTGCAAGTAATACCACCAACCACTACTCCTTCTCCCTCTCCAAACAATTATGTTACATATACCACATTAGAAGAGACTTGGATTTCATTCTGTGAAGAATTTTAACACTAGAGGAACCGAACAACGGATCATATCTTATCACCTTCTAAACCAGAGTATCTGACCAATGCAATGACAGTGAAGAAGTTGACTACAACTACCAGGTTTGTGACAAACAAACTTAAACAGTTTGAAAAATATAGCACACCATTACAGAGTCGATTATCACAACATTCGTATTGTTGAGCAACAATGGAAGAGGGTTTGGTAGGAAATCAAGGACTGGCGATCACAAACATGTGGCTGATGGAGAGAGGAAGCTCAGAAATTAAAATCTAGCACAATCCTTACCTACATGAATGCTTCGTTTATTCATAGTTTCAAAGGAAATAAATAAATCATTGCATAATTCTTCATGAGCTGGTCCCATAATGGGAATTTCTACTTTGATACACCAGTTGAAATTACTGCCAACCTAATTCATCAGATTAGCGTATTATGAAACAAAAAAGAACCTGTACCTATTCGATTAAACCTGACCCTAGTCAAAGAAATAACTGGTACACCATCAGAGAAAAAATAAAGAGGACTTATAGTAAAACAAATTACCTATGACACACAAAATATAGCCGCAAAAATGATCTCCATGGATCTCACAAGTACGAGAAGAGGTTACGATCTCAAACTTGACATGATCAACACATTCCAAAATGTGATGGGAACAGGGAAATTATACCACTGGGATGACCACCTAGGTAGCTAAGATAATTAATCATATCTACGTAAAATGACAAGAGGAGGGCGCCCATTACTAGTTTCCTTCATTGATAATATGGATAGCTATTTACCATCTTTGACCAGTTGGAGATAAGGATTTCATTGCACAAAACCAATCATCCATTTGGAACTTCAACTCATTTTCCTCGAATGGTTGTCTACTTGGAGTAGAAACCAAAAAAATATGGTTAGATACATGGTTTATGTCCCTAAAAATGAAAACAACTTGATGGCGGGTACCTCATAACATCCGATGAAGGCTACCACTGAAAACACACATCCAACTTGAGTTGGACTACACATCGGTCTGGTACTTACAAGGTGTTGGGGGTACAGCAAGAGAACATGACTTCTACCCTTTGGTTGAGGAGATATTCACTTAACTTAGTCGACAATACAACACCATATTGGATATACCCCTCATAACAAGAAGAGTTTATCAACCAATGGTTGAACCCTTAAGTGACGTGGAAAAATAAGAGGACTACGAAATCCTATTCATCTCAACACCTTCACTCTCGACCGTGACAAAATTGACGACATCAACCTACTAGGGATTGCACTAACATCTCAACAGAAGCCACAAGAATAAACATATAAGTCTGATGAAAGTACCCAATACGATACTCCTCTTCTAGAATACACCCTCACTAGTAAGAATATATGTCAAGTGGCTGACAAATTGTTTAAATCCTAATAGAATAGAAAGGGTACAGTAAAAGGAAAGGGGAAGTGAAAGCTCATTTTTCAAGAGGAAACTGAAGATGACAATTCAAAATTATTTGATAGTGTGAGTCTGATCTTGGAGGATGCATCCAGAAACAAAATCTAGTCAACGAACAATTAGGAAGGTTTATCATAGAGGAGGAACAATGACTAGACACAACCCAAAAGAAATTCAAGTTTTCTACGACACCTGATGTTGATCTCACCAATACCCAACCACCTCCATCCCCGACCCTAGTTATTGAAGAATTCATACCGACTTTAAAAACTACCATATCCCTATCTTTAATTCATCCACACTTGCAGAAAATACCAACACCAATAAGAGATCACATTCAAAAATATAATGACCTTCAACAATTTATTAGCCAATTACCATCTCTCCTCCCATATTGGAAAAAATTTGACAGTAACAAGACTATTTTTATCTGTGGAAGCATCACAGCCCAGTGTATCCATACCCAAAATTCTCAACCTTCCACATTCCACAAGAACAAGTTGTTGGGTACACCAAAACTATCCTACAAAGAAATCCTGACTTAGCCAACAACATTTTGGTTGAGAAAAATTATTCATTTACCCATTGACCTATCGACCAACCAACCGCACCACAAAACCCTCTACTTACTAAACCCTTCACTTCCAACCCAATTGTCGAACCTATTGAACATGTCGATACTATATTACCGCTGAATTTTATACCGACTATATTACCATCAAATTTCAATCAATCATTACCATAGGAGGCAATAAGCTTGCTCGTCGATCCCAATTTACATCATTAACTTATTTAGCCGCTTCCACTATCACCACCTGCCACCAATATCATCAATTCCCTTGAAATTACCCACATCGGCCACCCTAGTCCTGTTATTACTACCCTTTTTACCGAGAAATCCCAAAAAGAAACATTAGAAATCACACCATAACAACTAAAAAAGACCAACACACAGAGCAAAGAGTAGGAACGATGGAAAATAAAATTTATAAAAGAGAAGAAAAAAAGGGAAAAACAATAGAAATGACAACAACAAATCTACAAAAGTCACAACAATAGAAACTTCTATTAATTCATCTAGATCATCTTGGTCCAATAGTCAAAATTAATACACAAAAATCCAAAGAGGAAAAATTGGATCTATTGTTAGATGCAACTAATAAGGAATATAAACACATAAGAGTGAGGACCAAATAACAAATCAAGAAGCTAAAAGCAAAAAAGAATGTATTTTTAGCTAAGTGTGAGATCTTGGCACAATAGTTCATTCTAATTCCCACAGGGACCGACTAGGACAAACCCCTCGACAAAGCATATGTCATTTTTGAAAGCATTGTGTCGACATTCTAGGAGTAGTTAAAAGAGAGGCGATGAGAGAAGGATGAGGAAACCGTTGTTTTACTCTGAAATCAATTCACAACATTTACCAAATGCTACAAATTGTTGATAGAATATTTTGCAGAATTTGTTGCCACCACAATTGACTTGTGGAACTGGTACACTTATTACGGTTAGGTGTTTGAACAAATTCACAAAACCCATGAAATCATTAGCTCACTACAACATCATTGAACAATCTCCAATGAAGCAATAGCGCAGACCATTGATGACCAACTCATTTTGGAAACTCATAAACTAGAAAAGTTGGAAAGATAGGAACATTAGTAGATCAGGTAGGCCCAATATAGTCTGTCCAATATCAACAAAATTAGGCCACAACTGCAACAAATGCTTTCCGCTTCTAAGGAAAATATACAATTCTTGGGAACTGACATGATTAAAATTTTAGACTTAAATATGCATAAAAATATTGATAACTTGTCGAGTCTCACTACTCTTACCATAGACATTCAAACTTCCCTCCATGCTTTGGAATAATTCCAACATCAATTATTAGTATCTGCTGAACCTATTGTAGAAGCATGTGTTCAACAACAACCATCCACCAATCAGAACAACCCATAGTGAAGAACAATACAAGATCATAGATACCTAGACAAAAATATTGTCATCTCTCCATTTAATTGGGGCAAATAGGATTTTGAGATGGGAGAGATGTTGGAGGAGCTTAAGTCAGCTAGATGACTAGGTCCCTCAGTCAACTTATTGTAAACAAGTATATTATGTCATGTTAACACTCAAAATGTACCTAGGTTGTTGAAAGGTATATCCCATGGTAACATCAAAACCACTTTATACTGTATTTCTAACCTAATACGATTAGAGAGGGATCTCTCACTATTTACAAAGTTTTCATACTCAAGATATTCAATTGATGACAGTCAGAAGGTCAAATTTATGAATAGAACTAGTTTGTCTTTATAAAGTTTGGTGGCACAATCATGGGGGAAACCTTTGGGAAATGGGGTCGAATATCAGAGTTGAATTGGGTTGCGGGAGATAGGGAGTATGGATATTTGCGGACAGAGGCAAGAAAGACATGATTTATTTCAATATGGATTTATTATCAACTAGGTTAGCAGACAAAGGGTGACATCCCATCAAGCAGAGCACCTAGTTAGAGTGAATCCTGTAAGACTTTAGAAGAAAATATTTAAAAATGCTTGAACAATGGAACTAGACCATGCGAGATGAATTCTGATCCATATACACTAATTTCCAAACATGAAATAAAATACGAAGTTGAATGGAAATAGGATAAACAATCATGTAAAAAAGTTACTTATTGAAGAAAAAATGGCATAGGAATCTATGCCATGAGGATTTATCACCCCTCCTCTGCAATTTTATTCAACTCAGGAAAATGGAAACATATTACAAATGAGAGCCTCTACTCTTGAAAATTCCCAACCCTTCTCCACTCTATGGGGAGCATATTTATAATATCTCAGACCCCTAAGGCTAATCCTCGAAATAGGATCTGAAACCATTTACAGTCATAATCAAAACTAACAACTAGAGAATGGTACTTCTGCCACAGATTACATGTATTTAAAATAGAAATTATGGAACTATTGCGTGTGCTTGATCTAGATGAAAGCCCATTGTTTATGTTTCTGAGCTTGTGGTTTGTGAAAAAGACATCTCGAGATGCTTTTGGTAGCTCAATGCTAATTTGGCTCAACCACCTATTTTCTTATCGATTCAACAACATGTTCTTCCCTTGTGTTTGTTTCATGCTTGAAGGAACCTTTCTGCAGGTTTCAGAGCTAGAAAAGGAGCATATATCCTTCCCATCCTCAACCTTCTTCACAACTCCCTCCTCTCTGGGTAACACTGTTATTCAAGAGGATTTGAAGAACTGCTACATTGCTCCTAGAAAAAACAAGACTCTGCAGTGGCTTGTCATTATTGTACTCCTCACCTCCTCCTAGGTGAGCTCTCCTATAGGAAATATGGTGAGATGTTCCTTCGACCTCATCACCACCTCAAATAAAGTGGGCATGTGGAGGTCATGAAGGTGGTGATGAAGACTTTGGAAACCCACCCCCTAGCATGAACATTCGCTCCTACTGGTCGCTGATAAACATGGTCACCATGTACTAGGGATTTGGAGGCAGCGATTGGATCCAGGGGATCTAGGGGGACACCCATGGGATATGAAAACCCAAGCACCATGCAACTAGAGGTACAACTATTAGAAAACCGGTGAATCTATCAACGTGCTTCACATCTGTCCCCCGATGGCTGGTGTTTTCTTGGTGTAAACAACCAGTATGACACAGGAATGTAAAGGAATATTTTCCAACCATCAACACTATCTGATAGATGAGATTCTCAAACCAAACAGGCATTGCAAACTATGAGAAAACGCTATACTTTAAGAAAACTAACGCTCTGAATTTCCTCCTTAGCGTTCATTCATTTGTTGTTCTTCAGTGGTTTAGGAGGGTTGCGTTTATACAGGATGATGAAGATGAGAATGGAGATGACTGGTCAGAATTATCACACACTTATTAACTAGTGATCACAATGGTCGCATAAGTGGATAGGTGGATGAGGGATCTCCATTTTCTGTTGAGAATCTGATCATGCCGCCTCTTGCGATGTTGCGTTGTCGTCCATATGGATCACAACATTTGGATTTGACATCCTTTTCCCTTTCACTTATGCTGATAGTGGTATTCATAAATATTTTGGCTGGTTGCATCTCTTTGCTTTGTGTAAGGGCCATATTTGACAGTTCAAAAGTACAGGATTCATGATCTCCTGATGTTTCTTACGTAAGCCTCGTGATGGATCTTTGGAGTCAGGAGCACTGGTGACGCCGCGGACATCGTTTTCACATAAGGAATGCCCCAAATGGCATTAAGGGATATGATTATTGGTTAGATTGTACATGAGGATATCCTTTCTGTACCAGTCCTAACTAGGACCCAACCTTTACCAAGTTGAAATAGATTCCATACCATCGATCCAAACCCATCCTGCCTCCATTGTACACGTGTACATGGCCTCCCTTCCTTTCCATTTTCAAAAACGCTCAGGGATTTGAGAATGCTCACTTTGTCCATTCACAAATCATTTCGATCCTATTCATGTTGGTGCTTCACACATTTGGTCTGGTTATTGTCAGCTCTACAACTCGGAACGAACAAACCTTTTCAACTCCAAGTGGATCCTTTGCTTTGCAGTATGAGCATTTGGTATGCAGTATCTTCAAACCAAAATACAACACTAACCAACTACATAGTTTGATTTGAGAGAATTGATAATGACTGTTGATCAATAAACGACCTTCATCGGCACCATTCGACTATGAAAACCTTAATACTTTATCGATCCTCCATCCTGCAATCGACCGAGCACCTTAATATTGTGGAATTCACCATGTATATTGATCCACCATGACCTCATGTTGTAACTGCTCATCAATGTGTATCCTACCTCTTTTCGTGATTCAAGATCGTAACTTTATCCGTGCTAGTTCAGATCATGAAATTGACTATGACCGAAGATCTATCTCCACCTTTACATCAGTCGTCTGATCGTTTCTTCCTTTACCATATTCTGCGATGTGGAAAAGATCCTCTCTTTGTGTATGTTTATCGAGCGGAATCCCTTAGGGTCGTTGATATGGATTTGTGTTGATCTTGATCCTCCAACATTTCTCCCCTTTAACCAAGTTTTCAAATCCAAAGACCAGATCTTACCTCACATCTCCTATTGACATAATTTCTTCCAATCGTTGATCTTCATCACCTTGTATTTGTACCATTGAAACTTGACACATTTCATCCTTGTCCCGCCGCTGCATGATTCAATCCATAGAATGTTTTATCTCCATAGATCTAGATCCCCTTTCTATCCGACATCTTGTGATGACGAGACTCACTAGACAGATAACCTGAAAGTCACTCCCGCAAAATTCCCCAAATAAGATCATTTTCAAACCCTTCAAGTCTATAATTCAAAAATTTAAACGTAGTGCCGCCATGTCGATCACATAGGTTGTTTCAGTTAGTTGAACTTACAAGTAGTTATGTAACTGCATTAGAGGAAATTTCAACTCAAAATGAGCCTTTTATTTNTGTTAGCCAATGAAATTGATTTAAATTTGAAATACCGTATAGGTCTTAAACAAATTTTTAATATAAATTTGGGGATAGGTATCATAAAAAAAACTACTTTTTTGTTATATATCCCTGTGTATGACATATCTCCCTGTGTTTTTCCTCAAATTTCAATTGCAAGAGCTTGTTGGATGCAGAATTAAATTTCATACCCAATCGACATACTCTTGACAGACCTTGCTACCCCCAAAACAATAAATACTTGAAAAAATGTCATCATCGCGTTTTTTTCAGTTATTTCTTGTTTATGGGGTATCTGGGTCCATCAAAAGTATGTTGAGTGGGTACTCGTTCAATGCAAAATTTAATTCTACATCCAACGAGCTCTCCTGGTCTAAATTTCAGTAAAAACAAAGGGATATATGTCAAAAATACAAAAAAAAAGTAGTTTTTTTCTTTGCCTTTTCCAAAATTAATAAATATTATTTTATTAATTTCCTTAGGTGGTCTATTTTGAGTTGAAATACGAATAACATGAACATATGCATAAAAATATGGATAACTCAAAGAGAATAAAACAAACTAAGCCCATACTATAGCTGAGTGGCCTTGATGTGCAACCTTGTTGATGAAGAACCCACTTGTTTTGAAGAAGAAACAAAGATGAATGATATGGTTGAAGAATACTAGTATACTATAAAGAATGATGTTTGGGATGTGGTACCAAGACCAAGAGATAAATCAATAGTCTCCTCAAAGATGATATTCAAGAAAAAACATTCAACACATGGAAGTATTGAAAAATACAATGAAAGATTTGTAGCTAGAGGGTTCTGTTAGAAGACAAGAATTGATTATGTAGAGAATTTTGCATGAGTATCAAGATACACCTCAATAAGAACTATCCTTTCCTTTGCATCCAAGATAAAATACCAAATGGATGTAAATATTGATTTTCTAAATGGTGTTATAGAAGAACAAGTATACATTACATTTACAATGATTTGAAATGCATGATATAGAGACTCATGTTTGTTGTTTCTACAGCATCAGGAGTATTTCTCTGAGACTTGTGTTGTACCAAAGTTGGGGACTTGTGTGGTATCACGAAAGTACATTGTGTTTTATCAAATCCTATCTATGTCCTCATGTATTGAGGTGGGATTCTTGTACTATTATCTTGTGTTGTATCAATATTAGAAGCTTGTGTTGTATTAAGGTTGGAGTCTTGTGTTATATCAAGACTGGTCTAGTGTTATACCAAGATTGTGGACTTGTGTTGTATCAAGTATAGCCTTGTGTCCTTCAAGTCAATGATTGTCATAGATGGTACCCTATGACAATGGATGCCCAATTATCACTAGTACATACTCAGAGATTAGTGACAAAAAAATGACCAAAATATTCCTATAAATGACCACTTTTTATTTGGCAATCATTGGTGGCTAATATTCGGTCTCTTATCACATGAAAAAAAATGTGGTCATATATAGTTTGGTCATTTATATCTTATCAGTTGGTAATTAATTTGGCCATATATTTGGTCATTAATCTTGTCATATGTTTGTTCATTAATCTGTTCATGTTTGATCATTAATCTTGTCATTAATCTGGTCATACGTTTAGTGTTAAGAGACCTAAAATTAGCCACCAAAATTTCCAGCAAACCAATGTTGAATTTCTTAATTTTGAGCATATTTAGGAACTATTCGCTAGAAATACCACTTCCTTCCACCTCGCGCATACCCTCTAAATATGGAATGTTAATATTGGTAGGATCATCATCTGGTTTTTAGGCCATAATGTAACAAGCCATCCATTGCTGGATGGTCGCACTACACTGGTGGAAATTCACCACTTCGACAGGGATTTCAACAAATATTTTCTCTTTTATCATTTGAAGTGCAGAATTGATTGTCAACTGCTCATCAACAAATGAAAATGTGTGTGCAAATTTGTTAACTACCTCCTCCCAATATCACGTTCTTTGTCATAACTCCATGGATGTGAACCAGCTCCTGGTTGTCATTTATAATGTGTGTAAGAAATGATGGACCCATTATTGTCGCGGGTATTCTACAAATGACGCGAGACACTGATTGAGGTGCTTGATAGGGCTTGATAACCTTTTGTACTTCTGATCCAAAACTGTGACTTCTTCGCCAAATCTGAATTCCAACAATCTTTTGCATTATGGCCATTCAGATATAGATTTCTTATGCATACCCCACCATCTAGAGGGCATAGCTTTTAGCACAAGGTATAACATAGAAAAGTGCTGTGGTTCTGTCACCAGTCCTTCAAAATCACTTAGAGAGGTTGCAAGATTAGGAAATCCCTCATATGTGAGTAACTCCCTCGACTAAGTCTCCACTCATCGTATGAACCTGGTAATCCTAGCACATCTCCTCATAGATAGTTCATGTAGTATGTTTTTCCAATTCTCCAATGCCTCTCCTGAATCTAATGTGCATGAGCTAATACTTCTACATCTGAGGTTCCCATATGATGTAGGATTTATGTAATCATGTTTTAAGGTGGTGACATTATAAATATGGTCCAGATAATCACCTTGTCTTTCATTATAGAGTGGTTCAACAGATCTTTTCCCCTCAACTGGGTCAATCAGTGAAACTACCCTCATTTTGTCATCTTTGAATGAGAGGATTCTCTTATTAAAGTTTATGATTGTCTCAATGTCTATTACCCAATATATCCCTGGAAGCACAGGATATGGGTTTGTGTCATCGAAAATGTTGATAACTTCAAAATCTACAAATGTGCGCAACCCCTCAATGTCGACAAGAACTTGACCTAGCCTACTAATCGATAAGACCTTCACATGATTCACAAGCCTCAACTAGATGCGGGACCAGTCCAAACGTGGCTTTCCCATGCTTTCCCAAATTTGTCACGTCAAAATATGGATGTCAGATCCCAGATATAGGATAATATAATCCATGTTTCAATCTTCTACTTGCGTAGTCATTCTTAACTCGCGACCAGTTCTGAATTTATTTCTAACATGGTTAAATCTTCTTTTCAGTTTCGAATCTAATGGGGTTTATTCTATAAGCACTTGTAATTCTATGACAACATCTTTATCATGGATTAGTGCTAACAAACTTGGAAGAAATGAATTGATCTTAATAACCTTTTTTTGAACCTGCTTCTGAAATAACTATTGAAATTGTTTAGGAATCTCACTAACTTCAGCTGAGGCTGATGGTTGTTGTGTATCTACAAACTTTGGTTGCACGTCCAACAATACTTGCTTCTATTTTTGAACATCAAACGGTACGTTATTTTGCGGCACAGGTCACACCTACAGTTGTACCTATGGTATATTCTGATTCACTCTAGTCGCAACACCTCCTCTTGTTATGACAACAAAATTTGGTTCTGTTGGATTAGAAATAATCATTTGAACATTTAGGTTAGGATTTGGATTGGTGTTGTGCATAGGGTTAAGACCTTCAACGAGCCAAGATTTCCATTTTTCCATCAATTGGGTACATTGTTCCACATTATGATCCTGTGCTTTGCAATATGAACCCGTATTTTTAGGTTCATGGCAATCTCTAGCATAATGGACCAGTTTTCCATAGTTATAATATACAATTTGCCTCTTCCTCTCCCAAATATTCCTAGGTTCTGTCCTCTACCTTTGAAATTTCCACCCACCCTACCCTGAGGGTGTTGTCGTTGCAGTAGATACTGATTCTGTGGGTATTGAGGATGATACTATGGATAATGCGCAGGCTAGTAGTGTTCTTGCACCTGTTCAGCCTAAATGTTCCTGTCATTCTTCATTAAGTAGGTGTTTAATGTCTTCTCCTTCAAGACTTGATATGCTCTGCAATATTTCTCAACATGTCCTACTGACTTACAATATTTATAGAAAATTCAAGCTAGGGTACTTACAATATTTTGTAGGTATAAACAGTCCTCATCCTGATGTCCTCTAGTCTAGCATATTCTGCACTAGGGTACTCCTTGGGTACTGAATGGATTAGGCGCACTTGACGAGATATAGTTCATTTACATCGAACAATTATCCTTGTGGTCTCCATCTGTTCTACATCTTGTACACCATAAATACTCCTGGATTTATTTTCACTTCTTGATATCTTGAATTTGTACCATCATATTATCCAATTGCGACTGAATATGCATCATCCCTGTGCCACCATCTCTGATTGGTGAGGATTCCATCTTCATCGCCATTTCTAGTGATTCCGTCTACGACACAATCTTCTATTGCATCAAAGGGGCTTGGATGTGTGGTAACAATGCAATAATAAACCACTCTTTGTACTATACATCCAACATCTGGAAACTTATTTTGGTCATCATAGTTTTAAACCACTGGTCAAAATCCCACACGGACTCCGTCGGTGACTATTTTATCTACATATTTCGGTGATACACTGCAAATAAAATTTAGGTTTTCTAAAATCACAAATCATCGCAAGTCCGATCTCATCAAGAGTCCTCTATGGGTCTCCCACTGGTACTATAAAAAAATACATAAACCAGTCTAGCACATGACCCCAGAGATTCGTAATCATCTGCGCTTTCCTTATGTCCTGATTTTGAACTTGGTGAACCATCCAAACAGCTTCACAGAGGAACCAATTTTTCTCTGGATCTTCTAATCCATTCCTATTGAATGTAGGTAACCTAATATCTAACCCAACCATTGAGTTGGAATTGGTAATGTTCAATGAATAATTTAATGAATATGGGATTCCTTGTACACTAGTTGCAGCACTAGTACTACCAGTATTCACAGTTCTTTCAGGATATGAGGCTCTAGACCTTACCTCTGGCTAACTCCTAGTGTGATGCAGTCACATGATGTCTTTGCAGATTCTTCTGCTCCTTTAGAAATTGGTTGATATTCTTCCTCTTCGTTTCACAACCCTTTATCTAGATGTGACTCAAACTCATACTCACTTTCTTCAAACAGACTTGGATTCTGTCTACCTCCTATTGTATTTTTCCTTTTTACCAACCAAAATATTCTCCCACTCCTTAAAAATATACTTTCTAGTTCATGTTTTGTACTTCCTATGAACATCTCATCTCACTATTTCCCATTTTATTTTACAGGTCATCTGCAACATATCCATCCTTTTGGTTACGAGACTCAACATCTCAGCTACAAAATGCCCTTCTTATAGACAAGCATCGTGTTGATGTATTTGTAACTTCAGAATGTATTCACTTATGTATTTCATATATTGTATTTTATTAGTCCTTGATGTCCCTATAGAGAGAATCAATAATGTAAACAAGTCATGTAAAGTCATAGAGGTTAACCCTCATTGTTGATCAGGGGTTAAAGTCCGTACAGTTGTGGGGCACTAGGGTTATTAGAATCTCCTAGAGAAGTTGGCCCTGGTAAGTTCTTGTCAATTCAGAAACCAGTATAAATAGAGAGTGAGCCTCTTTATTTATCACATAGTCACTCACACTTAGTTGTAGTGCATGAGTGAGAGAGAAGGAGTTGGGATAAAAGAGAGAACAACTGTTGGAGATCATCTTACTGTCTTTGGGTTTTACTACTTCCATTGGTGCTTATTCTATCTCTAAGGAAGTTGCGGGGTTTTCTCCTTTATGATTTCCTTGAGGAAAATATTTGTGTCTATTGTCTCTTGTGATTTATTAGTATGCATGTTATACTCTCCGATAAGATCCTAAGATAATATTGTCTAAATTGATAAAAATCTAACATGGTATCAGAGCTAACCTAAGAAGAAGACATTGTGTAACTACAGAAGCTAGGGCTTCTTAATTTTTGGGTCTCTCTCCACAATCCATAATAAAAAGGAGGCTAAGCTAAACCTACATTGAAGAGCACATCTTTCTATCGAAGTATAATCTAATTCTGAGCACTTTTAGTTTTTGACCTACCACTACATCAAGAAATTAGGGATTTTCACCGAAGAGGAATTTTTGAGTGAGCCAACGCTAGAATTTATATCCTCCTCAAAATAGAAGTTTAGAGAGAAAAATCGAGGTTTTCGGTTGGGTAGAACTCCAGGAAAGTCAAACCCTAATCTACCCTAGAACCAAAAAACCAGCACTGAAAAACATCAGCTCCAGTTCCAGTTTTTATCTTCTCAAATTGGTAAGATCTAAATATTTTGTATTCCCATTTGAGGTTCTCAGTTAATATGTCTCATCACAGCAAGCTTTATGAAAATATTGAGGGAACTGATAACTTTCAAGCTTGGAAGTATAGGATCTCCCTGGTCCTGGAAGAAAATGAGTTGGACTCTTACATCAATGAAGAGGTTCCAGTTCCAGAGGGAGATGAGGCTAAGGCCTTACACACAAATAAATTGGTCATGGCTAAGAGGATTATTGTTGATTCATTCAAGGATCACCTCATACCACAGGTGTCCTCCCTAAAGACACGAAAAGAAATGTTTAATGCCCTAACCAAGCTATTTCAAGGGAAGAACATAAACCAGAAGATGACTTTGATGAATCGGTTGAAGAGTGTGAAGATACAGAATGTGGAGACCATACAGTCATACTTTACAAGGGTCTCTCAAATCAAAGAATAACTTGAAGCAGTGGATGAAGAAGTGGAGAATGCATAAATTGTGATGACCACCTTGACTGGTCTCCCTAGACATGAGACTCTTTCATTCATGGGATTTTGCTAGAAGAAATCTAGTCACTTTCAGTAGATTATGGGAGGAATGCTCACAAGAAGAAGCTCAAATAGTAGCTCGAGAAGAAAAGATGAGAATTGAAGATCAAGCTCTCACAGTACACTCCAATAAAATTAGGAAGGACTATCATCATCCCAAAGGTAAGCATTCTCACCAGAGAAATAACCCTAAAATATATAGTAAATATCTGTCCAAAATTAGATGATATACATGTGACAAGAAAGGACACTTTGCTAGAGAATGTCCTAGAAACAAAGGTGGCTCTCATAAGATGAAGGGAAACAAGAGAAGACATCATGCTCACACTGCAGAGGATGATGAACCTCCCAGAAAGAGAGCCAAAGAAGAAGGTGAAGATTCTTCTAGTGATGAAGAATATGTTCTGATTTTTTCCCTCACATGAACTATCACACATGGAATAAATGATTGGTTTATAGAAAGTGGGGCTTCCAAGCATATGACGGGATTCAAAGAATCTTTTGTGAAACTATCCAAACACGAGTCACCTCACAAGGTGAAACTTGGGGATGACTACCAGTATCCAATAAAAGGTAGTGGTGAATCCTCCTATAAGTTAGACTCTGGAAAATCTATGAAGATGAAGGATTTCTTGTTTGTACCAGGACTAAAGAAGAATCTCCTCTCCATATCTGCATTGGATGAAAAAGGAATAAGGGTTGAATTTTTAGATGGATAAGTCCTCATGTGGCCAAAAGGAAAGACTACCGATGATGCAGTAGTGATTGGGAAGCAAGTGGGAGGACTATACAAATTGATGGGCCAACCATAACAAGATTTGGTCCATGACTCAGTAGAGCCAAATGAAATTTGGCATAGAAGGATTTCACATGTGCACTATAGAGCACTACCACTTGTGAGAAATTTGAAGGTATTATAGAAATAGAGACAAAGCATGACATTGTATGCAAAGGATGTGCGAAAGGAAAGAACACAAAGAAGAAATTTCCAAGTAGCAAGAGCAAGGAAAAAGGAATCTTGGAAATCAGCCACTTCGATGTATGTGGTTCGATGTCATCCAATTAATTGAGTGGGTATGTATACTATGTTTCTTTCATTGATGATTTTTCTAGGAAGACATAGATATACTTCTTGAAGAACAAAGATGAAGTATTCAGAAAGTTCAAGGAATTCAAAGCCTTGATCGAGAAACACACTTAAAAGAAGATCAAAACCTTTCGATCAGACAATGGCAGAGAATTCACATAAATAAATTCAAAGAATTATGTAGAGATTCAGGGTTTAAGAGGGAGTTGACCACTCCATACAATCCACAACATAATGGGGTTGCAGAAAGGAAGAATAGAACGATCAGGGAAGCTGTGGGGAAATGGTTCATGATCAAGATCTTCCCATGCATCTATGGGCAGAAGCTTCTAGGAAAATGGTGTATATTGTACAGAACCGTACTCCACACAGAGTACTCAAGAACAATACACATGAAGAAGTCTTCTCTGAAAAGAAACCAAAGGTCAGCCATCTCAGAATATTCAGTTTTCCAGTGTACATACACATTCCAAAATAAAAGAGGACAAAATTAGATCCTTCTGGAAAGAAGGGTATATTTGTTGGATATAGTGAAAGCTCAAAATCTTACAGAATATACTCCCCAAGATTCAAGAAGATCGACATTAGGAGAGACGTAACATTTGATGAAGACTCATCTTACAAAAAATCCAGAAAGAGACGAGTTGAAGACTCTGACAAAATAGAAGTACCCAGAATTAAAGATACAACTATGAACGATGCAAATCAAGATGAAGATTGGGAAATTGAGGAACCCTAGGAACCTATAGATCCACCCCAAGATAATAATAGTCACAAGAGGAAACATGCATGGGTATGAGAGGATATCGAAGGTGCAGAAAGATATGGGGTTCTAGAAGAAGTGCATAGAGAGAGGAAAAGAAATAGGTTCTGCTCTGGTTATGTACCCTATTATGTGACATCATTGATAAAGAAGAAGTGGGAAAGAAGAAAGAATGGAAGGATGCTATGATTGAGGAGTACCAGTCGATCATGATGAATGATGTCTGGGATGTTGTCCCTAGACCAGAGGGGAAGTATGTTGTGACTTCCAAGTGGATCTACAAGATCAAGCATGCTGCAGATGGCGATATAGAGAAATATAAAGAAATATTTGTGGATCGTGGCTTCTCCTAGAACGAAGTAATAGATTATAAAGAAACTTTTGCACCTACAGCTAGATACACTTCCATCAGATGAGTACTTGCTATGGCTGTAGTAATGAAATGGAAGATACATCAGATCGATGTCAAGAGTGATTTCTTGAATGGTGTAGTGGAAGCAGAAGTGTATGTGGAGCATCCACTCGGTTTGGAGACACATGATAGGGAGACTCATGTGTGTAAATTGAATAAATACCTGTATAGTTTGAAACAGGCACCCGAGACATGGTATGGTAGAATTGACAGTGTCCTATCTAGTTTGGGCTTTACCAAGAGTAAACCAGATTCCAACCGTTAGTAGAAGGTTGAAGAAGGGAACCAAGTGTTACTCCTACTATATGTAGATGATCTGTTTGTAACATGTGTATATGGGTTGATTGATAGTACAAAGAGGAAGTTTGCTGCCGAGTTCCAGATGAAGGACTTGGGTATGATGCACTACTTTCTTGGCATGGAGGTGTGGCAGAATGTAGATGAAATCTCCCTGGGACAAGGGAAGTATGTAGTAGAGATCTTGAATAGGTTAGAGGTGATGGACTGCAAGGCCATGACCACACCTATGGCATCAAACCTAAAGCTATTGAGTGATGCTTCATCATAATTGGTTGATTCTACGATGTATCGTCAAATGATTGGGTCCTTGATGTACCTGACGAATACGAGACTGAATATTTTCTTTGCTGTGAACACATTGAGCCAGTTCTTGACAAATCTGAGACATGTTCACCTGATTGTTGCAAAGCATATTTTGAGGTACCTAAAAGGTACAGTTGATTATGGGCTCAAGTATGAGGTGGATTAGAAGATTAACATGGAGGTTTATGTTGATTCAGATTGGGAAAGTAGTGCCATTGATAGGAAGAGAAATTCGGGGTGCTACTTTAGTATGGGATCAGGTGCGATCTCTCGATTTAGTAGGAAGCAGTCTTGCATGGAACTGAGTACAACCAAGGTAGAGTATGTCATAGCTTGTTCAGCTAGTTGTGAGGTAGTGTGGCTGAGGAAGCTACTATTTGACTTATTTGATCTCTAGTTGGATGCTACTTGTATATATTGCGACAACCAAAGTTGTGTGAAGTTGTGAGAGAACCCAATATTCCATGACAAGTTGAAGCATATGGAGATCAAATATCACTATATCAAAGATATGGTGCAGAGAGGAGCAGTGAAGCTCTAGTATGTTGTGATGGACAAGTAGATAGTTGATGGATTAGCCAAGCCATTGGCCAGAGTTAATTTTGAGTACTTCAGAGAGAAGCTTGGTGTTATCCAGATCGAGGTTCCTTCCAAGAGGAAGTGATGAGTCCATGATTCCTTCTGACATGGTGGTAGGATTGGGTCCTGCCATGGTAATATATAATTGATGCTCCCTTCTCACATGTTGGTAGAATTGGTTTCTCCCATGGTCAAATATAAGTGTTGTGCCCTTCTGACATTGTGGTAGGATTGGTTCCTCCCATAGTCAGATATAAGTGATGTGCCCTTCTGACATGGTGGTAGGACTGGTTCCTCCCATGGTAAGATATAAGTGTTGATCCTTTCCCTGGATGATAGTAGGTGTGTCCTATCATGCCAGTGGATGTAAGTGTAGAGCCTTCCCATGGATGATAGTAGGTGTGTCCTATCATTCTAGCAGATGTAAGTGCAGAACCTTTCCCTGGATGATAGTAGGTGCATCCTATAATTCCAGCGGATGTAAGTGCAGAGCCTTTCCCTAGATGATAGTAGGTGTTTCTTATCATTCTAGTGGATCTAAGTGCAGATCATTTCCATGGATGATAGTAGGTGTGTCCTATTATGCTAGTGGATGTAAGTGTAGGGCCTTTCCACAAATGGTAGTAGGTGTGTCCTATCATGCTGGTGGATGTAAGTGCTGGGGCCTTTCTCTGGATGGTAGTAGGTGTTTCCTACCATGCCAGTAGATGTAAGTGTTGGGTCCTTTCTCTGGATGGTAGTAGGTGTGTCCTACCATGCCATTAGATGTAAGCGCTGGGGCCTTTCCATGGATGGTGGTAGGTGTGTCCTACCATGCTATTGGATGTAAGTGCTTGAGCCTTTTCACATATGGTATTAGGTGTGTCCTACCATGCTGGTGAATATAAGTGCTGATCCTTTCTGACGTGGTGGTGGATATGCTCCTCCCATGGTTGGATTTGGGTGCTGCGCCTTTCTGACAAGGTGGTGGATGTGTTCCTCCCATGGTCAGATGTGAGTGTTGGGCATGCATTTCTAACATGGTGGTGGATGTGTTCCTCCCATGGTCATATGTAAGTGTTGGGTGGGCCTTTCTGACTAGGTCAGATATAATTTCTAAACAAGATGAAGACCTACATGGAGGCTAGGCCTACAACCAACATGAAAAATTGCTAGCTCTATAGAACTTCCTATGATGAGAAGAATTGAGAGATAGAACCAGTTGATCAAGATAGAAAAAGTAGTGATGATGATCCAGTGATGATCCATCTTTGATGATGATCCAGTGATGATCCATTTTCGATGATGATCTAGTGATGATCCAAATTTGATGATGATCCAGTGATGATTGAGTTTTGATGATGATCTAGTGATAATCCAGCTTTGATGATGATCCAGTTTCGATGATGATCCAATGATGATCCAGTGTTGATGATGATCTAGACTTAATCCAGAGAAGAAGATTTGTGATGATGAATTGTGTCAAGATAATACCTTCCTATTTAAGAGGGAATGTTGATGTATTTGTAAATTCAAAATGCATTCACTTATGTATTTTATATATTGTATTTAATTAGTCCCTGATGTTCCTATCAGGAGAATCAATAATGTAAATAAGTCATGTAAAGTCATAGAGGTTAACCCTCCTTGTTCATCAGGGATTAAATTCCCCGTAGTTGTGGGGAACTAGGGTTATTGGACTCTCCTAGAGAAGTCATCCCTAGTAAGTTATTGTCAAGTTGAAAACTAGTATAAATAGAGAGTGAGCCTCTCTATTTATCACAAAGCCACTCACACTCAGTTGTAGCACATGAGTGAGAGAAGGATATAGGATAAGAGAGAGAATAGTTTTTGGATATCATCTTACTATCTTTGGGTTTTACTGCTACCATTGGTGCTTATTCTATCTCTGAGGAAGTTGCGGGGTTTTCTCCTTTATGGTTTCCTTGAGGAAAATATTTGTGGATATTGTCTCTTGTGATTGATTGTTGTGCATGTTATTGTCTCAGATAAGATACTAATATCATAGTGTCTAAATTGATCATAATCTAACACATCTTTATCCATGTATTTATAGATAACAAGTACCTCATTCGGGGTCCTTGGAGAAAATTTCTTTCTGCCTCACTATACGAGGTTATCGCTTCAACTGTAAACTCAATAATATATACTTACAAAATACTATCAACCCAAAAATCAATATCTCTAGAGATGGGGTTACTTACACTTTCTACCTCTTAGATCAACTGAGCACTCCAATAGACTGCTTCTCTTCTCTAAAAGTTTGTCTGTCGAGTTACCAATCTTGTCAACCACTCATACAACACAATAGGAAACTATGCAAAGAATATTTCATGAATATATGTTTATAGGTATAGGTACAACCAGTATTATGTGCTCAACCACGATATTCCACTCTCCCCTTGCGCAAATGCCAGCATCTTAGACTCCAACCAATCCTCGATTTCCTTCTTTGTTGGATGCCACAACATTTCCCTCAACTCAAATGATTAAGGGTCATGACAATAGAACCATTTGTTGTCTAATTTTGCTCACTCTCATGACTAAGGTTTAACAGACCCACAAAACACCCAAAGATATTGGCCTAACAGAGAAAGCTAAGTCAGAAACACATGAGATGCAGGCACATTCGCAACTGAGATATCTTAATGGGAAAATTCTAGAACCATGTTTCTAGAGTTTGGTGAGGGATTACAGCCCCTTTTCGCACAACCAAGGTTCTCGACAGAGTCAGAATGTTGGAGTATTTTACTAACTCGACAGTGTCATGACAGTGAGACATAGATTATTCCTTAATGACTTAATAGGAAATGAACTTGAAATGATATAAAATAATTTCAATGTTATTGCACATTCATTCATTCAACTACTTCCACCAGTATTACAACATTCAATTAAGAAATAAATATAAGCAATACAAAATAATATACAAACATTTAACAAGCACATTCAATCGACGCAATATGTAAAATGGAAACCCAACCTAGAAAAACCACAAAGATGCTCTTCATCTCGCATGAGAAATATATGCAGCTTTCAGTATGCGACTTAGCTACTGACTATTTGAGATATGTATTTTTGGCCCATAGACTCTTTCTTGCTCTCATGCTCTTTGGTTTTATTATGCTTTTCTGATAACTACTCCTACTAATTCACACACAGCCTGGATCGACTCTTCTAACTACTATCTGCGCACTAAGCTGCAGAATGACTCCTACTACTCGACAACCCTTCTGCAAAAATGGGTTCTGCAGCTCAACAACACTCTAAAACTCTACTATCTAAATTATCTCTGATTTATTCAATTATTTTCTAACCCTTGAACAAAATGGGTTCCTCTTATTTATAGCTTCTACAATACCACACAGGGTCGACTACATACAGTGTGTTTGTTGCAGGTCATAATCAACCGTAAAAAATGGTTACAAGCTAGCATAGACTGACACAAGGATCTATCGGCATGGATTACATATATTCCCTCATACATGCACCATCCTCTAGCTTACGCTGACTTTAGAAACCACAATGTTTCTGACTTGTCTCTTTCTATCCATTTATTTTCTACATGTTGGTAGATTCTCTTTTTCTTCGTCACACTACTCTTCACCGTAGCTTTCTCTATTTTATGCTTTCCTTCCTTCACCTTCCTTTACTGCATCATGTGCTTTCTTTTCCTTCCTGCACTTGCACTTCTATTGCTTCCTTGTGCTCTTTTCTATCCCAACAGTTGTGATTTGGTCATTTGATTGGTCACCTATCTCCCATTTGTTGGTCACTTATCTCTAATTTTTGGGTCATTAATTTATCCATTTTATATGCAAATATTCATTGGATTTTGTAGACAGGGTATGGAGGAATCAAACCACCAACCTCTCCCTATGGGGTCCACCATCATCTCTGATACAGGGATAGCTATGGACCCATAAAATATTAAATCCATAGAAGATTTTCCTACCCCTACTAGTGTCACCGACATTAGATCTGTCTTGGGATTAGCTAGATATTATCGAAATTTCATTGATAACCTCTTGAGAATAGCTTTCCCCATGATCACTTTGCAAAATAAGGAAAATAAGTTCTTATGGACGACTAAGTGTGAGGAGATTTTTCAAAAGCTTAAACAAATTTTGACGACTGCACCGATACTAAGAATTGCGGATCCCGATGGGGATTTTGTTGTTCGCACAGATGCAAGCAAGGAAAGACTTGGGGGAGTCCTCTTGCAAAATGATTACATAATATGTTATGAGTCACAAAAGTTAAAAGAACATGAGTAGAAGTGCCCAACAAATGATCTTGAGTTAGCGGCCATCATCCATACCTTGAAGATGTGGAGACACTATCTCATGGGAAGGAAATTCCTTCTGAAGATAGACAATATGCATATGAAATATTTATTTGAGCAACCGGATCTGAATTCCAGGAAAGCCAGATGGTTGGCTTCCCTTAGAGAGTACCATTTCAAGCTAAAGCATATAAAGGGAAAAGTGAACAATATTTCTAATGCTTTAAGCTGATGAACTCATATGATATATGAGGTGACTTTAAGTCAAACGGATTTGAATTTACATGAGAGGATTAGAAAAACCAATAGAGTTGACCCTTTCTATGTAGAAATCCTCAAGTATATCCAAGAGGATAGGTTGTTTCAAAAACAAAAAGAGTATAAGGTAGATAAATCAGGATTGCTATGGTCCAAGGAGAGATTGTACATTCTGGAAGGAGGGGACAGTCAGTCTAACATCCTCAAGGAATTTCATCGGAAACCCTACTCAGGGCATCTAGGATATCAGAAGATGGTATCCGCTATTAAGAGACACTTTTTCTAGCCTAAGTTAAAGGCTGACATAGCATTGTTTATCGTGAAATGTTAGGAATGTCAACTGGTCAAAGCTGAGCACCAGCAACCTTCGAGGTTGCTGCAGCCATTACCCATTTCATAATGGAAGTGGGAGGTCATTAGTATGGATTTCTGCATGAGTCTACCTAAGAGTAAGAAACAAAATGATTCTATCTTTGTAGTGGTTGACAAATTTTAAAAAGAAACACACTTCATTCAATTGAAGTCGACTTACAAATAAGTACATATTGCTGATATTGAAGGAGATATTTAGATTGCACGGGATACCCAAGGCAATCATCTCATATCGAGATACTAAGTTTACTGGAAACTTTTGGAGATCCTTATTCTTCATATTAGAGACACAGTTGAAATTTAGTACTGATTATCACCCATAGACTTCAGCCAAGACTTCAGCCAAGATGAGTCCCTTTTAGGTACTCTATGGACGGAAGTGTAGAACATCGATTACTTGGGATAGCCCAGTGGATCGACTCATGTTAGGGTCCGATTTGTTAAAGGACTTGGAACAATTGGTTTCCAAGGTCCAAGTGAACCTTAAAGAAGTACAAGATAGCTAGAAAATCTACGCAGATAATAAAATAAAAGATAAAAATGATCAAATAGGTGACCATGTCTACTTGAAAGTGAAAGAAAAGCGATGTTTGTTAAGCTTGGGTAGG
>LPNX011002717.1:144486-175154 GCA_001517045.1 Pseudotsuga menziesii | reverse complement strand
TGGAGAAAACCCCTCAACTTCCTCTAAGATAGTATCACCACAAGATGTGAAACCAAAAACAGTAAGATGACCTCCCAACACAACAGCAGCCTTCTGTCTTCTTTCAAGCCAAAGTATTTCCTTCTCCAAAGGTGCACCACACTTGAGAGAGCAAGTGATGTAATTCACAAGTGATAAATAGAGAGACTCACACTCTCTATTTATATTAGTCCGTTCACTTGAATTTCCATTTCACACGTAGGCTCGACCTAATAATTACTACTCGATCCTACACCTTAATTAGTGTATAATAACTCAAGTGCCCCGAAACTGTGGGGACTTACCTAATGACTTGATATGACTTGTTTACATTATTAATCCTCCCGATTGGAACATCAGGGCATGACCATATGACTCAAATACATAATAGAGACATCCCGGAATAAACATCGGGCTACAATACATAAGATACATAGAAGAATACATTCCGAAGTTACATATACATCAACAGAATGATCTCTGAATCCAGGAGGGGTGGTGAGAGACAAGACTCACTGGTTGACAAAGGGGCACTAGCTGATATTTTCACTAAAAAATGCGTTAAAAGAAAGAGCAACCCTCTTAATCTTGCTTTGGGGGAAGACGTCAGGATCGTAGACATTATCCCCTTAACTGACTTGGCCCTCATTGGAATATTCGGAGGCTGTGGGATTTCTATAAAAGATTCTATGGAGTGGACTAAGGCTTCATGGTCCTTGATCATTGGATATGCCCCGGAATGCTACGCACTAGCCAAAGGTTGGTTTGTCTTGGTTCTTCAGAATGGAGAGGATGTCAGCAACATCCTAAAGGGTTACTGGACTCTAGGGAATTTTGCTTTTAATCTCATGAGATGGAGTCCCACCTTCAATGAGGGATCAACTAAACTGGCCAGGTACCTGATTTGGGCTAAGCTCCCAGGCTTACCTCCTCACTTATGGACAGAAGAAATTTTCAAGATCATAGGGAACGATGTTGGATCTTTTATCAAGGCGGGTCTGACTTTC
The DNA here is from genome assembly GCA_001517045.1 of Pseudotsuga menziesii. Lineage (NCBI taxonomy): Eukaryota > Viridiplantae > Streptophyta > Pinopsida > Pinales > Pinaceae > Pseudotsuga > Pseudotsuga menziesii. Next base: position 174,129 of record LPNX011002717.1, on the reverse strand, counting down.
TTGGAATCGGGATTGACGTCAGTGGCAAAAATTATGATAGATGTTGATTTGCATGAGGATTTATGAGACGAAATGACAACATCTAAAGGGGATTATACTCATAAGAAGATACTGGATTATATTGGAATCCCTTTTCATTGTAACAAGTGTCATTCCTATGGACACGTGATCAAAGACTACAGTTTTCCTTTCCATGGAGAGTTTAGGCACAAGGAATCATTCTCTATTTTTCCATTGACATATGGGCCCCCTCATGCTTAGGTCTAGAGACCTACTATCGTGTCAGATACCTCGACATATCTGGACCAAGGTGGCGATATCGTTGCACCCACTGGGCTCATATATGCTCCCGATAATGTATTGGTCTTTGGTTCCATCATGAATGCAGATCTCCTCGGCTCTGGTGTGCTTAAAGGTATGTCAGTAAAATACAAGGATATTCCTACTAGAAAGGAATATTATTTTAATGATGTGGTGGGGAAAAATCATACTCCAAGCATGTTATTGAACCCATTAGGACTGGTTTCCACTCCTCCTCCATTGGAGGCAGGTTATAGTGCAGAAAAGAATTACAGCTTAGTTAAGTTTTCGGAACAGAAGGAATCTCCTTTGCGGACTGGGGGGGTTATTAGAACCTATTCTGCCATTGGTCCGTTACTATTTGCAACAGATCCACCTTGCTCCCTTGACACTAGGATAGCTGAATATTTTGCTAGAAACCATATTCACTACATCCTACCCATGGTGGAGGGTCTCATGGGTAATCATAGATAGAAGAGTTTAGAGCTCCTTATTTCCTCACCCGACCCTCCACAAAATATCCACTCTCCCTCACTAAACCCCTCCCCTGATGTTTTCGATTTGACCCCACCTCAATACCCCCTTGTTATCTCTAACCTTCTTCCTCCCTGACCAACCTTTCCTTCCACATTAGACCATAATCTCCCTTCATCTCCTTTGGACTCAACTGATTCAGAGGTCATCCCTGTCTTCGGAACTGAAACCTTACATAGGTACTCTCTTAGATCCTCGAAGAAGGTTCCTTTACAAAGGGGATTGGGAATTGACCACCTTTCCTCGTCTCCTAGACTCAGAGGTAGAACCTCGATCATGAACAAAGCCAGGAAGAAATGTGCAAGGGATGTCTTGGTAGGAAAACAACACACCATCATTGGGGAACTTAGAGCGTAGGCTCGGAAATAGGTTCCAACCTGATGCTACTTATCTCCATAAACTGCAGAGGGCTAGGGAAGTCCTCTAAGAAGCTAGCCCTGAAAAGGATGCTTAATATCCACCACCCAGTTATCCTGCTCCTACAGGAAACCTTGTATTTGGGTGACGACATAATAATAGAGTTATGCCTTCTTATTCTTGGGTGGGATTTTGCTTGTACTGATGCGATTGGATGCTCAGGTGGTGTTATCACGGGGTGGATAAGGAAAGAAATTCTGTCATGTCCCCGGTTTTGACCCCATTTGCATGATGTATATATTGTAATTAATCGTGGTGAGGAGCTCAAGGAAAAAGCCCCACCATCGATTTTGTTGTGTATGTTTCGGCAATGGGGATAATTGCCGGTGGCATCTCGTGCTATAAGGCACATTATAATTCGGCATCATGTAAACCCGCACATCAATTAAAATAAACCACAACCAGCTACGGCAGTGCAACGTTGAATGAAAAGGGCATGGTTCCAAAGGATAAGGGGTGGGGGATGTCAAACCTTGGTTATGGGAAAGACCCATGTTTTATTGCCTTGTTGTTTTGCCACCTTTGTTGTTGTCAACCTCTTTAATGCTTCAGCTGGTGGTTGGGGGAGTTATTGCTGAAGTGGTGGTGGTTGTGGCAGGCTGTCAGCCTTACCCATTTGCCCACTCCACCCATGTCTGCCCATTCTTCTCCCTCACGCACTCTTCCCTGGTCAGTTTTGACACTCTCACCACGATTTTGGTCTGTGGGCTTCTCACGCACAGGTTTTGGGGGCGTTTTTGGTCTCACGTGGGTTTTCTTCCTCTCCCCCACAAGTTGCTGAGCACCCACGAACTGCAAATTCGCGTCCTTCCTGTTAGTGGTGCATCCACGGAAAAAAAATATGGAGCCGTTTTTCCTCACGTAGAAATCGGGTATGTCTTTCCCGTGCATTTGGCTGTTGGGTGCAAGTTTTCCTCACGCACAGCCTGTTTGGGTCGATTTCCCATGTGAGAGGTGTGCTCATGGTTAATGTTTTGGGGCTGTTGTCTTCCCCACGAATTTGTGTTAGCTGTGGTGTCCAAATTCGATTTGGGCCACTGTGGAATGCCAATTTGTTGGTTGTGTACACCTCTGTCCATGCTGGGGGTTTGCTTATCCTTCGTTTGGGATTGTGTTGTTTCTATTGTGAAATTGGACGCTTTTGCTGAGTTGTTTTGGCCACGTTAGGGCCAAAACCTTCTCTGGGTTGCCTTATAGGCTGGAGCTGTGTCTCACCTTTCGGTTGGGACTGTCATCGGTCATTTTGCTTCTTCACAGGGTTGTGAAGGGAATTGTTTTGCTGCTGGTAGGCAGTGGTTAGTCCCTTGGACTGGGCTGGCTTGGCTTGTTGGTTGACATCCTGTGAAACCCAGCTGTGATTGGTTTGTTGTTATGTGTCCCCTTGGCTATGTGTAAGCCTGCAATTGACCCTTAGTCCGGAGGAATCATGCCCAACTCGGGGGTGGCAGCGTTGCTGAGAGAATGATGAGCAAGCTGGCCTATGGTTGGGTGGAACATTGCAGCGACGTAGCTGGTTGTGGGTGAATTCTTCGTTGAAATATAAGTACTGCTGTTTACTTCAGCTCTGTAACTTACACTGATGTTAAATGCTGGAAATGTGTTGTGTGCTTCCGCTGTATGAATGAATATAACTGCATCTGTGTATGCTTAATCCCAGCATTGATTTCATTTGATTATGTTCATTGGGCATCTTGCCCGGTTGTGTTGATGTGTTCGTCGCGTCCTCTTCGCCGGTTGAGGGACGGGGACGTGACAAATTCTCTACACTAACTCATGGTCTATAACATCAGGGCTAGGAAACACTTTATTCTCACGAGAATTTGGGCAATCCGTTATAATTCTCAACATCTATGGACCCAATGCTAACATACCAGAATATTGGAATCGCCTCCTAGGCACAGGGATTCATGTAGCTGGAAGATTTTCTTAATTACTCACTGGGTGAGGCTGAAACTTGGGGGCCTAGTGCTATAAAAGATCCCTTAACGAATTTTTTTTCAAGGTTAATGCAAGAAAAAGGTCTCATCGATTTCCCTCCCATCCAACTCAAACCAACATGGAGCAACAAGCGAGTTGGGGTGGATTCCATATCTAAGAGATTGGACATGTTCCTTATAAACAAGAATGCTTACTGCTTGGCACCCTCCGTACTACAATGGATTGGCAAGGGTGGTTTATCTGATCACTAGCCAGTCTTCCTAGATTTTAGATTCCTTCTAGCCAAACCATCTACTTCATTTAAGTTCAACTCGGCATGGTTACAACATGACTCCTATAAGGAACTAATCAGGAATTCATGGCAGGTTCACACCCCCGGTAGCACATCTTCTGCTGCTGCTCATCTTGCAACCAATATTAAAGAGGTCAAGAAGATATCCAGGACTTGGGTCACTGAGCATCAAGGGTTTATGGAGGCCAAGCTTATTCATATTGAAGAGGCTCTAGCATATTTTACTTCTTCCTATCCTCAGGGATACATTTCTCTCTAATAGAAAAGGCATATAATGGATTTGGAGAGGAAAAAGAAAAGATATTAGTTGGAAAGGATATTACAATTAGACTAAAGAGTAGGGCTATGTGGCTCCTTCATGGGGATGGAAATACAAAGTTTTTTCAAAATTACTACTAAAACAGGACAACGATCAACACTATCTGAAAATTGACTAACGAGGAGGGACAACCTGTCTCAAGTTTTGATGACTTAGCATAGGTAAGTACTCAACATTTCTCCAACCTATACAAAGTAGACTCGGAGATCGGTCCTAGGAAAATGATGGAATTGGTCAATTTTTTCCCAAATTCTATTTTCGAGGAGCAGAACACCCTTATGAATGAGTATGTTGGCCTCATAGAACTCAAGGTGGTGATTCATTCATTAAAGGATGACAAAATCCCTGGGCCAGATAGCCTCCCAATTGAATTTTATATCGGCTTCATGGGTATTATGGAAAACGATCTCTTGGTTGTCGTTGAAGAGTCAAGGGCCAATGGTATGATACATACGTCCTTCAACAACACCTTCATTGCTCTTATCCCAAAGAAGGAAAAATCTATGTCACTTGAGGATTACCGCCCGATATCTTTATGCAACACTATATATAAGACAATCCCCAAAGTCATCTCCAACATAATTAAGGTATTCCTCACAGGGTATATCAGTGATGCACAATTCTCTTTTCTCAAACATAGACATATTCATGAGGCCATTTCCATCACTCAAGAGGTTTTACACTCGGCTAAATAGAGGAAGGATCCTTTGGCCCTCTTCAAAGTTGATATGTCCAAAGCGTACGACCGAGCCAACTGGATGCTTATAATACTGATCCTCCTACAGGTCGACTTCTCTCGATTTATGGAAAAATGGATATACGCCTTGTTTTCTTGTGTGTCTCTAGTCATTCTTATAAATGGCTCAACCATGATCTTTTTCAAACTGGGTTATGGGATTCGACAGGGCAGCCCACTCGCCCCTCTTCTTTTCATTCTATTGATGGATGACCTCATCCGATTGGTGAACAAAGTAGTTTCAACATGATTATACAAAGGTTACAGGTTTTCTAAAAACACACATGTCACTCACCTATGTTTTGTAGATGATAATTTATTTTTTACTAATGGATCTCGCAGGGACACACTTATATTTAAATATTCTATCATAATTTTCAGCTATGTTTTAGGCATGCGATGTAACAATCTAAAGTCCTCGATATCTTTCATGAACCTTGATCTAGATGAGATGAATTAACACTCATAAAATTTTGATTTTACCCTTGTAAACGTGACTTCAGGTCTAAACTACTTGGGATACCACATCAAACCAAACAATTACTTCAATAAATATTGGGATTGGATGTTGGCCCGTATTGAAAAAAGGCTCATGCTATGGCACAATAAATGGATCTCCCATGGGGGAAGATTAAAGCTCATCAACATCGTTATCGAAGCCATGTTGGTTTACTGGTTCATGCTTTCTACAATTCCTGCAGGTACACTTTGATGGATTTGAACCACGTGAAATTTATTTTATGGGGAGGAATGGATAAGGCTCAGGATTTCCCATGGACTACATGGAAGCTCATTGCTTGGCCTAAAATATTGTGGGGATGGGGCCTCAAAGATCTTCCCTCCTTTGCTAAAGCGCTAGCTGTTAAGTCTGTGTGGCACGTCATTACTGGAGCTAGGCTATGGAATCGAATTATACATAACAAATACATTGCTCCCCTCACCACAAATGAATGGATACTCTCCATGGACAAACACCTACCAGACTCCTCCATTATGTGGAAGGCCATAACAAAATCCTTTCACCTTATCATAGATTGGCTTGCTTGGAAAATTTGGAATGGGCGATCTGTTCGTATCGGAAAAGACCCTAAGGTTGGCACCATGAATTTTGTCAGATTTCCAATAGAATTGACAAATAAACTGAATGAGCGTGGTTTTACTCATCTGCATCATATCTGGAAGAAGAATAGTACACCGCTTACACAATTTTGGTCGTTGGCTAGTGAACTTGATCTTTCGGTTGATGAATCATGGATATGGGAGTGATACATCAACATCCTTCGGAACAACTTGGTTTACCTTAATAATAAACCAAATTTCCTAAAATGGACCAAAAATATAAAAGGCGGTGTTTACATTCCTAAGTTGGGTTATTTAGCAATCAAAATGAAGGAAGAAATAGATCCTTCCTGGTGGTGCCACACTATATGGAAAATCAATTGCCCACTCAAAATTCATCTTTTTCTCTGGATTCTCATGGAGGGAAAGATATTGGTTTGGGACACCTTTGTTCATAGATTCTACACCAGTCCCAACATATGTCCTCTATGAAAAATTATGCTGAATGCATTGATCATTTATTTATTTACTGTCAATTTGCATGTGACGTCTAGAGTCACATATCTACACTTGCTAGCTTCCGTCTTTGTTGGGTTGGAAACAACATCAATACTTCCTGAAAGACTTGACCCCGTAGAATCTCCCTTGCTGCCCTACATGTGTTCGCTGCATGGGGAATTTGGCTCACCAGGAATAAGGTAATTTTTGATGATATTTATATTCCGGCTCAGATTATCGCAGGACATCATTGTTACAGCTGATTTTACCACACATGGTAGATCACACATTTATGGCCTTCCCTATCCCTCTGTAGACTCTTTGGACCCCGTGGACTATTTTTGTACCTTTGATGTTTCCAATATCATCCCTAAAACACCTGTTGTTTGCTATACGTGACTTCTAAACCATTTCTTGCGTATACATGTGGATATAACCCTTAAACCCACATACATCGGGATGTGTGCAAAAGGCCAAATATTTTTGTAGTTTTCCTTGATGTGGATCCGAGTCACTTGTCTCCTGGCCTTCCATATACCTTGAGATAGATCGGATTTGACCTTCCATTACCCCATTGAAACACTATATAAGGAACCCTTTGGATACATTGAAGAGGAGGAATTGAAGAGCAAGAAAACTATAATCCATTTTTGCCGTAGCTTGCTTATACTTGAGTCTGCATCCCTTTGTCCCTTGGAGCACTTGGTGTTCTTCCTAATCTTTCCTTTGCTTGTGAGCTTTCTATTGAGAGATGGAGGACTGAGGTGGCAGAGGCCCAGGTGGAGGACTCAGTTTCTCCAGTTCACAGACGTGCCGACAGAGGTTGTCATTCTTGTAATCTCTGATTTATATTAATAGAAATATCTTTTCTTGTCCAATGATGTGCATTTAAATGAATATTAAATCCATGGATGCTTTTAATTGCTTATACATTATTGATTATATATGCTAGAGTAGGTCTAACACCATTATATAGCATGCTTGTCTTGTTTGCTGTTGTTGAGAGAACAAATTGTTAACACAAGTGGGATTGGAAAAGCTCAACAGGGATCTACATCAACCATTCAGAATAACGTATGTTTCAAGATCCTTTAGTGTTAAATGTTTTATTTCTCTTGCATATTGGGAAGGGATTGATTTCTGCGGTTACTCTATCTGTTGTGGTACACCCCAAGCCATAGGAAGTTTTCTCCGTAATAGAATTGGCGACTCTACTGGGGAGTTCCTAGTCATTTCCTTTGGGGGTTTTGTCGACATTCAATGTTCTTGAATTGCTCCGATTTCTCTATTTTTGAGTTGGGTCTGGGGGCATGTTTTCCTAGTAGTGTCTTATAGGAGTAAATTTTGTCTCAGCTTGTTTGTTTGCCTTCTTTTTATCTCTTTTTCTTCCTGTACGCGGTTTTTGCCTTCACTGTTGCGTGTACATGCGGGTTTTCCTAGAATAGCTGCGTATATACACGGATTTATTGCAAACAATCACATGTGCCTTGATTTTTGCCTTTTTGGGGAAGATTAAGTGTTGCTGGGTGAGTTTGGATGAGTGTTGAGTTTTTCTTGGATGCTTCTGGAATCTGTATATATCCATGTTTCTGACCAGAGACACCTTGTCAGTTTAAATTTTTTAAAATGTTCTGGTCATTTAATTTTCTATTTTTTGTTTTGGGATTAGTGCATTAGGTCTCTTTTACCTTGGTGCTTTGCCTAGGTGCTGTCTAGTAGTGCTTGTAGAGTCTGAGGGTTGTAGAGTCATACTTTTGCTTTTTATCTCATTTAATTCAAAAAATACAAAAACATTTGCTTTTTGCATTTGCATGGTACTTGCATTAGGTTTGCTTGGAGAATATTAGTCAGATTTTCATATAGGAATGATTACATATTCATTTGAAGGAAAATTTTCCAGTTCACGTAGTAGCATACCCTGTTCTTCATTTGACACAGTGCATTTGCATTGATTGTTAGGTGTGCATTTTACTTCTTGTTGCATCATAAAATCATTAGTTTCATGACCATTTACCCTTTGAGTAATAAGCCAATTAAAATCAACGCATAATAAAATGAATTACACTCCTTTTTTTTATAAGGTGCACCAACAAGACTAGGTTTTAGGGTCTTGGAATAGTTCATTGTGAGTAAATTCTCCAAGACCACTAAATGAAACATTTATGTGTCTGTCCAGGTGAGAGTGTGGAATTACTTTATATAATTAGTGTTCTCAGGATCCTCCTCTTGCAAGGGAGTTACAAACGAGGCAGTGTGAGCGGTTATGATTGGGATGACCCCTGGTTGTAACTGAGTAGCACCAGAGATATTTCCAGGATTGTATTCATATCTAGGGGCTCTTTCTAGAGTTTTGGTATTTTTCGACCCTACCCATATGGTCCCTCCTGCGACTATCCGCTTGAGCATTGATTATATTGAGGTGACCTTAGTTTCCTTACCTAGGTTATCGAGGGGGTACTTCGTAGAGGTTATTATGTAGGTGTCCTGGCCAGGTAGGGGTCAGACAACACAGTCGCTATATGTGTTGAAGCTGAGGGCCACTATAATTGGTTACGAACCTCCACTTGTTGTGTATGGGAGTCTCAAGCCTCTCCTAGGAGAGACATACCTGCTTCATTCGAGAGCTCACATATCCTACCCTTGTTTGCTTGTGATTTGGATTTACATTTTATAGGTGTATGCTCTGTGCATGCTAGTTTTCCTAGGGTTTGCGTAATTAGATCGATTCTTTTCATTTTTTGAGTCATTGTAGATTCAGGTGCGGTGCTTTTCCATTCTCATCGTTTAGCAGGAATTTCACCTTCCACGTCTCCTCCTCTTTTGGGAGAGAGAAACAAACAGTCTAGGTGGACTACTTCTCACTTTGATTCACACACTATGGGAGATCATGAGGATGAGATTCCAGAGATTTCCTCTCCACCTCATGAGGTGGGGGAGGAAGATCTTACTCCCGTATATGATCCTTCACCGAAAATACCTTCACAATATGGCTATGATCCCTCATCACAGGTCACTGATATTGGTTACCAGGCAACGAGACTCATTATGAACCCACAAGCACTAGTCATGTTCATTATGGCATGCCTGATATCATTGCACCCGATTTGGCACATCATGTCGAGTCAGAAGTTGAACCTAGCACTACGCCTAGGGGCACTCCTATTCCTTTCCATGCAGAGATATTTGGGAGCACTAGTCACATTGCACCTTCCATCCTAGTGGTGGAAGCAACCTCACATGTCCATCCTAGACCTAGTGTTAGTAATCATATGCGGATACCAGAACCGAGACGAGTGACCATTGGGAACACCACTTACATTCCTTCACGTGTCCCTTTGTCCTCGAACCCTACTCCTTCGAATGCGTTTTTGACAACCCTTCCTCCCCTTAATTCACATGGTCCTTTGGGCCAGAATATCGCTACTAGCCATGTTCGTATAGTAGTATCTCAAAGTCAAGTACCTCCTGTTGTGTCGGGAGGTCATATCCCTGTTTCTGGATCGTCTTATGGTCCATCTCAAGGAGTTCCCCATATCCCCAACTATGGAAATTCTCATGGGACATCCCATGGGACACCTTATGGAGCTTCTCATGGATAGTCTTATGGACCGTAGTATGGACAGAATTATCAACCCTATGGGTACAGGTATCAACAACCTACTTACTCTTCCAATTATGGCTTTGTAGCACTGCATAATCAAGGTACCCCACATCACAATGCTTCTATGCAGCCCTATACGGGTCAAATGGGAGGATGTTATTATGGCCAAGGCCATGGTATTTATAGTAATCAACCTTACATGAACCAGAACTATCAGGGAGCATGGCATAGACTAGCTCAACCTAGGCTCCCTTTCCTCGCGACATTGAACTTACCTGACTTATCAAGATTTATGAATGATCCGGTATCTCATGACCTGGCCTGGCCGGCCGTCCCTAACAAGATTCCTTTGGACATTACCAAGTTCAAGGGTAAATATGGAGAAGATCCTAGTGAGCATGTCACTAATTTTCCCTTTTGGTTCCCTTCTAATTCCTTACATGAAAATTCAATCCGCTTGAGACTATTTCAATGCACCCTCATCGGGCCTGCAGCGAAATGGTATATAGAGTTACCAAGGGGGGCATACGTTTTATTTGATGACCTTGCCATGACTTTCCTCAATCACTTTCATCTACCCATACGTTACGACGTTGGTACTAAACTCTTGTCGACATTTCGACAGGACAAAGCCACACATATCTCGGATCATATTCAAGAGTGGCGTAGATGGAAGTGGTTGATTAAAGCCTTTATACCACCAAAATTTCTCCTTGAGTGGTTCCTGAATTCATTGTTACCTTACATCGTGAAGGATGTTTCTACATCCGGAGTCCAAAACAAGGAACAAGCAATCTTTAGGGCACAAGAGTTGGATTTGATCTACGCTCAATCCATATTTTTGTATGAGATTATACCTAATGCTCCGTGATCTAGTTTTGATCCCAAGATCAATCCTGGGCCACATGCCGATGGCATTGTGGGATCTACAAGTACCAAACCTGTGGATTCAGTTGTGAAACAAGTGAGCCAATTGTCAATTAATCAATCCGTGTCGAGACAAGCCACAGATTCATCTCAACCTACCCAATCGGCAAGTGTACTTTTCGTGCAATTGTTGGACCAAAAGGGAAACCAGCAGCCTAGAAGGAATAAGAAAAAAGGGAAAAATAATCGTAAGGGTGGGAATAAGAAAAAAAATGCTAATTATAATGACAAGAATGATCGTAATGCTGGGGGGGACAAATAGACTAAACATAAGGTAAATTTCCCTTGCAAGTTATGTAAGGAGGACCACCTCACTCACTTCTGCCCTCGTATGGAAGATGCCTTGAGGTAATTCATAGCACAGGGCATAGCTGTGCTAACTAATCCTTTACCCAACAATTAAAATATGAACTCGAGGACCATTCATCCTCATTGTGCATTGGGTGGAGATCAAAATCTATCGAAGGCCAATACTGGTCATGGTTGCATCAATATGGCGCGCTGCTAAGGTTGTGACTCATGTGAAGGATTATGGTTTTTCACAATCGGACCTTGGAAAAGAACCCGCTCCACCCGAGAGCCCTTTGCATATCAAAAAACCTATGGATAAACCTGAAGTTTCCCCTCGCACTCCTAAGGGAGTCCTAAAGCATCCAGGGCACAATCCTAATGCCTGAGCTGCCTAGAACTATTCTGTTGTTGAGGATTTGGGCCAAATTGCTTGTGCGATGTTCATGCTTGAAGTACTTAAGACTTGTCCTTCGTAGAGGAGAGCCTTGATTTTTTCTCTTGGGGTTAATGATGATAACTATTCTTCCATTATCAAATTTGAAACCATGAGAATACAACCTCACTTGCCTTACTACGTGTCTCTTTTGATTCATGTAGAGTGTCTTAATATGATCGTCAAATGCACTGTTATTGGTGAAGGCACTGCTGCTTCCATGATGTCTTTGTCATGTTGGAAGGGATTGGGTTCTCCTGAGTTGTCTCAATCTGCTACTATGTTGACAACTTTTGATGGTAGATATTTTCGGCCACATGAGATTCTTCCTTCTCTTAAGATCTAATTGGGAGGGAAGACTGTCACGATCTAGGTTTAGGTGCTTGATGCGCCCCTTGACTACAATATTTTGCTGGGCCAAAATTGGATATATAGTATGCAAGCCATAGCCTCTTCTCTCTTTCGAGTGATATGATTTCCATTTAATGGGAAGATCATTACTATTGATCAAACGTCATTCTGTAATCTGAATGTTAATGCATCTTCGGGAACTTCTTTCCCTATTATTGATCATTCTCAGTCGACAACTGGGAGTGTGGGTGTGGGTATGTATCCGTCTCGTATGGGAACCTTTAGCTGTCCTGCACCCGTTCTTATGATCAGATCTAGTTTTGGTGGGGCTTCATCCTTGTTGAATTCGGTGTCTTTTCGCACTACCCATATGGAAGATCCTTGGATTCTTCCTTCACCGAGTCCTTCTATTGGACCTATCAAAACGGATGTCCCATTTCCTGCAGTGATGGTAGCATATTAAGCAAATCTTGATCAAGTTGCAGAGCATAGTCCTTCCTCTTTATGGACAGAGGAGGAGGACATGTATGTGCTTTCTGCATGGGTAGTTGAGTCCTCTCACGCACATGATTTCCTCGATGATGTTTTTCCATCGGATGAAGCCATTATTGAGGCCATGTCTGGGGTTGAGCCACCTTGGGAAGAATTACATCATCGATAATATTTTCTTCCTGAACTCGACCGTATGAAGCATGATGAATTTAGGGAGATTCTTAGCAAGAATATTGGTAGTCTCGTGGTTCCATTGAGCTCTCCTGGTCAGATGGGTGATGGGAACATGGAGAATTTATCACCTACTATTCCTATCAATATTTCTCGCGATCCTGGCAAAGTTGAGAACATCTACATTGGGGTGAGTTGTTCCCCTGATGAGATCAAGGAGTATACCGAGCTATTTAAATAGTTTTGTGACATCTTTGCTTGGTCATATGAGGAAATTCCAGGTATTGACCCTCGTATTATCGAACATGAGATTAAGACCTATCCAAATGCAAAGCCGATTCGACAACGTTTGCGTGCGGTGAATCCTAGAAAAGCACCCGCCATTAAGGATGAGATAGAGAAATTATTAAAAGCCAGTTTTATCTATCCCATTCCCCTGACGGAGTGGGTTTCAAATCCCGTTCCGGTTGATAAGAAGCAGGGAGCGATCTGTATATGCACTAATTTCAGTGATTTAAATCATGGTTGTCCTAAGGGTAAATTTCCCACACCATTTATTGATTAGATTTTGGATGAGTGTGCGGGAAGCAAGGTATTCACCTTCATGGATGGTTTTTCCGGATAAAATTAGATTCATATCAAACCCAAGGATCAACATAATACCACATTTATTTGTCCTTGGGGTACTTTTTCATATCAGAAGATGCCTTTCGGCCTTAAAAACGCCAGAGCTACATTTCAGTGGGCTATGACCTTAATTTTTCATGATCTCAAAAAGATTATCAAAGTGTATTTGGATGACCTTCCTGCTCATTCTCGTTTGAGAGTGCATCATCCATACCATTTGAGGTTAGTGTTCGAAAGACGCTGCCATTACCAAGTGCGGTTAAATCCTCATAAGTGCATATTTTGCATGACTGTTGGTCGCTTGCTAGGGTTCATCGTATCCAAGGAGGGTGTTATCCCTAAAGTTGAACCTAGACTACAGGATTCAAGCTTAAGGAAATATTTGTTCAAAAATATATAAATCAAATGAAATCAAATTAAAAACACAAGCTGGTATCAAACCAGGGCTAATGGAACCTCACAATACTAGAAGGCATTAGGCTAGTATTACTTGTTTGTACAGTTTACACAGTTTAGGTATGAAATAAAAACATCACACAATTTACAATGAATAGAGCTGGTATATATCACAGATGGGTAAATACAGGCATTTATCAGGAGATCAAAGTATTGAAGTAAAGGCTGGTATGAATCAGAACTGCAGGAAAATCAAACAGATGCTGTATAACATGAAATCAATCACAAAGTTCAATACCCAGGTACTATGATCCTAAATCATGAAGTGAAACTGTCAATGTTTGTAAAAATAAAAGATAACTGTCATCTCACAATAAGAATTATTGTAATGGAATATGAATGACCATGTACATAACAGAATTATCAGAGAGACAATTTATATAACACAAGGACAAATCATCATCAAGTTTATTCAAAACTAGAACCTGTCATTGAAGCTGCAAAAAGTTCATGGTACACAGATGTGCTTACAAATGATCAAGCATTCCTCCCAAAACTGCCAACCTATCCCCTGCCTCCTTCTAAAAGGAAGAACTCGTCTTTTTTTTGCTTCTAGTCAAGACCCTCCTTTTATACAAAAATATTCTATCCACACTAACAATAGATCCTATATTCAAGGATTGATCCTCCTCCAAAATTGGGAAGTTAATCCCTTTAAAACTATCTGCCTTTATTTGGGGCTCGTTCTGTCTTTCAGCCTGAATAATTGGATCCAAAATCTTTATACTCTGCCATTTCGTATTCGTAAATACCCTGTCATCCTTTTAAAATTCGGCGTGAAAACTGGAATATTTCCTTCACTGCACGATCACCAACACACTACAACACGCAGACTTCACAATCACCACTCCTCACCGGATGATACCAACTCGTTGATCAAATAATAAACCAATTCACAGATAAAGTGATGAGGATTCAGATCAGATGAGATCGAATTGCAGAGCAGGATAGCTGAAACGCTGAGATGATTTCATTTCCTCCAAAGTATAGAAAAGTCGTGTAAAATGGCCAAATTCCTGATAGCTACCCAGAAAGTGGGATTCATTTTGTGCCATTTTTCTTTACATACTTGCGCACTTGCGCACTGGCAAAAGTGGGAATCCAGTCTATCAAAGGAGATTTTCTAATATCTAAAACTGGCAGTTAGCATAGAACCACCATATATCGATCTCACCCCTTATAATCAAAAGGAGGATGCCCAAGCATATTTTGCAACCTCTGTCAAGATACACTAAATTTTGCATCTATTGGATCACTCGAGGAAGACAAAATGAAAGAAATATATTTTACATCGTATATATTCTACTCATAGCTAGATGAGGAGGCTTATAACCTCAAGTTGAGGATTTGGCATTCAAATCACTTCTCAACTCTTGGAAAGAGTAAAGCAATAAACTGTACAGCTTCACAACTTAATCGATCTCTCCTTAATACGCTGATCGAATTGATTGACAAATTGCCAGTTTGATTTGGCAATCACAGGCGTGGAAGAACAGGACAGTGGCTGTGGCTATAAATGTCGAAATCTGGCGGACCAAGATCTTACTCTTATAGAAATTAGCTCAAAAAAGGTATAAAGGCTTTCAAATGAAGAGCTTGTAGCAAGTATTTATCCTCACGGACCTCCAATTCTAGAACATATCGGTGCACATCTGCATAGATCACAAAGTCTTGAAACTTCATCCTATAATCGCATGATCTGTCTTAAAAGATAGTCCTCTCCGGCCATCCATAATAAATATAATAATCATCACATCCAGAGTAATTTATATTAAACTCAAACATCTGTCATTTATATATATGTCCATGGTTACGATCAGAACTGAAGACCAGGAAGGAGAAATGGGAGGGTTTTAAATTGAATGAGTAGGTATTTCTGGATTCTTTTTATTGTATGCATAAAACGTTGACTCCAATCAGCATGAAACAAACCGATTGAACCAGCCAATTTATTTTTTTTTACTTTTATCTGATTGATAGAGAAAGTTCAGTCTTTGGAATTCATGTCTAACATAACATCTGTCTCTGGAGAATCCATAGCCAGCGAGTAAGGGCCCAGGTTTTGAACCAATCATAGATGTAGGATAATCGCTGGAAACGTGCATTGCGAATATGCCTTCCACATTTTCCAGTGCTCCTTTTTGTATCATTCTTTTTGATCCTGTACCTAATTCCTCTGCAGGCTGGAAGAGTAATATGACAGTTCCCTGTAACAAATGTTGGTGCTGTTGCAAAATCTTTGCACCGCTGAGAAGCATGGTAACATGTGCATCATTTTGCCATCAAAACATTAAAATGCTGCCAGTTTGGATAGATGCTTCCAGCTGTAAGAATTAACCATATAATATATACTCCTTTGCACATATATGGGCTCATGGCTTATAAATGAAGCTTTTGATGACTTTAGGTAATAAAAGAAATCCTAATAACAATCAATCAACCATAAAGTATAAAACAAAACAAAATAAAAACAATAAAAACAAAGCATAATCAAAAATTTAAAAATAAACAGGTGAAACAATCTTAGAGATAACATCTGGCTCTGTCTGGGGACAAAGTTTTCCTGAGAAACTTTGAGAACATGCTGACCAGTGCCTTCAAAAGTGTGCTAAGGTCACTTCTATCCTGCCATTCACTACTTTTGAAAATAAGAAATACCGGTGCCTTGTTTCCATTGGGCTGGAGTCTTCATCACAAATATCTGCTACTGAACAAACCATTGACTGAATCTTTAAACTACTCTGCAAACTGAAATAATCTTCTCACAATTTGATCACACTGTACAAACTTAAAGAGATGTTTGAAAAATCAAACTTATTTATTCACAGCTCCTACACTAATCAAAACTACTTTCTTTTGATCAGGTAAAATCATGCTTCCAGTGAAGCCATACAAGTATCTGAATACTTAATGAAAATCTTGATCTGTGTATTAGCAAAATGAAAATAGGAACAACAATCATCATCTGTCTGCAATTTTGATTTTCAGATTTATCATAAAATGTATACTGAAACCTTGAATCGATAAATTCCTTGATGTAGTCAGCTACCGGGTCATGCCATTTTCTCAGTTTTGAATTATCAAACTCGTCCTTATTCCTAATCCTAATATCGAAAGACAGCTGAAAAGGGATTTGAAATGACAAATCCTGTATTTTGACCTCTAAAGCTTCAATCTCTTTCTCAATATGTGCAGCGAATTCTTTTAAAAAGATGACTTTAGATTCAGAGTTACATGAGCTTGAATTTAGATAAGAAGACAAAATGGAAGAAAAATTTTCATCTTTTTCCTCATCAATGTACGTATCACTCCATTCCTTAAAATCTTTAATGGAAAGAGAATCTGCCCTAAACTTTGTCTTTTTCATCCATGTCTTTAGAAATATAAGCCAAAAACCCGGTAATGATCTAATTGACCCAACAGCCAAATTTTCAACCCAACTTTTACACTTCCCCTGTAATGAATCATAGAATAATCTAATGAAGAAATCTTCATGTTTAACTCTGAGTAACTTTGTAAAATCACGGAAATTAGATATGTGTTTCATAGTTAGACTCAAATCTTCTCCATTGAATTTAGGACCATTTATCAACAAATATTCATTTGAAGGAAGACGATTCGGAAAACCAGGAAGTTCTGCAAAATCTAGACATGCATACCTTGAAACAATAGCAGCCGGATCAGAAGTCCTCATTAGTCAAATGAAATCATCATCTAAGCTTTGAACTCTTGTAAAATCGCCTCTGGATTCTTCAAACATGGAGTCATCCGGTGAATAAATCTGTAGTCCAACTAATGCCCTGCTCCTGTCCACCATCAAGAGCTGGATCTAATCTTTGTCATTCTTTCCCGGGGAAGATATCTTTTCCTTTGTCCGTCCCCGGCAACGACGCCAGAAGATGTTATCTCTAAAGTTGAACCTAGACTACGGGATTCAAGCTTAAGGAAATCTTTGTTCAAAAATATATAAATCAAATGAAATAAAATTAAAAACACAAGCTGGTATCAAACCAGGGCTAATGGAACCTCACAGTACTAGAAGGCATTAGGCTAGTAATACTTGTTTGTACAGTTTACACAGTTTAGGTATGAAATTAAAACATCACACAATTTACAATGAACAGAGCTGGTATATATCACAGATGGGTAAATACAAGTATTTATCAGGAGATCAAAGTATTGAAGTAAAGGCTGGTATGAATCAGAACTGCAGGAAAATCAAACAGATGCTGTATAACATGAAATCAATCACAAAGTTCAATACCCAGGTACTATGATCCTAAATCATGAAGTGAAACTGTCAATGTTTGTAAAAATAAAAGATAACTGTCATCTCACAATAAGAATTATTGTAATGGAATATGAATGACCATGTACATAACAGAATTATCAGAGAGACAATTTACATAACACAAGGACAAATCATCATCAAGTTTATTCAAAACTAGAACCTGTCATTGAAGCTGCAAAAAGTTCATGGTACACAGATGTGCTTACAAATGATCAAGCATTCCTCCCAAAACTGCCAACCTATCCCCTGCCTCCTTCTGAAAGGAAGAACTCGTCTTTTTTTTGCTTCTAGTCAAGACCCTCCTTTTATACAAAAATATTCTATCCACAACTAACAATAGATCCTATATTCAAGGATTGATCCTCCTCCAAAATTGGGAAGTTAATCCCTTTAAAACTATCTGCCTTTATTTGGGGCTCGTTCTGTCTTTCAGCCTGAATAATTGGATCCAAAATCTTTATACTCTACCATTTGGTATTCGTAAATACCCTATCATCCTTTTAAAATTCGGTGTGAAAACTGGAATATTTCCTTCACTGCACGATCACCAACACACTACAACACGTAGACTTCACAATCACCACTCCTCACCAGATGATACCAACTCGTTGATCAAATAATAAACCAGTTCACAGATAAAGTGATGAAGATGAAGATCAGATGAGATCGAATTGCAGAGCAGGATAGCTGAAATGCTGAGATGATTTCATTTCCTCCAAAGTATAGAAAAGTCGTGTAAAATGGCCAAATTGCTGATAGCTACCCAGAAAGTGGGATGCATTTTGTGCCATTTTTCTTTACATACTTGCGCACTGGAAAAAGTGGGAATCCAGTCTGTCAAAGGAGATTTTCTAATATCTAAAACTGACAGTTAGCATAGAACCACCATATATCGATCTCACCCCTTATAATCAAAAGGAGGATGCCCAAGCATCTTTTGCAACCTCTGTCAAGATACACTAAATTTTGCATCTATTGGATCACTCGAGGAAGACAAAAGGAAAGAAATATATTTTACATCGTATATATTTTGCTCATAGCTAGATGAGGAGGCTTATAACCTCAAGTTGAGGATTTGGCATTCAAATCACTTCTCAACTCTTGGAAGGAGTAAAGCAATAAACTATACAGCTTCACAACTTAATCGATCTCTCCTTAATACGCTGATCGAATTGATTGACAAATTGCCAGTTTGATTTGGCAATCACAGGTGTGGAAGAACAAGACAGTGGCTGTGGCTATAAATGTCAAAATCTGGCGGACCAAGATCTGACTCTTACAGAAATTAGCTCAAAAAAGGTATAAAGGATTTCAAATGAAGAGCTTGTAGCAAGTATTTATCCTCATGGACCTCCAATTCTGGAACATATCGGTGCACATCTGCATAGATCACAAAGCCTTGAAACTTCATCCTATAATCGCATGATATTTCTTAAAAGATAGTCCTCTTGGGCCATCCATAATAAATATAATAATCATCACATCCAGAGTAATTTATATTAAAATCAAGCATCTGTCATTTATATATATGTCCATGGTTGCGATCAGAACTAAAGACCAGGAAGGAGAAATGGGAGGGTTTTAAATTGAATGGGTAGGTATTTCTGGATTCTTTTGATTATATGCATAAAACGTTGACTCCAATTGGCATGAAACAAACCGATTGAACCAGCCAATTTATTTTGTTTTACTTTTATCTGATTGATAGAGAAAGTTCAGTCTTTGGAATTCATGTCTAACATAACATCTGTCTCTAGAGAATCCACAGCCAGCGAGTAAGGGCCCAGGTTTTGAACCAATCACAGATGTAGGATAATCGCTGGAAACGTGCATTGCGAATATGCCTTCCACATTTTCTAGTGCTCCTTTTTGTATCATTCTTTTTGATCCTGCACCTAATTCCTCTGCAGGCTGGAAGAGTAATATGACAGTTCCCTGTAAAAAATGTTGGCGCTGTTACAAAATATTTGCACCGCCGAGAAGCATGGTAACATGTGCATCATTCTGCCATCAAAACATTAAAATGCTGCCAGTTTGGATAGATGCTGCTAGCTGTAAGAATTCACCATATAATATATACTCCTTTGCACATATATGGGCTCATGGCTTATAAATGAAGCTTTTGATGACTTTAGGTAATAAAAGAAACCCTAATAACAATCAATCAACCATAAAGTATAAAACAAAACAAAATAAAAAAATAAAAACAAAGCATAATAAAAAATTTAAAAATAAACAGGTGAAACAATCTTAGAGATAACAAAGGGTATAAGATTCAATCCCATAAAGGTTGAGGCAATACTTCAATTGTCTCCCTCGCATAATATTAAACACCTTCAGTGTTTGCAAGGCATGGAAAATTTCATGTGGAGATTCGTAGTTAATTTTTCCAACTTGACTAAAGGCTTTATGTGTCTTTCAAAGAAGCACACTCCTTTTTGCTGGGATGAGCGAGCCCAGGAGTCCTTTAATGCACTTAAGAAAGCCTTAACATTGGCCCCCATGCGTAGTCCACCTGAGGAGACGGATGGTATGGTTTTGGTTCAGGAGGATGAGGATCTCCATGAGCATGTCATATATTATTTGAGCCAAAACCTTATTGATGCAGAAATCCATTATTCCCATGTGGAGAAGCTTGCCTTGGCCACTGTTCATGTGGTTTAGAGATTGAGACATTACATTCTCCTTCGTTGAACCTTTTTTGTAGCTCATATCAATCCGTTTCAGTTCGTCCTCACTAGAAGGATGATTGGGGGAAAATACAATAAATGGATTGTTATTTTGCAAGAGTTCGATCTTGAATTCGTTTCGGTAAAATTGAAGAAATCGTTGATCTTTGTGGAGCTCATATTTGATTTCCAAGTTTGGAGGAGGAAGAGGTTTATGAGGATACATTTGTCGATGAGGATATTTTCCTTATCTCAACTTTAGACCCGTGGTACGGGGATATCATTCTATATTTGCAAACGTTGAAGGTCCCTACTCACCTTTCATGAGATGAGCGACGACGATTATGTCATGTAGCTAAGAAATACCTTATAGTGGATAACACTTTGTACCACCATGGGGTAGATTCCATTTTGTGTCATTGTTTAACCCATGAAGAGGTTGAGGTTGTACTAAATGATTGCCATGGAGGGGCGTGTGGTGGTCATTTATCTGGGATTTCTACAGCCCAAAAAATATTGAGAGCAGGATATTTTTGGCCATCGATCTTCAAATATTGTGCTAATGTGGTCAAGAAGTGTCACCCTTGCTAGGTGTTTGCACACAATATGCGCTTGCATCCAGCCCCGTTACATCCTATTGCCACCGCCGATCCTTCACCAAGTGGGGGCTTGACTTTATGGATTGCAACCCAGCTTCGGATGGGGGCATCATAACATTATAGTGGCTGTCGATTATTTTACGAAATGGGCAGAGGCTATGCCCATGGTTAAATCCGAAGATGAGACAGCCATGCATTTCATTTTCAACCAAATTATTACTCAGTTCGGCATTCCGAAAGAGCTTATCACTTACCATGGTAGGCACTTTCAGAATAAAATGATGGAAGAGTTGGCTTCAAAGTTAGGGGATAAGTAGGAGCACTCCTCTTCTTATTACCCTCAGGTGAATGGATAGGTTAAAGCAATGAATAAATCACTTAAGTCCATTCTCCAATGAATCATCACACAAAGCAAGACAAATTGGCATATCATGTTATATCTTGCTTTGTGGGCCTATATAACCACAGTTAAGACTGCCACCGGTTTCTCTCCATATCAACTTATACATGGGGTGGAGTCTATCTTTCTAGTTGAATGAAAAATACCTTCTCTGAAGCTAGCTATATAGATTTTACCAGACACTTCCACATTGGAAGAAAGTTTGGTCCACTTAGAGTAGCTTGATGAGTAGTGCCGAGATGCCTTAGTGACTCTAGAAGTAAATAAGCGTCACATCAAGGTCCAATATGACAGGTTTTTCCATCTGAGGAAGTTTAGTGAAGGTGATTTGGTCCTTTTGTGGGGTCAAGCTAAAGAACCCTTGGGGGCAGGGAAGTTTAATCCCATGTGGCATGGTCCTTACGTGGTCAAACATGTGTTAGAGAAGGGTGCCTATGAGCTAGTGGATTGTGAACGGACAGCCTTGGAGGATCCTAGAAATGGGCTCTATCTTTGTTAACACCCAAAAATGGTTAACTACCTCATCTACCCCACTACGTGGCTCATTTGTCCATTTGCCTACCATATTTCCCTGAAAATCCCACTAAAAGCCTCCAAAAGGCCTAAAATGCCTCTAAAAGGCCATAAAATCGTCTAAAAAGCCTCCAAAAGGCCTAAAATGCCTCCAAAAGGCCAAAAAACCCCTTTTTCCTCCAAAAATGTCCAAAATTCCTCTAAAAATAGCAAAATCCCTAAAAGGGAAGAAAAAATATAAAATAATGAGGAAAAGGAGGAAAAACCCTAAACAAGTTGCCCTAAACCATATGGTTTCCAAAACCATGGGACAGCACTCCACCACTAAAAAACTATAAATAAGTGGTGGAGACCCCTCATTTCAAATCCATAGTCAAAAGCATCCTGCCTCTGCCGAAATTATTCTCGAAACCCTAGCTTACCATCAAGCTATTTTCACCATTGAGAACTCTTTTTGGCCCATTTCTACCACCGGAAAAGGAAAAAGAAGCAGCTTGGAGCTCGAAGCCACTGACATCGGACCAGCGCAACGGACTCCATCAACCTCCTCATTGGAGGTAACATCAATAAAATCACCATTATACATTTCTTTACTGTTTTTCATGTTATTTACTTTTTACGGCTTTAGCTTAGTCTTTGTTTCAGTTTATCTTTGTTTACATCATTGAACTGCTACTAAGGATTCCAGATTCCTTAGTAGGTGCTCATTAGCACAAGCTAGGGTGAAAACCCTAGCAACAGTTTTGGCGACTCCGCTGTCTCTTTTTAATTTTTTTAATTTTTTATTTTTCCGTACTGTACTTTTGTTTGTCGTTTTCGGCCGCCGGAAACCGCGCTTTTTTCTTCCGCAGCCGCGGCCCGACCGCGCATTTCAGACCCTAACCCGCGACCAGCCCGCCGCTGTCAGCCTTTTTTCTTGCGCCCCGACCGCGTTTTTTCCACCCACAGTCGCGATCCGACCGCGCCTGTTCATTACACAGTCGTGCTCCGACTGCCGCTGTCAGCCCGAAACCCGCGACCTAGACCGCGCCTGTTTCCACTAAACCCGCGATCTACGCGCGACTGTCGCCTTCAAACCCGCGATTCGACCGCGCGAGTCCGCCCCATACCCGCGGTCCGCGAACTGTTTTTGCCCTTGTTTCCACGCCGAAACCCAGCCACTTTGCCTCTATTTTTCCTGCACCTGCACAGCCACCTGTACCACTTCCAGCCCTACAGCCATTTTTGTCCCTTGTTTACATAATTGTTTAGAACCTTTTTAGCATGGTAAAAGTTTTTCAAAGTTTTGTTTACATTACTATTGCTATTGAGTAATTATTTTAGATTCACAACCTCACATGCACACAATCTATCCCCTAATTCAAGTGAGACCTAAAATCTACTTGACTCAACCAACACTATAACCTCATTTGAGGAACACAAAAGAATCTTGTAGTTAGGTAGGATCGGGGGGATAGGCTTCCAATAACACCCCTCGGTTATTTACACGTGAGACATAGTTGTTGTCCTTTAGGGAACCAAAATCCCTTAGTATTTTTTGACACGGTCACCACTAGTTTGTCAGAGGGCCTCTCCCTTAGGAGGGTTGAAGTCGTGAGATTGGTTCCAGAAGTCTGAGTGGAATACCGCAATCCATTCAGTAACTGAAGGGCTACCTTTTGCAGTTCTCGGAATATCCCTGTATAGGGAATATTGCGGTTAAAGGACCAAGCGGTAGATTCACCTTTCTGGACGTGTCATGAACGGGGTATCTTAGTTGCCATACTTCTAGGTTTGCGTACCCGGTGTCCCTCCTGGTAGGGGGATACTTTAGCCATTTTACTTTCCTATTTATATTGTCTGACTTGGATTTCATCACCTTGCAGAGGATATACTTAGTTGAGTCATAATACCATTAGTTAGGTGTTTGCATGCTCCCTTACCTCCTCTGGGTCTAGTGAGTCCACCGATTTTTCTTTTTAGGAAACCGGCTGCTTATTGGTATTCTGACCACTTTGTTGACACTCCGCCTATTGTAGCACGCAGTTACAGTAGGTGTTTTGAGTTGCTTTTTGGCCTGAGTGCCTTGTTTTTTGAGCTCTCCTTCTGCACACACGGTTGCATTAGGATTTTTGAGTTGTTTTTTCGACACCACAACCCACATATTTGAAAACTACTTGTCACCATTGACTCTCTGAGACATTCTCGTCGCCTCCGAGGCGAGCCCCCACAGCATGGTTCACTTGACAACACCCGTCATCACCGTAGATCTCGAGCCTTGTCACTCGACTCCACTCGTCAGCGGCACAGGACTCCGTCACCAGATTCCGAGAACACTCTTTACACTACCCCCACTAGCTCCATGGCTGGCGTGAATCCCAACCCCTCCATTATAGGGACCACTGGTGGCACATCTGCCACTATACCAGTTACTACACCTATCATGGGTATGCCCTCCACAGGAGGCCCGTCTACCATTCCCCTCACCGTACCTATTCCTACGGCAGGAATACCTATACCTACTCCATTAGTAACTCCTACCACTGTAGTTCCCTCACTTGGGAGTAACATCCTTGACATCACCCCTCCACCTGGGGGCATGGGCCCCAACGTGGTCCAACCCACTACCGCATCACACCCTCCATCCAGTTTTCCCTATATGGCTAGCCTCAACCTACCTGACCTAGCCCGGTTAACCAACGACCCCATCCGGCACAACCCCGTGTGGCCCCCCATGCCTACCAAACTCCCCTCCGACATCCCTAAGTTTGAGGGTAAGGCAGGTGAGGACCCACAGAACCATATCATGTCCTTCCATCTATGGTGCTCCTCCAATTCCATAGTAGATGACTCCATTCGCCTCCGTTTATTACAGTGCACTTTCACTGGATCAGCTGCCAAATGGTATATCGAGCAACCCCACGGAACCCACACCACCTTTACGTCCCTGGCCTCGACCTTCCTCCAGTTCTTCCAGTTACCTGTTCGCTATGACGCAGGCATTGAGATCCTTCTATCATGTAGACAGAATACGGCTACCCACATCACCGACCACATCCATGAATGGCGACGACGCCGTAGCCTATGCAAAATCAAGCTAGATGACCGGATCTTCCTAGATTGGTTCCTCAAGTCCCTCCTTCCGCTCATTGCTAAGGATGTGGCAGCCGAAAGACCCCAGTCGGAGGAAGAGGCTATCCTTAAAGCCCAGCAGTTTGATCTTAGTTACGCCCAGTCGGGTTATCTTTACACCATCATCACGGACGCCCCTCGAGGCGATCCCTCACATCACGATGCGCCGGGGGCATCCCACGCTGCCGATGGCATCATTGGCCGTCTCTCTTCACTGCCTTAGCCCTTTTCCATAACCCGTCCTACTCCTGGACCTGAACGTTCACGGGCTACATCACAGTCCGGAGCGACCAACTCATATGCTCACATGCCCCATCAACACCATACCCATGGACCTTCCTGTCCACCTCAGTGTTTCGGCAATATGCCTTCCCCGGTCGCACCTCAGCCATACTATCACCAGCAGGCTACACCAGCTCTTGCGCCACCACAATCCCAACCTCCTTATTATCAGCCATCGCCAGCCCCTGCGGCAAACCCACAACCCGCTCCACAGCACTATCAACAACCCCCACAAGTAGCCGCGCCAGTGCAGCCTCCACCCCCGTACTATCCACCGCAGCCTGCTCCCGCACCTGCGCAAACTCCAAATCCACCTACTACCCAAGGGCAGGTTTACACCCAAGAAAACCCGCCACAAAACCAAAATAACCAACGCAACCAGGGCCAACCAAACCGCGGCAGGGGCCAAAATCGTGGGAACAACCAGCAGACCGAGCAAGCTGGCCAACACCCTAATCCCCCTGCTAATGATAACGCAGCCCCCACCAACCAAAACCCCAGTCGCCCGCCCAAGCAGGCTAAAAACCACAACCTGCGAACCAACTTCCCTTGTTCTGTTTGCGGGGTCTATGGCCACTACACACACTTTTGTCCACAGATGGAGCGAGTTCAACAAATTTTGGCTGCTGATAAGCTACGCCAAGGACAGGCGGCTCCTCAAGCACCACCCCATCCCCCACAACCTCAGCAGCCACCTTTGGTCTTACAAAACCCCTTGCCAAACCAAGGCTTAGTGAACACTGAACCATTAGCTCCCCCTCAAGCTACTGCGCCTATCCAACAAATCACTTACGCCGCTCCTGATCAACCCCCGTCTGACTCAGGTACCCACCATCTGTTGATGATGTCCTCCGATGAGGTCAACCTCCAGACCCGGCGAAATCAATATGGAACCACCCCAGAAGCACCACCCACCAATAACCCCACTAACGCTCATCCCACCGATCAGCCATTACGTATACCTCCATCTCCACTAGATGGAGCTCCCAAAGCACCCCATTTCCCACTTCGCCGTATCAATAACAACCCCAATGCGCGGGCTGCGTCAAACTACAACATCGTAGACGACTTAGCCCAATCTCCCGCAGCCATGTCTGCATTAGAAGTCTTAAGAAATTGCCCTTCGCAACGTAAGACTTTACTCTCCGCCATTGGGGCTATCGATCCACATGATTCACAGTTAATGGCATATGATTTGGACCAATCCGAACCCCGCCTACCCTCCAACTTATCATTCCAAGTTACTGTTTCCATCCGGAATTTCGTAGTCGATCACTGCATTATTGATGAAGGTGCCTCTACATGTGTCATGCCCATCTCCATCTGGCAAAAAATGGGATCCCCCCCTCTCCAACCGTCCTCCACGGCATTGCAAGCCTACGACGGTCGTTCAGCTCAACCACAAGGCTTATTAACCAATGTCCCCGTCCAGCTAGCTGGTAAAATGGTCCTGATAAACATTGAGGTTATCAATGGCCAGCTTGACTATAACCTTCTACTTGGCTGCAGCTACATGTATGCTATGCGGGCAGTTGCTTCTACCGTTTTTTGCATCATGATGTTCCCTCATGAGGGACGCGTGGTCAAAGTTGACCAACTCACGTACTACGATCCTAAGGCCGCCGCGACACCCGAAAATGTCCTCCCCATGATTGAACACACTATCTCGGGTGACCCCAACACCGCCGTTTCTTCTATAGGGCCCATGCTCCCCATAGTTGAACAGCTTATTCCGGATGCCCCCACCTCCTTGGTTTCTTCTATAGGTCCCGCAATTTACTCAGACATACCGATGACCTCCATTTTTCCATCACTCCCACCACCGTTATCTACTACTGAATTGGCTGACCTCTTGACTCTGTCTCACCACACGAGAACCCCTAGTAATCAACCACCGTTGTTGCCTCAACCCCCTTTGGTCCCTAGCCACATTGGCACCACACCCATACATACCATACCTTTCCTCTTCCCTCCCTCAGGAGTGGTTAGCACCCCAGTCATGGCTACCCTTAGCCTCTCGGGTTTAACCTTAGGATTACCCGTTTGGTATCTTTCGCCTCCAGTTCACCCGCCGACACCAGATGTCGTCCTGCAACCAGTGCAACCCATAGCTACTACTAGCCGACCACCTCCCGGTGTCGCTACTCCGTCAACCTCCGCGAAACCACCTCCCGGTGTCGCTACCCCGTCAACCCCCGCGAAACCATCCCCTATTTTTACCAAACCCACGGGGGGCAGAGGCCCCCAACCTTACACTGCTGTCCCACCCCCTAAGACAGTCCAAAACCCCCCTGTATTTCGTACCCCTCCCAAATGTGCGCTCTGCGATGAGTTGGGCCATGCGACTCACCTATGTCCTCATTTACCAGCATTAAAGGAATACATGAAAATGCTCGACGACGACCCCACCATCTCGGTGGTCCATCTAGAGTCGACCCCTGCGCCTCGCGACAAGTCCTTACGCACCAACCACCCATGTGCCTTATGTGATATTTACGGGCATTACTCCCATCACTGTCCCGATCTCCCCGAGTACCTACTAGCTCTCTTTGAGATGAACAATCCGGAGTTGGAGACGGCAAACCTCACCATTGACGAGATCCTCCCCTCAGACCTGGATCCTGAGACAACCCAACTCCCCATTGTGGAGATCCACCCCCCGGAATCTTCTGCTTCAGAAGAATTCGAGACCATTTACATGTTTTCTTCCGTCACCACCCCCTCGGCAACCGATCTGACAACCCAAACATTCTACAGTGATGAAGAAATTCTTGAGGCTCTCACCGCCCCAGATTATCCCTGGGATGATATGCATCATCGTTCATACTTTCTCCCCGATGAACTACCTTCTAACACTGCTCCCCAATTTGCAGTGGAATCCAAAGACTTCCTTCCCCCGAAGGTCAACTGGTTTAAGGACCCTATCCCTGCTCCTGACGCCTTCGAAGAGGGTAACATGGCCAACATCTCACCTGTTATCCAAATCGATCTTGCTGCCCCCGGGGGCACCCCCGAACACATCGCTTTAGGAGAATCTTGCACTGAGCAGGAGATTGACGAGTACAAAGCACTCTTCAAAGAATTCTGTGATGTCTTTGCCTGGTCCTATACCGAAATGCCTGGCCTTGACCCTGCCATTATAGAACACCACATCAACACATGGCCTGATGCACCCCCCATTCGTCAGAAACAGCGTCCCCTTCATCTCTAGCTACAGTTTTGGAATCAGCACGACGAGACCGTCACGATGGTCACTTCGTTGCATCATTTTTTCGAAATTATTTTTTGCCCATTTTTTAGACACCACTAGTCGCCTCGGTTTACGCGCCACTTCGGCCGTTCTCCATTTTTCACACTGTTGATATCGCTGGATTCATTTTTCCGCGCCCGTGATGATGCTTGAGATCATGTCTCGCTCTCACTTAATACAATTTCAACATTGTGTCCAGACACCACTCGTCGCCTCAGTTTGCGCACCACTTCGGCCGCTCTCCGTTTTTTAACACTTTTTATATCGCCGGATTCATTTTTCCGAGCTCATGATGATGCTTGAGATCATTTCTCGCTCTCACTTGTTATAATTTCAACAGTGCGTCCCTACACCTTGCCGCATCAATTTGCGCGCCACATCGGCCGTCATCAGATTATTTCACACTTTTACATGAGCCATCCACTCCTGTCATACTGCAAATGTTTCGTTATTTTGCCACCATTCATTCACCCTGCAAGGAGGCCCACCAGTGTTCACCCCCCACCCTCAGTCCTGGTCATCATAAATGTTCCTTGATCGAACATTTCCTCCCTGCCTGGCCATTAATTCAGAGTCTTCTTATTTGCTTTCAGACTCCTTAAAATTGAAAGCAACCACGAGCATGAACTGTCATGGGCTCGCAAAATCCACATGAAAGTACCATTCCATTAATCCAGAGTCCTCTTATTTGCTTTCAGACTCCTTAAATATGAAAGCAACCACGAGCATGAACTGTCATGGGCTCGCAAAATCCACATGACAGTACCATTTCATTACTTCAGAGCCTTCTTATTTGCTTTCAGACTCCGTAAATATGAAAGCAACCATGAGCATGAACTGTCATGGGCTCGTAAAATCCACATGACAGTACCAATTTATATCCACACTTCTTCTAGTTCCCTAACCCATGAAGAAGTCCCCCCGCGCCTCTTGGCGCTATGATCGATTCTCTCGGCAGCACCTCCGATCAGGTCGCCTTTGTTCAGAGTATTCTGCAGTTTCCTACCATTTTACCACAACTTCAGTTTACCTCAACCCAGTCACCCTCAGATCCTATATAGCTATGATCCCTTTACCCCCACTCAA
>LPNX011002717.1:114005-144254 GCA_001517045.1 Pseudotsuga menziesii | reverse complement strand
AGACCCCGGATTTCCCCCGACTCTAGCACATTGGTGAGTCACTTCGGAACGCCCAGTTATATGTTCCCGTGGATGTCCGGGCTGCATTGGCGATTGTATTCGAAAGCCATTCTGTTCTATGCTTCTTTGAGTACCCAGTTCCGTTCCAGCTCAGTGTACCATTGCACGTATGACCGTTGTCACTCTGATCCAGCAGCGCATCAGTTCCTTCAGAACCACATTAAGTAGCACTGCTGCCATTCCAGTATATCAGTTTTTTTCAGCTCAGACATGGTCAGCTCAGCAGTATGTTCCAGATTTGTGTCTCCTTTGGACTCTCATGATATGCACAGTGATTGTTTACTACAGGTCCCCCTTTTCAGGCCTCACAGTTATTTTTCTGTATCTTGATACGAGCATGGGAATGCCCGCCTCGTCCATCTATTGAGATACTCTTCCTCATCCAGTATTTGAGGACCATTTATACTGTTATGTTATATTCTGATACGAGCATGGGAATGCCCGCCTCATCCATATTATCAGATGATCCCTCATCCATTATTGAGGTTATGTACTTTTCAGTCCTTGCAGGTGGTTCGAGATCGGTGTCCCGGACTTCAGTTGCTTCCTTCTCTTCTCCACACCCCAACACAAACCAAATATGACTCATGATGTCCATCGGCCATTAGATGAGCTCCTGCCCTCGCACATCAGGGGGCAATCTGTTAACACCCAAAAATGGTTAACTACCTCATCTACCCCACTACGTGGCTCATTTGTCCATTTGCCCACCATATTTCCCTGAAAATCCCACTAAAAGCCTCCAAAAGGCCTAAAATGCCTCTAAAAGGCCATAAAATCGTCTAAAAAGCCTCCAAAAGGCCTAAAATGCCTCCAAAAGGCCAAAAAACCCCTTTTTCCTCCAAAAATGTCCAAAATTCCTCTAAAAATAGCAAAATCCCTAAAAGGGAAGAAAAAATATAAAATAATGAGGAAAAGGAGGAAAAACCCTAAACAAGCTGCCCTAAACCATATGGTTTCCAAAACCATGGGCCAGCACTCCACCACTAAAAAACTATAAATAAGTGGTGGAGACCCCTCATTTCAAATCCACCGTCAAAAGCATCCTGCCTCTGCCGAAATTATTCTCGAAACCCTAGCTTACCATCAAGCTATTTTCACCATTGAGAACTCTTTTTGGCCCATTTCCACCACCGGAAAAGGAAAAAGAAGCAGCTTGGAGCTCGAAGCCACCGACATCGGACCAACGCAACGGACTCCATCAACCTCCTCATTGGAGGTAACATCAATAAAATCACCATTATACATTTCTTTACTGTTTTTCATGTTATTTACTTTTTACGGCTTTAGCTTAGTCTTTGTTTCAGTTTATCTTTGTTTACATCATTGAACTGCTACTAAGGATTCCAGATTCCTTAGTAGGTGCTCATCAGCACAAGCTAGGGTGAAAACCCGAGCAACAATCTTAAAAAATACTATGTATTAGCACCGGAATTGAGCCCAAAGGTTGTGGAATCCCGCTCCCAGGTAACAGCAAAACCACTTTCGAAGAGAGAATTGGCCTTCTACTCTTTCGAGAGGAATCTCTCACCAAATGTCAACAATGCCAGATATATATATACAGATGAAACTATAAATTGTTTGTAAAATTGGTTGAAACAAAACACATCACCATTGGGCGATGGAGTCAAGATATACAATAGGAATAATCATAACTTAATTCAAGCGATTTCAACACAGGGGCAAGAAAGCCACTCGATCACAGTCGATTCATAATTGTATGGTGTAAGGGAGGAACATGAATAGACCATCAACACAAAGCATTGCAAAAAATGAATTATGTATCAACTTTAGAAGAAAACTTAGGTGAATACCTGAAACAACAGACAGAGCATAGCAAGTATGAATTTTGAGCTGTTATACCCTAAGTCTCAGATATGAAAGAAAACAAAATGGGAGAGATAAACTGGAAAAACATTCACATAAGAAAGGAAATAACAGACTGTAAGTGCGAACGACACATGAATCCCTATATGAAAACATCGACCTTGGCTCTACAATTATATTAAAATTCTCTTGAAAAACATACAAAGCAAAAATTACAATGGTTTCAACCCCTTCTCCTTCTTCAGGAGGTATATTTATAGCTATTTGGATTCTCTAAACTGACATTTGGGAATCAAAATTTGTTACATTTAGAAGGACATCCTCTAACAGCCTCTTAGGTGGCACATTGACTGCGACTTGGACAAAACGACCAGACAATCAAATGTGAAACGCAGGATAAAATAGGCATGAGAGCATCCCATACTTGCATCTGGTGGGTGATGACTGTACAAATCTATGAGAAAAGTGACCATTGGGATGGGCATGCAACGTAGAGAAAATTTCCCATGTACCATCATTGTCACTTCTACGAGTGTGCTTTGAGTTTGGTTGACCCATATTGTTGGATGACTCTCCATAAATCAGGACCTGGCAGGGTTGCAACTATCATGTCATAAGCTTGTGTTTTGAGCTCCATCATTTCTGGGTATGAAGTATTGGGGAATTTGGAGCATGTAGCTTTAAAATCAAACAATAATTCAAAATCACTGGCCAATTTGTCAAAGAGGACCTTCCCTGACGATGCTTGTTGCATATTTCCAGATTTGTTGTGGTCCAATCGACAGTGCACTAGGCACTCCTGATATGCTTTATGGGACATTAAAGGACCCTTTTCTTCCCAAAAAAATGGGATCCCTCTGCTTACCAGTGGTCTGAATAGCTTGACAACTTCTTGGACTTTGTGCTCAATAACTTGTATTTTTTCCCATACCGTCTCCATCATCCTGTGCTTAGCCACTACCTTTTTGGCTCCAGAGACAACAACAAACTTGTTTTGAATACCGTATATGCTAGCGGACCCATCTAACAAAGAGCTCAGGAAGGTTATGGAATTCTCCGCGATCGTCAAGGGCCTTTTGTTCACTTCTGCCGATACCATCTAGGCTTGTTTCTTGGCTTCTCTCATAGCAATTTCCTGATCTTCAATAAAATCGAGGTAGGGTTGAAACTTGTAAGCTTCCATGATGATTTGATCCCAGAACAGATGCCTAGTGCCTTACAAGACAAGTTTACCAACCACCTGTTGGCTCAATTTATCATTTTGTTGAGTCAGTTCTTGGCATTTATCCTCTACCTTTTCTCTTCCTCTTTTCTCTTTGACTCTTTCCCTTTCCAATTCCTCAATTTGTTGTTTCAATTTAATGAGCTTGGCATCCTTTAGGCCTATCTGGGACATTGATTTGGAGAGGGAGCTGGTATCTATCTCTACAGCCATACCTGTGGACTGAACTGTATTCTCTGTACTTCTGCTTTGAAGCTCATTTTCCTTCATTGCTAATCTGGTTTTCAATTTTGCCTCCCTATTCTTCAAAAGCTGGATATCTGCTTCCCATTGCCTCCCCTTTTCTTCGAGCTTCAGTAGCTTAGCCTTGCAGTCAGTAAGCTCGGAGTTCAATGCCTCTTTTTCTCTTTCAAAGTCAGCCAATTCTTCCACTTGAGTAGGTTGGGTGGTAGGGATTTTTAACTTCTTTTTCAAAATTTGGATCTCCTTTTCTTTGTCATCGAGCAATTTCTGATCCAAACTCCCTTTCTATGCAGGTCCTTCTATTTGCATAGCTTACTTTTGTAAGTTGTTGATTTGGGCTTTGAGTGCTTTATTCTCCACTCTCGCCTTCCTTAAAATATTTGAAGTTTTTTCCCTACTCTCCTACATCCTAGACATCTGTATGGTAGCCTTAAGAAGTCTAGTATTCAATATATCTCCTGTCTCTTTGTTCAAGTGTATGATGTCAGTAGTGGGAACCTTTGAG
This sequence comes from Pseudotsuga menziesii, assembly GCA_001517045.1. Taxonomy (NCBI): domain Eukaryota; kingdom Viridiplantae; phylum Streptophyta; class Pinopsida; order Pinales; family Pinaceae; genus Pseudotsuga; species Pseudotsuga menziesii. The sequence continues at coordinate 140,397 of LPNX011002717.1, read as the reverse complement.
AGGTTCACACTGACCTCGGACACCTTATTCCCCATTACTAAGGCCAAGCTAAGGCTATCAGTGGCATGATCTGTTACAGCTTTCAGTGCCACACTGGGGTGGGGCAACTGCGAGGCTTCGTTGTATAGTTCTGCTATCTCCTCAAATTTTTTATCATCCCTCTCTCGGTAAGATCTCAACCATTCTTCTTTGGATGCATGCTTGCTCGAAGTCTATCCGTCAAATACATACTCTTGTTTTTGCAATTCAGTTGCCTTGGGATCTTCTTGTTGCTGATCTTTTATTAAATTCTTCTTCTTTTCCTGTCCCCTTTTGACTTGCACCAATTGCTGTCCTAGTTCCACTTTTTGTTTCTTGGGCATGCTGGCAGTGTCCATTTCTTCAGTGTCCATGGGATCCAGATCTCCTCTTTTCATTGAACTTGCCGAATAGATGACCAGTGATGAGAATCCCCCTACTATCGCAACTACTGTAGCCAACTCTCTTTGGGGAGAAACTACCCCCGGTAGCTGTGAGCCAGTGTCCTGCTCTACGCTGGTATCCATTGGGGCAGGATTAGGGAAATCATCCCAATTCGACACTTCTCTAAGTCCAGGTATCTTTGTGTGCTCAAAGGGCCTGCATTTGTGAGATTTCCTTCTTTTGGAAATCACCTAGTGAGGATCATAATTTATTGCTTGTCCTGGGGAAAACTCCATGCCTCTAAGTAAGTTGGTGACTAGGGGTAAAGCAACCCTGCTTCTAACTGTGTATGATTTTAATTTCCATGGAAAAATCAAACTTGAACTTTTCTTAAAGTTCAAGAAGTGTTCTTCTTCGACAATGAGTTTCTACTGGATTAATTCCATGGAGAAAACCCTGGGGGTTAGAAAAGCTGACAGGACGTAGGGTGGATGTATGAAGCCATACAACCTTATGGTCATTCCAAATTCTGTGAGGAACCAGTCCCCTATCTTCTTGCTATTTGACAGTTACAGCATTTGCCTCATCTTAGGAAACACCCTAGGTAGCCTTTCCTGAAAGAAGAGTTCATATATTTCATCCATCAATTGGTTCATGAATTTATAGTAATCCATGTCCATATCAGCAGTGATTGCCAATTCTGGTACTTGTAGGTCCTCCTCATTATAGGCTATGAACATCCTTAGCAAAAAGGATTGGAATCTGAACATTCTAGTGTCGTGGAAGTTCGCTAACTGAGAACAGATTTTCTTGGCCAGGAACTCATCAAATTTAAGGCAACAAGACTGACCGGATTGTCTAGGCAATTCAGGTTTGGCTAAACAAGTACTTAAGATGAACAAAAGACTCAGCAATGACTCTGAGACATATGCGTCGGTGTCTAGACCTAGGAACCGACTGGCCAGGGATATACACCATTGAGTTTCTTCATTGAATTGGTTGAGGTCAATAGGGTAAGATAAGTTGATGGGTTCTCCATTGGGTTTAGAACAGGCCTTCAGGAAGGTTTCTTTACTTTTGTCAGTAGACTCTCTAAAACAACGTACAATGTTTTCTTCTCGGTAGTCTTGGGATATATGGGTGAATTCATCTAGGATATCCAGGGTTTTGGATATGACAGAAGCTTGAATTGGGAAAAGGATTTTAGACTTATACTTATTCATAATAACACCTTCAGTGACAGAAATTATTTGCACACCATTCGACAAATTTAGGGCAATGGGGGGTATGGTCGACAGAAAAGAAGTGGAAGAAAGATTTAAAAACACCACAGGTATCTCTACCTCATTTCTTAAGAGCTTCCAATTTGCCTCTGGTAGTTTCAATAGATCCTCCCACCAGGATGGTATCAAAAATCTCAACATTTTCATCTAACAGGATCTCTTCTGTCCTCCGACCTGCGGCCTCAGGCTCGACATCATCTATCACTCCTACCACTTTTGTTTTTTCCATTTTCAAATGACACTGAGGGGGTATCAAGGGCTTACCTTGTTCTGTAGCACAGTTTCCTAGCCGGTCCAGGCTGGCGCTCTGGATTTGGTTGGATATTCAATGGCTTCGAGGTTTTAGGAAGGAAAAATCTTTGCAACTTCATGTGGGACTCAGTATAGCTTTTCACCCAATCATAACCTTCACACATTTCCCAAGCGGTTTGCACCGTAGATTTTAATCTTCAAGACCTAGACTGTAGATATGTGGGGTTCTCTATGCCACGTCTTTCCTTACCTCGTGCGTGTGCAGCCCAACCGTCGATCGAGACTGGCTTCCTTCACAACTGCCGATCCGAACAGACCCCACCATTCTTCACGAAGCGAGGTTTTGTTTCCCTCTGTGCTACTCTAGATTGTGAAATGAACTATAACCGCTGATCTCCCTCTATTCTTATATGCATCGTCGATCAAAACGGCTCGTATCACTTTTCGAAATCCGAAATTCCTGCTTTCGTCCTTGCTAGTTTGGGATGCAAAATCGTTCTCAGCTGCAGATCTTCTTGGGTCCCAATCTCGACCGTTGGATGCATCCGTTCTTTAAACTATTTCACAAATCTAAAAAAGTGGCTTGGGTCGGACATGTTCGCCATGCGAAATGGTTTGACACCATTGATCTACTATCTGATCAACCTTAGCCTTCGATCATGACTCCCCTTTAATGCCTCCAGCGCGCCCAATGCTTTCTTCTTATCCTCGCTTCCCCAATCCACAAATTATCTCGTTGGCTTTTGACGTTCACCACCAAGGATTACCCCAAGGCTGAGTACTATCTTGTGTGTGCCATAAGCTATTTCTATGAATACTACACTGCCTTCTCAACACTTCTCGATGGGGCCGAAGGATGCGAGTATCATTTATGCCCAAAATTTAACAGAGTGCTAACAACCGGCTCCATGAGGGATGCTATCCTACCAGTGAGGTAGCAAAGAATCCATAGACTAGTTGCCTTATCCATTGAAAACATCCTATTATTTTACTTCCTGAAAGAAAAACAAACTTCAAAAGGACGGTTACCTCTTCTGATCTTAGGTCCTTCTCCATGGGCTTCAAATATTTTGATTCACCATCTGTACTAATTAAAACATAAGACATATTCACACTATGATACATGGACCTAAGTCCCTTTATTCTAAGTAATGCTTCAGGAACCTCCCATTCACCTTGCCTCCTTCATACTGTGACCCATCTGGATACTGCAAAATGAAGGTGTTGTCTCCTCTATGCATCGCAATTAGATAAGGGCCTACCCACAAATGGTTGAATTTTCCGTGCTTCCCTTTGTATTCATGAGGGGAATCCCATTTTAACACCAAGTCATCAACCTGGAAAACATCTTCTTTTACTCTCCTGTTGAAGGTATTCTTCATTTTCTCCTGGTGTATCTGGACTTTATCATAAGCCTTGTCCCTTACTTCATTAAGCTCGATGATCTGGTTAATCCTTCTTTGAATGGGATTGGGCTCGTCCAACGGATCATGTAATAAATTCATGACTGGAATGCCTAAAGAGGCAGGAAAAATTGCTTCGGCTCCATATACTAACTGAAACGATAAAATACCAATGGCCCTTTTGGTGTTGATTTTTTCGGCCCACAAGGCATATTTAAATTTAGTTTTCCAAGATTTCTTGCTATCCTTCAACAGATTCTTAATGATCCTCACAAGGCTTTTTTTAGAATATTTGGCCAACCCATTCCCCTGTGGGTAATAAGCCATAGAGTGATTTAGGATTATATGGTACTTATGGAAAAAATTGATCATCTTTCTAGATTTAAATACAGGGGCATTGTCGGTCACAATCTGCCTCGGGAAACCGAACCTTGCCAGAATATTGTTTTCTATGAAATCCATTATCACTTCTTCTATAGCTTGCCTGGTGTGTGTGGCCTCAATCCACTTTGTGAAATAATCAGTGGTAGTCAGAATCCACTTATGCTGCCTAGAGGATTTTGGATTTAGCTCATCGATGAAATCTAACCCTCGTTGTTGGAACGGAGCTTCCATAGATATCGGGTTGAGGGGGAGAGACACCACCTTCCTTTTCCCTTAAAAAATTTGACAGTGGTGGCATTTAGTTGTTTCCTTATAGACATATGAGAACAACTTGGTCCAATAAAACCCTGCTCTCAGAATTTTGTTCGCGGTAACTTTCCAGGAATGGTGTCCTCCACAATCTCCTTCATGAAATTCCTTTTCCATACATTGAGCTTCGTCCTCGAGAAGACAATTCAGCAGTATCCCTTCGGGGTATTTCTAGTAGAGATATTGTTCTATGATACAAAATTTCATAGCTTTTAGTTTTATGGATCTAGCCCGGGTTTTGCTTAGCCCAACAAGGGGTTGTAAATTCTGTAATACAAAAACAATGTCAACATACCAAGGAGATGCAGAGAAATCAGGCTTCACCTATACCCCTACTTTTTCCTGACTAGAATGACAAGCCAAAAAATTCAGCTGCAGAGAGTCACAATGGGAGTTCGTCATCATCCTAGCCAATCCTTTCCCTTTGATCAAATTCATGGGCTTGATTTCTATGTCATATTCCAGGAGCACTACAACCCATTTATCTCTCTTTCCTTCCGGGTCAGGCTATGTGAGTATGCTTTTCACTACATTGCAAGGTACATAGGAAATTATGTGGGAATGGAGGATGTAGATTTTGAAATCCTTCAAGGCTTTAACCAAGGCATATGCTTGTTTTTCCATTATACTATATTTCAGTTCTCCATCTCTGAATATCTTTCTGAATAACGCTATAGGCTGTTCTTCACCCCGATCATTCTTTTGTAACAACATTGCCACAACGGTGTGTTCTGAAGCATAAGAGAATACTAAGAAATCCTTCTCAAAATATGGGCTGATCAAAACAGGAGCTTCTGAAATGGCCTGTTTTATATCTTTGAAATATTTCTTGGCTCCCACTATCCACTTAATTTGATGATCTTTCCTTAGCATGTAAGTAATGTCCATCAGGATTTTGGCAAAGCTAGGGATGAATCTCCTCAAGAAGTTGACTTGACCAATGAAATATTGGATTTATTTCTTGCTCCTTGGTTCCTCTACTTTCAAAATGCCTTTTACCTTGTCTGGATCAATCTTGATCCCTTCCTTTGAAATAATGTGCCCCAACAACTTTCCTTCTTCTAGAGTGAAGTTCGAATTTCTAGGGTTCAAGGAAATGCCATACTTTCTGCATTTAATGAAAACTCTTTCCAGGTGCCTGATATGATCTTTAGCCCACCTAGAGTACACAGTAATGTTGTCCATTTATATCACCACAAATTTTTCTTTCTCATCTGCAAAAGCAATATCCATGGCACGTTGGAAAGTTGCTCCAGCATTCATTAACTCAAACAGCATCTTTGTGTACATGAATGTACCCCAAGGTGTGGTGAAAGCAGTTTTTTCTTGGTCTTCAGGAAACACCTTCACCTGATTGTACCCAAAAAAACCATTCATAGTGGATATCCTCTATGAGCCTACCACCCTCTGTAGGATCTGGTCCATTTTTGGCAATGGGTAATTATCTTTCAAAAAAACTTTGTTCAAATTTCTGAAATCTATGCATAGCCTTATCTCCCCGTTCTTTTTTTGAACAGGAACCAAATTGGCTACCCATTTTGAAAACCTCAGAGTTACTATTATCTTTGCATCAAACAACATTTTTACTTCTTTTTCAATAACGGGTACTAGCTTCGGATAAATCCTCTTGAGTTTTTTCCTAAATGGTTTTTCTCCAGGTTTAATCAGAATAGTATACTCTATGATGGAAGTGTCATATTCTTTGAGATCTTCATAACTCCACACAAACACATCTGTGTACTTTTTCATCAGGTTCACATACCCTTCTTTTTCTGTAGTAGGAAAATTATTGAACAATTTTACAATTTTAGGATCACCTTCAGTGTTGATATCTATATCTTCGACGGCATCCGTGGCAGGCTCAACCTTCGGATCCATGGCTACATAATTTTGGTCAAAAAGAGATTCTAGAGGGATCAAGCACCTGGGAATATGATTGATTTTCAATTAGACTATATCCTTGCCTCCCAAGGAGTCTTTTAGTTTCCCCATCCCGACGGCTTCTTCCGCTTCCTCCTCAACGTCTAGGAAGTTTTCGGGGTCAATGCCACCTTCATCAATGTGAGTGTTCACAAACTCACCAGACATCTCCAAAAATCTTTTGATCTGCATATTGTCTTCAAAGACTTGCCAATATTTAGTGTTATCTGGTATGGAAGTTCTATTTAAAATATCCACTTCATATTTCTTTTTTCCTGCCATAGGAGCTTCAAATTTTCCTACTGTAGTCGCCAGAGAGTATGCTACCGCATTCTTGTCTCTGGAATCACTTGGACCGTATGTTCAGTGAAGAAATTTATGAACATATCCCATACCTCATTCCAGTAGGCTCTCATTCTTGGATTTTTATTCTGATAGATATCATTCACTTGATTTACTACAAGATCTGAGTCCCCAAAAATTTGGACCCTTTTCACTCCTAAATCTTTCAGCGCACGTAGGCCGAGCAACAAGGCCTCATACTCTGCTACATTGTTATAGAATTCAAAAATAAACTTGTAAGAGTAAGCTTTGGTACCCTTAATGGGGGAGATAACATACACATCTGTGCCAGCACCCATTTTAGACACCGAGCCATCGAAATACATCTTCCACAATCCTTCGTACATTCGCTTCCTTTCAGCTTCTAGTTCGCTGGCCTCTTTTTTATCTTTTTGTGGCACAATGATTTCTGAGTTGCAAGGAGATATATCATTGAAGAAAATATAGGACCCCAGGTTCATGTCGATGGCATAAACATGATGGATATCGGGCCGAGTCTGATTGCTCATGATGTAAGGAAACCTCTTCTCACTGTATATCCTTTTGCTTTCATTCCGAACATGAATTGTTGCATAGGTCATGTCCATTTCAAGCTTTCTTTTAGCTTTGAAGTCCAAGATCTTGACAGCAAAGTACCAAACTTGGGAGGAATGTCGGCCACGGTGACGTCCATAACCACAATTTTAGATGGAAACTTATTTAAAGATACCACCATGTCTTTGATCAGTCCCAGACATTTCACCCTTTTAGAATCAAAGGAATACAGGTCTTTATAAGGCCTTGTAATCTCCAACCCCAGGCTTTCCACCACTACCTTTGGCATCAGATTGTGTGAGGATCCTGAATCCAACATAGTGTTGTGTAACACCATATCATGCACATTCAATCTCATGTAAAATTGGTGCACCTCCTCGTCGTCGCTGTCCATGCTGTCAATCTTGGATCCCATAATAATAGTAGGGTTGTCTTCAGTCAGCTCTAAGATATCAGGGTAGGATTCCCCTTGATTTGCAATCATTGTTGTTATAGTGTCCATGTACTCCTAATTCCTCAATAATTCATTGAAAGGAATCAAGACCTTTAGCTTAGCTAGCTCGTTTTGGAGATTAAACATGGGAGGGGTTTTTCCCAGTTCGATAGGTGCCATGAGCTCCAACTCTCTCACATTATTATTCCCCTTTTCTGCTTCTCTAGGTGCCATCGGCCCCTTTTGTTTTTCATTTCCTTTCCCTGGGCCAATCTGAATACTAGAAGGCTGGTTAGGATTTAACCCTCCCTTATGTATAGTAGCATCGCCAGCAGAGTCACTGCCATTTTTATGTATAGCGACGTCTCTACTCCTTAACTTGATCTTCCTGACATCATCTATAGCATGCATATACCCTTTATGATATTGCTCCAATTCCCCAGTCAGGATCTTGTCATCCACCTAAGAGAACATATCATGTTCATCTTCAGTCAAGTAAATCTCAGAGTCCAAATCACAGAAATGATGGATACGATCTTCGGTGGATTCAGCTTCATCCTTGACAGCCACATAGTTTTCAAGGAAAGGAGGCCTGATTGGATGCTATTCTTGGTTTCTCGGATTCCTCACATCCCTTGGTCTATTTGGTTGGAGCGAGGGAGGGACCTGCCTCCTAAAATTGGGATTCCTTATCTGAGGTTCATTCTGCTCCCAGTTCGTCGGCTTGGCCTCTACCATTAGCCTGTCCATCAATGTTTCCATAGTTTTGAGCATCATCTCAAATTTTATATCACTAGATGAAGAGGAAGAAATAGAGGGGTGTGTCTCTTCTCTACCTTTCCTTCTGTCGATCTTCGCCCTTGGTTTAATTTTCCCACATGCCATCATATTGGCCTCTAATTCTATGGCATCAGTGAACATGGTTGGGAGGGTATTTGACTTTCTTTCTCTCAATAACAAAGCAAAATGATTGTCAAAGGCATCAGCGTAATGAAGTTTAGCCACCCTGAGTGAAGGTTTGATATGGGTAGGTATCGAGTTGTAGACCCACATGAATCTGCTGGAAAAATCATGGACTGATTCAAAACCTCCTTTCTTGAGATTGTTGTACTGAGACAAGAATTGTAATGGGCTTTGTTTATCATCCCACCTTTCTAGGAATATGGTTTGAAAGCTAGAGAAGCTGTGGATAGACCTAGGTGGAAAATATTTGTACCATTTCTTGGCTTCCCCAGACAAAATCTGAGCGAACAACTACATTTTGGCATCTTCATCATCCACCTCTTCTAGGTCGATGAAGTCGTCGAACTTTTCCACATGGTATCTTGCTGAGACATTCCCCTCCCTGTCATAGAGTGCAATTATTTGGGCATAATTCATAGGGAGGTCATGTAGAACCAGAGGTAGGGATAACGGGGAAAATCTAGCAGCAACCATCGGGGTAGGTCAGTTAGGGATAGACAGGGGGTTGGGCAACTGGGTGTTTTGAAAGATAGGGGCTATCTCTTCAGCCACAAAGAATCACGCAGATAGGATTGCAGTGTATTAGGGTCAACCCCAGCTTTTCTTAGGTCAGATTCAGATTTAGACTTGGTCAGTAGTCTTTCAGCCCCAACCCCCCACTCAGGTTCAGCTAAGTGGTACAAAGCTTGAGATGATGAAGCATCAAACAATGGAGAATCCAATTTCTCTTTATTTCTATTCCTAAGTATTCTTTTGGGATTATCCACACTAAGTAAAGTTTTGGTATCAGAGTTACCTCTTGTGTGGATCTTTCTGGAAGCTAGGATATCTAGTGTGGTACTGGTCGAAGCAGGTGTGGAGTTGCCAGGACAAACATACAACCTTCTAGCAAATTCAAAAATTTCTGTTTGCCCCAAGAAATCTCTTTCTTTCTGATCGTCGGTATCCTCAGTAGAGTCACTTTCCAGAATCTTTTAGTGGAGTTTCCAGGGCAAATGATACAACCTTCTTCACATGTATGAATTTCTGTTTGCCCACAGAGACTCTTTATCCGCTGAATCTTTGTCATTCTTCCCAAGGTTGATCTTCAATCTCGTCCTCGGCAACGACACCGGTTTGTTAGCATCGGAATTGAGCCCAAAGGTTGTGGAAGGCCCGCTCCTGGGTAACAAAAAAACCACTTTCGAAGAGAGAACTGGCCTTCTACTCTTCCGAGAGGGATCTCTCACCAAATGTCAACAATGCTAGATATATATATACAGATGAAACTATAAATTGTTTGTAAAATTGGTTGAAACAAAACACAACACCATTGGACGATGGATTCAAGATATACAAAAGGAATAATCAGAACTTAATTCAAGCGATTTCAACACAGGGGCAACATAGCCACTCGATCACAGTCAATTCATAATTATCTGGTGGAAAGGAGGAACATGAACAGACCATCAACATAGAGCATTGCAAAAAATGAATTCTGTATCAACTTTACAAGAAAACTTTGGTGAATACCTAAAACAACAGACGGAGCATAGCAAGTATGAATTCCGAGCTGTTATACCTTAATTCTCAAATATTAAAGAAAACAAAATGGGAGAGATAAACTGGAAAAACATTCACATAAGAAAGGAAATAACAAATTGTAAGTGTGAACGACACATGAATCATTGTATGAAAACAATGACCTTGGCTCAGCAATTCTATTAAAATTCTCTTGAAAAAAAAACACAGCAAAAATTACAATGGTTTCAACCCATTCTCCTTCTTCAGGAGGTATATTTATAGCTATTTGGATTCTCTAAACCAACATTCAGGAATAAAAATTTGTTGCAATCAGAAGGACATCCTCTAACAGCCTCTTAGGTGGCACATTGGCTGCGACTTGCATGAAATGGACAGATAATGAAATGTGAAACATGGGATGAAATAGGCACAAGAGCATCCCATACTCCCATCTAGCAGGTGATGACTGTACAAATCTCTGAGAAAAGCGAGTGTTGGGACGGGGTATGTAACGCAGAGAAAATTTCCCATGTACCCATCATTGTCACTTCTATGAGTGCGTTTTGAGTTTGGTTGACCCATATTGTTGGATGACTCTCCATAAATCGGGACCTGACAGGGTCACAACTATCATGTCATAAGCTTGTGCTTTGAGCTCCATCATTTATGGGTATGAAGTCTTTAAAATCACTAGCCAATTTGTGAAAGACGACCTTCCCTAACAACGCTTGTTGCATATTTCCAAATTTGCTGTGTTCCAATCTGTAGTGCACTAGGCATTCCTGATACTCTTTATCGGACATTAAAGGACCCTTTTCTTCCTAGAAAAAGGGGACCCCTCTGCTTACCAGTCATCTGAATAGCTTGACGACTTCTTGGACTTTGTGCTCAATAACTTCTATTTTGGCCTGTACCGTCTCCATCGTCGTATGCTTAGCCACTACCTTTCTGGATCCAGAGACAATAGTGACCCTGTTTTGAATAACGTATTTGCTAGTGGACCCATATGACAAAGAGCTCAGGAAGGTTATGGCATTATTTGCAGTAGTCAAGGGCCTTTTATTCACTTATGCTGATACCGTATGGGCTTGTTTCTTGGCTTTTCTCATAGCAATTTCCTAATCTTCAATAAAATATAAGTAGGGCTGAAACTTATCAGCTTCCATGATGATTTGATCCCAGACCAGATGCCTAGAGAATTACAAGGCAAGTTTGCCAACCACCTGTTGGCTCAATTTATCATTTTGTTAAGTCATTTCTTGGCATTTCCCCTCTACCTTTTCTCTTCCTCGTTTCTCTTTGACTCTTTCCCTTTCCAGTTCCTCAATCTATTGTTTTAATTTAATGAGCTCGGTATCCTTTCGACCTATCTGGGACATTGCTTTGGAGAGGGAGCTGGTATTTATCTCTCCAGCCATACCTATGGACTTGTTGCACCTGCAACAATTTCCCAAAATTCTGAAATTTTTTAGGACCCTCCTTTACTTTGAATTATGTTGGTTCTTTCTTGATTTCAGCCTATTGATTTTTGGCCTATGAATTTTGAAGCGTCTTCTAGCCTTTTGGTTGCTGTAAATTGAGTGGTTTTTTCTCTTTCAATGCTTAAAAGGATGTCATCTTCAATTAAGTTCATTGTCATCTTGCAAATCTTCCAAAGCCTGGTTCAATCGGGAGTTAAGTCTTTCATCTCTTTCGCCGTTGCGGGCGGTTTAATGATCTTCCTCCCCGCCGTTGCGGGCGGTTTGATGATCTTCCTCCCCACCGTTGCGGCCCGTTTCCGAGTCTTGGACTTTCGTTTTCATCCCGACCATTTCGGGAGGTTTTGGAATCTTCCGACCGTTGCGTGTGATTGTTTGATTCTCCTCCATTGCGGACGGGTTTTGGTTCTTCATCGGAGTAATGTGAAGTCTTCCTCGTCCGCCATTGCGGACGGTGTGTTGCTTTTCCCTCCCACCGTTGCGGAGGGGTTCGAACTCTTGATCATCCGATCAAGGTGTCCGCCGACGCCCGACGACGGTGATTCAAGCGCTATTTAGCCGTTGCAGGTGAATGAGTTCAGGGGGTTGTCCGCCGTTGCGAAGGAAATGGAGTTCTGGCCGCTCCGACACAGTTTCAGTTCGCGCCCGATGGATTTTTCTCGCACGTGTGGCCGTTTTTCAATATATATGGGGCGACAAACTGGGTTTTGTATTGCTTTCGAGCGCTGTTGCGGTAAGTTGAGTTGTTGTTTTAGGAGAGCATGAGGATCTAGCTGTTGGTGTACCAGTGTCCAAGTGGCAGGAGGAGAAGTCTAGCCGTCACCAGCGCACTCGTTTGTTGGATTGCCAGGTAGGATCTTTACCACCTAACATCGTGTTTTTCAAGGTTTCGATTAAGGGATTCATGTTGTGGTTTGGGTATTACTAAGATTAGGCCCCATAGTTCCTTTTCACTCATACGAGGAGTTTTTCACCCACAGATAGAGTTGTCATAATCGTCTCCCTAGTGGTTTGCGCCTGTTTTTCTTCTTTTAGGGTTTCCGGTTGGATGGTTGTTGGCAGTGTTGAGGCCTGGAAATTCGCAGGAGACAACAGAAAGGGATTCTCCCCATTCAACATTCCCAACTAGCCCATTGATTTTTTGGAATAGGGAATCCGTCCGGTTTACGGTCCGGCTCCCGTAGGTCAAAGTAACAACAAGGGTTTACCGGTTGCGGCCCGGTCCACTGGAATTTGTATTTTGACTTAATATATGCAATGCACATGCCTATCTTAACTACACAGGGTGATAAAGATGCAAGGAATGACACAATGTGCCGCGTAGGTTCTTACCTCTCGTCTTAGGTTCTCGAACATCCAAACCACATATGCAACTATGAAGTAAAATAACTAACTATCTAAACCCCTAACTACCTATCCTCGGGGAGCTAGAAGATGATTATCAATGAGTAATGCATTATTTCCATGTATAATAAACCAAATTACAGATAGCTGATATTTACGTTTACAACACATGAACAAGAAAATATTCTAACAATCAGATAGCTAACTGTTATATGAGCCACAAGCATTACTCTGAGTGAACTTTCCACACAATGAATCAGAAACCATTTAACAAGACATAGGTCATGAAGTTAGAACGATATCACGAATTATGGACACAAGCTGAAAAATAAAGTAGTTCATCTTTCCGCCATCCATTTGTTAGCATTTGGAAACTTCACACCTCTTTCTCCAACAGGCAAACTAAATTCTTTATTACAAAAGGAAGTAGTTCTTCTTACAATAGGTCCTCCAGTATTACTGGGAAAAAGCCCCTATCACCTTATCTATGTCTCCTACTTTTATACAAAATGCAAGAAATGGTTGGGATGCTCAAAGGGACCTTTGGGCATCCCAACCCTTGGTCTTCCTAACGCTTCCCCTTTTCCCAAAAACTTTTACAAATATTTAACAATATTACAATGACTGATTTCCCACTAAGAGGGTCCCGCTTGACTTTCTAGAAATGTCTTCCACGCTGTAGCTTCACTGGCGAGATCTTCAAAAGAGTTGGGCTCCAAGAATTGGATATTAAGATCAAACTTTTCAGCCTTTTTCTTGATGGCCTCGACCCTGGTTGCATTTAGTCTCACCTATTCTTCTAGGAGCTGCAAACAAACGGCTGTATGGCCTACTTCAATCTTCAGGGTTTGTTCATCAATGGCTTTGATGCATTGTACTTTGGCCTCTTCCTCTTGTTGTCTTTTCTGCAACATTTCTATAAATGAGTCATGATCTGGGAACTCGGGTAGCCTTTGCTCAGCTTCTGCTTGACACCGGTTGTACATGACTAAGGCTCTCCTGAAAAATTCAGTGCACAGTCCTTTTGTTTTCTGGACGTTTTTCTTGAAGTCCTCTATAATAGTGATAGCGAACTCCATCAAGTCATAATCTCGCTGAAGGGTTTGTCTATTCTTGTCTGACAGTCCTGCTGGGACTTCTTCACCTTTCTCTACCCTTGCCATCCTGGTGGTCAATACTTTAAGGATATCTTGTGACCTATCAACAAAGTAAGAAGCAGTCTCCAGGATTTCTTCTAATCGGCTATCAACCTGGAGAATTTGGCATCTTTCTTCTTCTAGAACAGTTTGCAGGTGCAGCACCTTGGCTTTCTGGGACTGGATGTGTTCTTTGATCGGCTGCAGATCAACCTGCTATTGCTTAGCTGCTTCTAGTTTCTCTTTCAGTTCTTTAACACATGCAGTATTGGACTCGTATATAATAGCCTGTTTCCCTTCTAGGTCTTCTATCTTCGCCCTCATCTGTTCTTTTTCATTCTTCAAGTCTCGAATTTCTTGCTGTGCTCTTTCCAGGGATTCTTGTGTTGTTTCCTGTGCATGTGCTGCCCCCTGGATGGCGTAGATTTCACTCTTTGTAGCCTCCATTTCTCTGAGCACATGATCATATTTTCTTTTGAGTTTATTGCTCTCTTCTCTTTCCTTTCTCAGGGTGTCCTTCAGCTGAGAGGAAGTTTTCTTGGTAGATTCTATTTCATTCATCATTCGATCTATGTTATCTTCCGAAGCATGTATGGCTGCCTTCCCGGCACTTATGGTAAACCTCGGATCTACGTTTGTCCCTACCATCACAGCTTTATCTGATATCATCTTGCTAGTCATTCCTTTTGCTTCTATCTTTTTCTCTGTTCTCCTCATGATTCTTTTAGTAGCCCTATCATAATAAACAGTACTGAAATCAGGGACTTCTTCCCCTTTTTCCTGTACGAAAGGTACCAGCTGAGTCATGGGGGTAGCAGCTTCAATGGTAGTGGGTACTTGAGGGATCTGTATCTCGGGGTTTTCATCTCCCTTACTCAGCCCTAATGACGCCTCAGGAGCTTGCTGTTGCATAAACTTTATTTGTTCGGCCTCCTGCTCTTGCAGTTCTTCATCTAGCTTTCTCTGAGCTTCTTCGGCCGCTTGCTTAGCATCTTCTTCTGTTTCTCTAGCTGCTTCATTGGCTCGTTCAGCTGCTTCTTGGGAAGCTTTCTTCTTTTATTCTTCTCCCTTTCACATCCATTCTGCAGCCTCCTCTTCCAACCTCTGAGCCTCTTCTCTTGTTCTTCTAGCTGCTTCTTTAGCCTTAGCTTGTTCAGCCTTCTCTTGCTCAGATCCTTTTCCACCCTTGGTGGAATGCTTAGGTTTGAATCTCTTGCGGAGCTCTGTCATATTTGGAGCCATCCTGTAAACCGATTCATCACTATCAAAATGATGGCTGTATTCGTAGGTCACCTTGTGTTTCTTGCAGTGTTTTGCTACTCTGCCATGAGTATCATTCCTTCAAAAAGTCATTTCACCAAAGTGGAACCTCCCTAGTTCTTCTATGAACTCGGGGGCTTGTTTTACATTTGCAAATTTATAATTTCCCAGTTTAAATGAAAGGGGGGGATATGCAGTCTTCTTGTACTGGAACAAGAAGTGACCAACTCCATCAATGTATACTTGTCTGACTGCCTCCTTGTGGATTATATAATCTATAGCATATTTGGGCAGCAAAAAGGGTGTCTTTGACCCTCCAAACATCCTGATAGAAATACCATTTTCAGTTAGAAAGTAATCTCCATATTCACCAATGACCTGCATAGCGTCTTCTGACATGCAATTACATTCTCCCCGGAAGATGAGCTTGTATAATGGCATGACGAACTACTCCCAGATCTCTCTGTAGTGACTCTGATATAGATGAGCCCCTAGGGGTTTGTAGGCCGCATATACGGGCATTCTGTCTTTATCCCATACACACTGGAGGCCGGGCAAAGGTTGGTGACAAAGTATGCAATCTATTAGGATTGAGCTCATATAAAACTCAGATCTCTTCCTAGCTTCTCCTTCCAAAGCTGCAGCTACACAAGAGGAGAGACTGCTTGATACTATACTTTCCCAGTTGAAGATCGTGCCTTCCATGGCCACATAGAACATCAGGGGTATCCACTCGAATTTGAATAGCCTGCCATTGGCTCTCCCGAAGATCCTATTCAACATTAGAGCTATGAATCTGTAAGGAGGTCTGAGACTGTCTGTGTCGTATTCTTCGGTTTCTCTATGTCGGTATAGCTTCCCTGGCAAGAGCATCCTCTTCATGGTTTCTACAAAATCCATCCTAAGGTTGCCCAGCCATTCATTTGTCAGGAAGAGCTGAGGCTCCGGCAGGTGGTAAGCTAAGGCCACATACGCAGGGCTAAAGGTGGCATAACTCTGGCCCTCAACATTACACATAAGCATTGAGTTGTGGTTGGTATTTTGTAGAACCCATCTCATCACCTCCGGGCATGGAAACAGCTCAGGCCTGGTGGCAACTTTCATAATGGCAGATTTTTCTATGTTTGTGTAAATGGGTGCTTCCTCCAGACCCATGTTTGGGACTTCCCTGCGGGAAATCAACCTGTATATATCTCCCCATTTATATTCAGGTTCAACCCCTGTGACACATTGGGTGTCTTCATAGATGTACTCAGTTTTTGCTTCTGTGTCTGGTGCTGGTACTTCCTCCACCGCTGGGGCTTTCTTCTTCTGCCTCTTGGACATTGTAGATTCTTCCTGCAATGTAAAACATTTTGATATTAATCAATTTCAGGATTGTGAACATTTTGCAGCAGTTTTATCTTTCTGAAGTGTATCAAAGCTAGAATGGGATTTAGACTTAGGCCCTTCATGCCGAAAGGTTTGAAATGGTCGTGCAATATTTTGCAACATACTATTATTCTATGTTAATATGTAAGTAAGAAAGAAACCCACATGTATGCACAACCAACCTATATCTTGACTATCTGAAACTATTAGTAAAAACTTAGACTATTTCTGCAATATAATGAGCCATTAATACTAAAACCGGATTTATTCATCAACCGGTCTATCATCAAACTTACATCATTTTCCAGTATGCCATTTTTTACCAATGAAACGATATGCAATGCAAATGCATAAATTTTAAACTCAAGGTGCAACTACAGCTTTCCAAAATCAGATATGGCTTTAGTAAGTATAAATCAAAAACGACGAAAGCTTATGCTGCTTGCGGCCATGGTAGTTACATCGATGCGACTATAAACCGTGGGAGTCCACAAAAACTCTCCGCACAGGGAGCTCTCACTGACACCACTATTCATGCTTCCCCCAGAACTTAAATACTAACAGTGGCATGGCCCTAAGGTTTCAAGGTAGCCTGCAATGATGACTGCGCAGCGCGAGTGGAGGTTAGGGCTCAAAAAATGGGCAAACCCATTAGGGACACTAACCAGATAAGAATTCACCATCAAACCTTCGGCAAAAACCCCTTCGAAATTACCGACTGATATCATCATCATAAGGAATCGAACCAGGTGCAGGCGGCATGACGGCCACCTGCACCTCACCTTTCTCTACTACTCACGGTGAGACCGAAATGGCCGTGACAAAATAAAACTCGGGTTCTAAAAAAAAAGGAAAAACCCCCCCCCCCCCCCCCTCTTTAACCGCCAACAGCCATCGAACTGGAAACCCTAAAAGAAGAAAAAATGGGCGCAAACCACCAGGGAGATGATTATGACAACTCTATCTATGGGTGAAAAACTCCTCGTGTGAGCGAAAAGGAATTATGGGGCCTAATATTAGTAATACCCAAACCACAACATGAATCCCTTAATTGAACCCTTGAAAAACACGATGTGAGGTGGTAAAGATCCTACCTGGAAATCTAATCAAACGAGTGCACTGATGCCGGTTAGAATTCTCCTCCTGCCACTTGGACGTGGGTACACCAACAGCTAGATCCTCACGCATTCCTAAAATCGACAGCTCGAAATACCGCGACAGCGCTCAAAAACAATACCAAAACCCCGTTTGTCGCCCCGTATATATTGAAAACTGCCACACGTGCGAGAAAAAAAATCTATCGGGCGCGAACTGAAACTGTGTCGGGTGATCAGAACCTTCTTCCCTCTGCAATGGCAGACAACTCCATATCCTGATTCACCCGCGACGGCTAAATATAACGTTTGAATCAGCATTGTCGGGCGCCGGCGGACACAAAAGTCTGGACCCCTCCACAACGTCGGAGCAAGAGATGGTCAATCGTTCCGCTATACCGCCGGGTGACAATAAAACATCGGAGTGTCATATAAAGTCCCCCTTCTGGAAACAGTCCGCAACGTCGGAAGGGGAGATCAACAAACCGCCCGCAACGTCGGACGAGGATGACTTCCCATTCCTCCGATGAAGAATCAAAACCCGTCTGAAACGGAGGAGAACCAAAAACCGTCCACCACGTCGGAGAGTCAAAAATCACACGCTACGGTCGAAGGATTCCAGACCCACCCGAAACGGTTGGGGCAAAACCAAATTCCAAGACTTGAAAACGATCCGCAACGGCAGGGGAGGAAGGTTAACGGGACGCCCGTAACGGCAAAAAAAATAGACAAAAACTTAACTCCCGATTGATCAAGGCTTTGAAGAAATGGGCCAAGAGACAATAAAATCAACTCAAGAGAAATATTTAAGGCACGAAATCTTCAGAACATGTGATGAGGAGAAAACCAATCGATGAACAGTAACCAAAAAATGCTTCAAAATCCATAAGCCAAAAATCAAGAGGCTGTAATCCAGACAAGAACCAACTAATTCAAAGTAGAAAAAGGGGGGTCCCAAAATTTTAGAAATTTGGGAAAATGTTGCGGCTGCAACAATTGGCGACTACCTGGTGAATTCCAGATCTCTGAATTAACTTTCTTTCTCAGTTTGAAACTGTATGAATAAAACTGAACTCTTTTAGCAGTCTGCATTCCTAAGCCAACTGGATTATGCATCAAATTACTTATAAGAAGTCCCTTTCCTCAGGAAAATGTAACCTTAGTAGCGTTTTAGGTCTGAATAACTCTCTGGAGGCCAAAGGATGAGTTTTATTTTATCTGCCCTTTGGTGGTTATAGTCTGGACACCACAGGATTGTGACAGATAGTGAACAGTATTACCCTTTTGTTCCTCGTCCCCATGCCTATTTGCACTTTTGTGCCCTTAGAAATTTAGTTCATTTGACATGAGTCCTCATGCAGGATTTTCTTACTAAATTTTAATTCAGGATCCTCTATCCCATAGTTCCCTTTTGTGTGAATGATATATTTCATACTTCAATTCACGGACGGAGAGGATCTTGTGGCCATTTGGTCCTTCATGTTTTAATATTTTTCGAGCTTTGCTTTGATATGTCTTGCTTCTTTCAGGAGTATTGACTCTTAGGAGCTTTTAGCTCCTTTAATTTATGGCATGGGATCATTTATATATGGTAAACTGTTTCACTCTGCTTCCTTTCCGTGTGTCTTTTACTGGGACTACCTTGGGGTATTTAGAGTGTGAAGTGGATGGAGCCCCCAAATAGTATTTCAGACCTTCTCGCTGCTGAGGTATTTACAGGGATTAAGTGATACTTCGCATGAATGCATTGCTAGCTAGGAATACAATTACTAGAAGACATCCTTTAGAGTCCAGTCTTTTGCTCAGAATTTTAGTTAATACAGAACCCTGACGTTCTCCTTGCATCCAAAAGTTTGCCTCTTATTCAAAATAAACGAAAAAACTAGCAAACTATAAGAAAACAACAGTAAAGCAAATAAAAAGAAGAACCATCAAAGTATTAAAGCAAGAAAACAATATCAACAACAAATCAATTTATTTATGTACAAATGAAAATAAAGACAACAAAACTTTTGCCCATTCCAGAAAATTTTTAAATCTAAAGCTGAGGAATGAGCTGGGTTTTAGACATAAATTAGCTAACCATGATCCAACTGTGCTGTTATAGAAATGGCATTCATATCCAAAATCCTACAATCGTTTCTTTCAGCCTGAGGGAGTTGAAGGAGCTCAGGCTGAGAGTCCATCCTAGGACTGCCTCTTTTGAAGTGTGCTGTCTCAGCTTACGCTCAGTTAGATGGTTTCCCAATACAGACTCAGCAGATTCATTTCCTTCTCCTAGCTTAGTGACATTGTGCTTCATATATGGTTCTCTCAAAATCTTAATCATGTTCGGGCTACCCCTCTGAGGTAACCACAAATGAGACCAGTCTGAAGCAAAATACCCATTCAGTCGCGATGTCCAATCTCGGTTCAGGATCATTCCATAACCATCAGGAATGTCGGCTACTATGATGTCAATGTAGTGGCATATCTTTTTATTTGCAGACAATTGAATCACCACATTCTCCATTTCTCCTACTACTTTGACACTAGTTTTGTCAAGTTGCGTGACATCCCAAAAAGTAGGTTTTATCTGACCCTTGAGTTTTTTGCAAACTACCAGAGGCATAACATTCATAGAAGATCTCGAATCCACCCAAAAATTATGCACCTTATGATTGAGGATTTCAAGGGTCACAAGGAAAGGTGGAGCGCTGGTTTTCTTTGTCTTAATCAATTCAATCTTTTCCTCCACAGGTTGGTTCTTTGTGGGCAGCTCCTCTTTAAGTTTTCCCGTTCTTCCCTCCTCATCATCTTCCAATGATTTGGCAGGTTTAATGCGTGGTTCTATTTCCTGTTTGCAAGTGGTGTCTTGAGGTATGTCATTTCTATCCTTTACATTAGCCTGCCTCTCGCTTTTCCCCTGCATCTCTTGAACTTCTGAGAGCTTTGCGTGGTCATTGTTTTCTAAGTACTTATCTTCTGTGGTTTTACATGTGTGCTGAGATTTGAGAGCATTTTCTTCAGTGTTAAACAGTGAAACTCCATTCCATGAGAACATAGTATCATCCTCTGTCTTTTCTTTGGTCTGTTTCTCTTTTACCTCCTTGCTATACTCTCTAGTCAACTATGGGTCCAACAACTTATTCATCACCCGTGTCATTGAATGTATCCATTGAGGACATTTCTTCTCAGAGTGGGGTAGTTGGTGAAAGGTACAAAAATCATCCCCTCCTACCTCTGTTATGTTAATTGGTGCCAAATTGGGAGGGGGGACTTGCCATTGGTTGTCATCCTCTTTTCTGGGATAGGGAGGCTTATTGGTTTTTTGAGTATCCCTTTCTTGTTCCAATTCTACTACTCGGTTGGATAGATTTTGAAGCACCTTCATCATCTCATGATAATCATGTGGTTGGCCTTCTCTTGATTTGGACAGCAATGAGATTCTTTTTACCGTGGTCTTTTCTTCAAGTAAGTCAGGATAATCCTCTATACTCTCACTTTCAGCCTCAACTCTCTCAGCCTCTTGATAGGTTTCTGCCAGCGTAGTCTTGACTTTCATCTTGGCAAACATGGCCAACTCAGGGCCTAGGGCTGAGGTATAATACTCAATTAGAACTTTGTCTGAAGGTCTGTCAATAGCGGATTTTTTTTTTAAGTACAACGAGAATCTCTGAGTGAAACTATGTACCTTTTCATTCTTTTCTTTTCTTAACGAAACCAGAACTTTTATCAATGAGGCATGCATCTTCTGAGCGGTATACTTCCTCCTGAAAATCATTTCAAAAGTGTCCCAATTAGGAATGGAGTTTGTAGGTAGTCCAAAGTACCAGGATGCTGCTGGTCCTTTTAGAGTATGAGGAAAAAGTCTACACACCACATCTTCATACTCTCCATCCCTTAGCCCCTCTAATGCTAGGTAATAGCTTTGAAGGTGATCATCTACATCAATATTATCCGCCGGGTCAAACTTGGGTAGAAGCTTGTCAAAGGCTTGAGGCAAGTCATGCAAAGGAGGAGTTAAGTTTAGAGGTGACCTAGCTCTCCATGCTGGCAAAGGGTTAGGTTGATTACCGGCCATGAACAAAGGTAAACAAGTGACACCATGAAAATGGTCTGTCAAGGATAGGACTGGAACTTGCAAATTGGGGTTGGATTGAAACTTCAAGCATCTGCTGATAGGATAGTCTCGGGAAATTAAGTTCCACGGCCAGCCTTTTACTGGCGGCCCTCCTTCTAGCACCAAAAACTGTTGAGGCTTGGAAACTCACAGGTGACAATAGAAAGGGATTCTCCCCAATCAACATTCCCAACTAGCCCGTTGATTGTTTGGAATAGGGAATCCGTCCGGTTTACGGTCCGACTACCGTAGGTCAAAGTAACAACAAGGGTTTACCGGTTGCAGCCCGGTCCACCGGAATTTGTATTTTGACTTAATATATGCAATGCACATGCCTATCTTAACTACGCAGGGTGATAAAGATGCAAGGAACGACATAATGTGATGCGCAGGTTCTTACCTCTCGTCTTAGGTTCTCGAACATCCAAACCACATATGCAACTATGAAGTAAAATAACTAACTATCTAAACCCCTAACTACCTATCCCCAGGGAGCTAGAAGATGATTATCAATGAGTAATGCATTATTTCCATGTATAATAAACCCAATTACAGATAGCTGATATTTACATTTACAACACATGAACAAGAAAATATTCTAACAATCAGATAGCTAACTGTTATATGATCCACAAGCATTACTCTGAGTGAACTTTCCACACAATGAATCAGAAACCATTTAACAAGACATAGGTCATGAAGTTAGAACGATCTCACGAATTATGGACACAAGCTGAAAAATAAAGTAGTTCATCTTTCCGCCATCCATTTGTTAGCATTCGGAAACTTCACACCTCTTTCTCCAACAGGAAAACTAAATTCTTTATTACAAAAGCAAGTAGTTCTTGTTACAATAGGTCCTCCAATATTACTGGGAAAAAGCCCCTATCACCTTATCTATGTCTCCTACTTTTATACAAAATGCAAGAAATGGTTGGGCTACCCAAAGGGACCTTTGGGCATCCCAACCCTTGGTCTTCCTAACGCTTCCCCTTTTCCCAAAAAAATTTACAAATATTTTACAATATTACAATGACTGATTTCCCACTAAGAGGGTCCCTCTTGAATTTCTAGAAATGTCTTCCACGCTGTAGCTTCCCTGGCGAGATATTCAAAAGAGTTGGGCTCCAAGAATTGGACATTAAGCTCAAACTTTTCAGCCTTTTTCTTGATGGCCTCGACCCTGGTTGCATTTAGTCTCACCTGTTCTTCTAGGAGCTGCAAACAAACGGCTGTATGGCCTACTTCAATCTTCAGGATTTGTTCATCAATGGCTTTGATGCATTGTACTTTGGCCTCTTCCTCTTGTTGTCTTTTCTGCAACATTTCTATAAATGAGTCATGATCTGGGAACTCGGGTAGCCTTTTCTCAGCTTCTGCTTGACACCGGTTGTAAATGACTAAGGCTCTCCTGAAAAATTCAGTGCACAGTCCTTTTGTTTTCTGGACGGTTTTCTTGAAGTCCTCTGTAGTAGTGATAGCGAACTCCATCAAGTCATAATCTCGCTGAAGGGTTTGTCTATTCTTGTCTGACAGTCCTGTTGGGACTTCTTCACCTTTCTCTACCCTTGCCATCTTGGTGGTCAATACTTCAAGGATATCTTGTGACCTATCAACAAAGTAAGAAGCAGTCTCTAGGATTTCTTCTAATCGGCTATCAACCTGGAGAATTTGGCATCTTTCTTCTTCTAGAACAGTTTGCAGGTGTAGCACCTTGGCTTTCTGGGACTGGATGTGTTCTTTGATCGGCTGCAGATCAACCTGCTGTTGCTTAGCTGCTTCTAGTTGCTCTTTCAGTTCTTTAACAAATGCAGTATTGGACTCGTATATAATAGCCTATTTCCCTTCTAGGTCTTCTATCTTCACCCTCATCTGTTCTTTTTCATTCTTCAAGTCTCGAATTTCTTGCTGTTCTCTTTCCAGGGCTTCTTGTGTTGTTTCCTGTGCATGTGCTTCCCCCTGGATGGCGTAGATTTCACTCTTTGTAGCCTCCATTTCTCTGAGCACATGATCATATTTTCTTTTGAGTTTATTGCTCTCTTCTCTTTCCTTTCTCAGGGTGTCCTTCAGCTGAGAGGAAGTTTTCTTGGTAGATTCTATTTCATTCATCATTCGATCTATGTTATCTTCCGAAGCATGTATGGCTGCCTTCCCGGCACTTATGGTAAACATCGAATCTACGTCTGTCCCTACCATCACAGCTTTATCTGATATCATCTTGCTAGTCATTCCTTTTGCTTCTATCTTTTTCTCTGTTCTCCTCATGATTCTTTTAGTAGCCCTATCATAATAAACAATACTGAAATCAGGGACTTCTTCCCCTTTTTCCTGTACGAAAGGTACCAGCTGAGTCATGGGGGTAGCAGCTTCGATGGTAGTGGGTAGTTGAGGGATCTGTATCTCGGGGTTTTCATCTCCCTGACTCAGCCCTGATGACGCCTCGGGAGCTTGCTGTTGCATCAACTTTATTTGTTCGGCCTCCTGCTCTTGCAGTTCTTCATCTAGCTTTCTCTGAGCTTCTTCGGCCGCTTGCTTAGCAGCTTCTTCTGTTTCTCTGGCTGCTTCATTGGCTCGTTCAGCTGCTTCTTGGGCAGCTTTCCTCTTTTCTTCTTCTCCCTTTTGCATCCATTCTGCAGCCTCCTCTTCCAACCTTTGAGCCTCTTCTCTTATTCTTCTGGCTGCTTCTTCAGCCTTAGCTTGTTCAGCCTTCTCTTGCTCAGATCCTTTTCCACCCTTGGTGGAATGCTTAGGTTTGAATCTCTTGCGGAGCTCTGTCATATTTGGAGCCATCCTGTAAACCGATTCATCGCTATCAAAATGATGGCTGTATTCGTAGGTCACCTTGTGTTTCTTACAGTGTTCTGCTACTCTGCCATGAGTATCATTCCTTCGAAAAGTCATTTCGCCAAAGTGGAACCTCCCTAGTTCTTCTATGACCTCGGGGGCTTGTTTTACATTTGCGAATTTATAATTTCCCAGTTTAAATGGAAGGGGGGATATGCAGTCTTCTTGTACTGGAACAAGAAGTGACCAACTCCATCAATGTATACTTTTCTGACTGCCTCCTTGTGGATTATATAATCTGTAGCATATTTGGGCAACAAAAAGGGTGTCTTTGACCCTCCAAACATCCTGATATACATACCATTTTCAGTCAGAAAGTAATCTCCATATTCACCAATGACCTGCATAGCGTCTTCTGACATGCAATTACATTCTCCCCGGAAGATGAGCTTGTATAATGGCATGAGGAACTGCTCGCAGATCTCTCTGTAGTGACTGTGATATAGATGAGCCCCTAGGGGTTTGTAGGCCGCATATACGGGAATTCTGTCTTTATCCCATACACACTGGAGGCCGGGGAAAGGCTGGTGACAAAGTATGCAATCTATCAGGATTGAGCTCATATAAAACTCAGATCTCTTCCTAGCTTCTCCTTCCAAAGCTGCAGCTACACAAGAGGAGAGACTGCTTGATACTATACTTTCCCAGTTGAATATCGTGCCTTCTGTGGCCACATAGAACATCAGGGGTATCCACTCAAATTTGAATAGCCTGCCATTGGCTCTCCCGAAGATCCTATTCAACATTAGAGCTATGAATCTGTAAGGAGTTCTGAGACTGGCTGTGTCGTATTCTTCAGTTGCTCTATGTTGGTATAGCTTCCCTGGCAAGAGCATCCTCTTCATGGTTTCTACAAAATCCATCCTAAGGTTGCCCAGCCATTCATTTGTCAGGAAGAGCTGAGGCTCCGGCAGGTGGTAAGATAAGGCCACATACCCAGGGCTAAAGGTGGCATAACCCTGTCCCTCGACATTACACATAAGCATTGAGTTGTGGTTGGTATTTGGTAGAACCCATCTCATCACCTCCGGGCATGGAAACAGCTCGGGCCTGGTGGCAACTTTCATAATGGCAGATTTTTCTATGTTTGTGTAAATGGGTGCTTCCTCTAGACCCATGTCTGGGACTTCCCTGCGGGAAATCAACCTGTATATATCTCCCCATTTATATTTAGGTTCAACCCCCGTGACACATTGGGTGTCTTCATAGATGTACTCAGTTTTTGCTTCTGTGTCTGGTGCTGGTACTTCCTCCACCGCAGGGGCTTTCTTCTTCTGCCTCTTGGACATTGTAGATTCTTTCTGCAATGTAAAACATTTTGATATTAAGCAATTTCAGGCTTGTGAACATTTTGCAGTAGTTTTATCTTTCTGAAGTGTATCAAAGCTAGAATGGGATTTAGACTTAGGCCCTTCATGCCGAAAGGTTTGAAATGGTCGTGCAATATTTTGCAACATACTATTATTCTATGTTAATATGTAAGTAAGAAAGCAACCCACATGTATGCACAACCAACCTATATCTTGACTATCTGAAACTATTAGTAAAAAATCAGACTATTTCTGCAATATAATGAGCCATTAATACTAAAACTGGATTGATTCATCAACCGGTCTATCATCAAACTTACATCATTTTCCAGTATGCCATTTTTTACCAATGAAACGATATGCAATGCAAATGCATACATTTTAAACTCAAGGCGCAACTACTGCTTTCCAAAATCAGATATGGCTTTAGTAAGGATAAATCAAAAATGGTGAAAGCTTATGCTGCTCGCGGCCATGGTAGTTACATCGATGCGACTATAAACCACGGGAGTCCACAATAACTCTCCGCATAGGGAGCTCTCACCGACACCACTATTCATGCTTCCCCCAGAACTTAAATACTAACAGCGGCATGGCCCTAGGGTTTCAAGGTAGCCTGCAATGACGATTGCGTGGCGTAGGCAGAGGTTAGGGCTCAAAAAATGGGCAAACCCATTAGGGACACTAACCAGATAAGCTTTCACCATCAAACCTTTGGAAAAAAC
>LPNX011002717.1:58142-113157 GCA_001517045.1 Pseudotsuga menziesii | reverse complement strand
GGGGGGGAGTTTTTCCTTTTTTTTTAGAACCCGCATTTTATTTTGTCACAGCCATTTCGGTCTCACCTTGAGCAGTAGAGAAAGGTGAGGTGCAGGCGGCCGTCATGCCGCCTGCACTTGGTTCGATTCCTTATGATCATGATATCAGTCGGTAATTTGGAAGGGGTTTTTGCCTAAGATTTGACCGTTTTGGGAGGTTTTGGAATCTTCCAACCGTTGCGCGTGATTGTTTGATTCTCCTCCATTGCGGATGGGTTTTGGTTCTTCATCGGAGGAATGTGAAGTCTTCCTCGTCCGCCGTTGTGGACGGTGTGTTGCTTTTCCCTCCCGCCATTGCGGAGGGGTTCGAACTCTTGATCATCCAATCAAGGTGTCTGCCGATGCCCGACGACAGTGATTCAAGCGCTATCTAGCCGTTGCGGGTGAATGAGTTCAGGGGGTTGTCCGCCGTTGCAGAGGAAATGGAGTTCTGGCCGCTCCGACACAGTTTTAGTTCGCGCCCGATGGATTTTTCTCGCACGTGTGGCAGTTTTTCAATATATATGGGGCGACAAATGGGGTTTTGTATTGTTTTCGAGCGCTGTTGCGGTAAGTTGAGTTGTCATTTTAGGAGCGTGTGAGGATCTAGCTGTTGGTGTACCAGTGTCCAAGTGGCAAGAGGAGAAGTCTAGCCATCATCAGCGCACTCGTTTGTTGGATTGCCAGGTAGGATCTTTACCACCTAACATCGTGTTTTTCAAGGTTTCGATTAAGGGATTCATGTTGTGGTTTGGGTATTACTAAGATTAGGCCCCATAGTTCCTTTTCGCTCACACGAGGAGTTTTTCACCCGCAGATAGAGTTGTCATAATCGTCTCCCTGGTGGTTTGCACCTGTTTTTCTTCTTTTAGGGTTTCCGGTTGGATGGCTATTGGCGGTTAAAGGGTGGGGGGGAGTTTTTCATTTTTTTTAGAACCCGCGTTTTATTTTGTCACGGCCGTTTCGGTCTCACCCTGAGCAGTAGAGAAAGGTGAGGTGCAGGCGGCCGCCATGCCGCCTTCACCTGGTTCGATTCCTTATGGTCATGATATCAGTCAGTAATTTCGAAGGGGTTTTTGCCTAAGATTTGATGGTGAATGCTTATCTGGTTAGTTTCCCTAATGGGTTTGCCCATTTTTCGAGCCCTAACCTCCACCCGCGCCGCGCAGTTCGTCATTGTCGGCTACCTTGAAACCCTAGGGCCGTGCCGCTGTTAGAATTTATGTTCTGGGGGAAGCATGAATAGTGGTGACGGTGAGAGCTCCCTGTGCGGAAAGTTGTTGTGGACTCCCGCGGTTTATAGTTGCACCGATGTAACTTCCATGTCCGCGAGCAGCATAAGATTCTACCGTTTTTTTTATCCCTACTAAAACCATGTCTGAGTTCGGAGATTTATAGTCGCACCTTGCGTTTAAAATTTATGCATTTGCATTGCATATCGTTTCATTGGTAAAAAATGGCATACTGGAAAATGATGTAAGTTTGATGATAGACCGGTTGATGAATAAATCCAGTTTTAGTATTAATGGCTCATTATATTGCAGTAATAGTCTGAGTTTTTACTGATAGTTTCAGATAGTCAAGATATAGATTGGTTGTGCATACATGTGGGTTGCTTTCTTACTTACATATTAACATAGAATAATAGTATGTTGCAAAATATTGCACGACCATTTCAAATCTTTCAGCCTGAAGGGTCTAAGTCTAAATCCCGTTATAGCTCCGATGCACTTGAGAAAAGAATAACTGCTGCACTATGTTCACAATTTGAATTGCTTAATATCATGATGTTTACATTGCAGGAAAAATCTACAATGTCCAAGAGACAGAAGAAGAAGGCCCCAATAGTGGAGGAGGTGCCAGCAGCAGAAGTAGAAACAAAAACTGAGTACATCTATGAGGACACCCAATGTGTCACGGGGGTTGAGCCTGAATACAAATGGGGAGATATATACAGGATGATTTCCCGCAGGGAAGTCCCGGATACAGGTCTTGAGGAAGCACCCATTTACACAAACATAGAAAAATCTGCCATTATGAAAGTTGCCACCAGGCCCGAGCTGTTTCCATGCCCAGAGGTGATGAGATGGGTTCTACCAAATACCAACCACAACTCAATGCTTATGTGTAATGTCGAGGGCTAGGGTTATGCTGCCTTTAGCCCTGGGTATGTGGCCTTAGCTTACCACCTGCCGGAGCCTCAGCTCTTCCTGACAAATGAATGGCTGGACAACCTTAGGATGGATTTTGTAGAAACCATGAAGAGGATGTTCTTTCCAGGGAAGCTATACCGACATAGAGCAACTGAAGAATATGACACAGCCAGTCTCAGACCTACTTACAGATTCATAGCTCTAATGTCGAATAGGATCTTCGGGAGAGCAAATGGTAGACTATTCAAATTCGAGTGGATACCCCTGATGTTCTATGTGGCCACGGAAGGCACGATCTTCAACTGGGCAAGTATAGTATCAAGCAGTCTCTCCTCTTGTGTGGCTGCAAATTTGGAAGGAGAAGCCAGGAAGAGATCTGAGTTTTATATGAGCTCGATCCTGATAGATTGCATACTTTGTCATCGGCCTTTCCCAGGCCTCCAGTGTGTATGGGATAGAGACAGAATGCTTGTATATGCGGCCTACAAACCTCTAGGGGCTCATATATATCACAGTCACTACAGAGAGGTCTGTGAGCAGTTCCTCATGCCATTATACGCACTCATCTTCCGAAAAGAATGTGATTGCATGTCAGAAGACGCTATGCAGGTCATTGATGAATATGGAGATTACTTTCTGACTGAAAATGGTATGTATATCAGGATGTTTGGAGGGTCAAAGACCCCTTTTTTGCTGCCCAAATATGCTACAGATTATATAATCCACAAGGAGGCAGTCAGACAAGTATACATTGATGGAGTTGGTCACTTCTTGTTCCAGTACAAGAAGACTGCCTATCCCCCCCTTCCATTTAAACTGGGAAATTATAAA
The DNA here is from genome assembly GCA_001517045.1 of Pseudotsuga menziesii. Classification (NCBI taxonomy): domain Eukaryota; kingdom Viridiplantae; phylum Streptophyta; class Pinopsida; order Pinales; family Pinaceae; genus Pseudotsuga; species Pseudotsuga menziesii. The sequence continues at coordinate 110,155 of LPNX011002717.1, read as the reverse complement.
TTCACAAATGTAAAACAAGCGCCCGAGTTCATAGAAGAACTAGGGAAGTTCTGCTTTGGAGAAATGACCTTTCGAAGGAATGATACTCATGGCAGAGTAGCGGAACACTGCAAGAAACACAAGGTGACCTACGAATACAGCCATCATTTCAATAGCGATGAATCGGTTTACAGGATGGCTCCAAATATGACAGAGCTCCGCAAGAGATTCAAACCTAAGAAATCCACCCAGGGCGGAGAAGGATCTGAGCAAGAGAAGGCTGAACAAGCTAGGGCTGAAGAAGCAGCCAGAACAGTAAGAGAAGAGGCTCAGAGGTTGGAAGAGGAGACTACAGAATGGCTGCGAAAAGGAGAAGAAGAAAAGAGGAAAGCTACACAGGAAGCAGCTGAACTGGCAAAAGAAGCAGCCAGAGAAAAGGAAGGAGCTGCTAGGCAAGCAGCCGAAGAGACCCAGAGGAAGTTGAACGAAGAGCTTCAGAGGCAAGAAACTGAAAAGATAGAAGGAACACAACAGCAGGCTTCTGAAACACAATTGGGGCAGAGCCAAGGAGAAGAGAACCCTGAGGTGCAGATCCTTCAAGTGCCCACCACTATTACTCCTTCAACCTCTACACTTCAGTTAGTACTCTTCATACAGAAAAGGGGGGAGGAAGTCCTTGACTTTACCACGGTATATTATGACAGGGCTACCAAAAGAATCATGAGGAGAACAGAGAAAAAGATAGAAGCAGAAGGAATGACTAGCAAGATGATATCAGATATAGCTGTGATGGTAGGGATAGACGTAGATCCGAGGTTTACCATAAGTGCCGGGAAGGCAGCCATACATGCTTCAGAATATAACATAGATCGAATGATGAATGAAATAGAATCTACCAAGAAAACCTCCTCTCAGCTGAAGGACACCCTGAGAAAGGAAAGAGAAGAGGGAAATAAAATTAAAAGGAAATATGATCATGTGCTCAGAGAAATGGAGGCTACAAAGAGTGAAATCTACGCCATCCAGGTAGCAGCACATGCACAGGAAACAACACAAGAAGCCCTGGAAAGAGCATAGCAAGAAATTCTAGACTTGAAGAATGAAAAAGAACAGATGAGGGCGAAGATAGAAGACCTAGAAGAGCAACAGGCTATTGTATACGAGTCCAATACTGCATGTGTTAAAGAACTAAAAGAGCAACTAGAAGCAGCTAAACAACAGCAGGTTGATCTACAGCCGGTCAAAGAACACATCCAGGCCCAGAAAGCTAAGGTGCTGCACCTGCAAACTGTTCTAGAAGAAGAAAGATGCCAGATTCTCCAGGTTGATAGCCGATTAGAAGAAATCCTGGAGACTGCTTCTTACTTTGTTGATAGGTCACAAGATATCCTTGAAGTATTGACCACCAGGATGGCAAGGGTAGAGAAAGGTGAAGAAGTCCCAACAGGACTGTCAGACAAGAATAGACAAACCCTTCAGCGAGATTATGACTTGATGGAGTTCGCTATCACTACTACAGAGGACTTCAAGAAAACCGTCCAGAAAACAAAAGGATTGTGCACCGAATTTTTCAGGAGAGCCTTAGTCATTTACAACCGGTGTCAAGCAGAAGCTAAGCAAAGGCTACCCAAGTTCCCAGATCATGACTCATTCATAGAAATGTTGCAGAGAAGACAACAAGAGGAAGAGGCCAAAGTACAATGCATCAAAGCCATTGATGAACAAACCCTAAAGATTGAAGTAGGCCATACAGCCGTTTGTTTGGAGCTCCTAGAAGAACAGGTGAGACTAAATGCAACCAGGGTCGAGGCCATCAAGAAAAAGGATGAAAAGTTTGAGCTTAATATCCAATTCTTGGAGCCCAACTCTTTTGAAGATCTCGCCAGGGAAGCTGCAGCGTGGAAGAAATTTCTAGAGAGTCAAGCGGGGCCCTCTTAGTGAGAAATCGATCATTGTAATATTGTAAAATATTTGTAAACGTTTTTGGGAGAAGGGGAAGCGTTAGGAATACCAAGGGTTGGGATGCCCAAAGGTCCCTTTGGGCAGCCCAACCATTTCTTGCATTTTGTATAAAAGTAGGAGACATAGATAAAGAGAGGGCTTTTTCCTAGTAATATTGGAGGACCTATTGTAAGAAGAACTACTTCCTTTTGCAATAAAGATTTTAGTTTTCCTGTTGGAGAAAGAGATGTGAAGTTTCCAAATGCTAACAAATGGATGGTGGAAAGATGAACTACTTTATTTTTCATCTTGTGTCCATAATTCGTGAGATCATTCTAACTTCATGACCTATGTCTTGTTAAATGGTTTCTAATTCATTGTGTGGAAAGTTCACTCAGAGTAATGCTTGTGGCTCATATAACAGTTAGCTATCTGATTGTTAGAATATTTTCTTGTTCATGTGTTGTAAACGTAAATATCAGCTATCTGTAATTTGGTTTATTATACATGGAGATAATGCATTACTCATTAATAATCATTTTTTTAGCTCCCCGGGGATAGGTAGTTAGGTGTTTAGATAGTTAGTGTTTTACTTCATAGTTGCATATGTGGTTTGTATGTTCGAGAACCTAAGACGAGAGGTAAGAACCTGTGCAGCACATTGTGCCGTTCCTTACATTTTTATCACCCTGCATGTTTAAGATAGGCATGTGCATTGCATACGTTAAGTCAAAATACAAATTCCGGTGGACCGGGCCGCAATCGGTAAACCCTCGTAGTTACTTTGACCTACTATAGCCGGACCGTAAACCTGATGGATTCCCTATTCCAAACAGTCAACGGGCTAGTTGGGAACGTTGATTGGGGAGAATCCCTTTCTGTTGTCGCCCGCGAATTTCCAGGCCTCAACAATTTTTGGTGCTAGAAGGAGGGCCGCCAGTAAAAGGCTGGCCGTGGAATTTGATTTCCCGAGACTATCCTACCAGCAGATGTTTAAAGTTTAATCTAACTCAGGTTTGAAGTTTCCGGTTCTACCCTTGAAACCCTATTTCTCCTAGTGTTACTTGCTTACTTTTTCTCATGGCTGGTAATCAACCTAACCCTTTGCCAGCATGGAGAGCTAGGTCACCTCTAAACTTAACTCCTCCTTTGCATGACCTACCGCAAGCCTTTGACAAGATTTTGCCCAATTTTGACCCTGCAGATAACATTGCTGTAGATGATCGCCTTCAAAGCTTTTACCTAGCGTTAGAGGGACCAAGGGCTGGAGAGTATGAAGATGTGGTGTGTAGACTTTTTCCTCATACTCTAAAAGGAGCAGTTGCATCCTGGTACTTTGGACTACCTACAAAATCCATTCCTAATTGGGACATTTTTGAAAGGATTTTCAGGAGGAAGTATACCGCTCAGGAGGAAGTATACCGCTCAGAAGACGCATGCCTCATTGATAAAAGGTTTGTTTTCGTTAAGAAAAGAAAAGAACGAAAAGGTACATAGTTTCACTCAGAGATTCTCGTTGTACTTAAAAAAAATTTCTTCTATTGACAGACCTTCAGACAAAGTTCTAATTGAGTATTATACCTCAGCCATAGGCCCTGAGTTGGCCATGTTTGCCAAGATGAAAGTCAAGACTACGCTGGCAGAAACCTATCAAGAGGCTGAGAGAGTAGAGGCTGAAAGTGAGAGTATAGAGGATTATCCTGACTTAATTGAAGAAAAGACCACTATAAAAAGAATCTCATTGCTGTCCAAATCAAGAGAAGGCCAACCACATGATTATCATGAGATGATGAAGGTGCTTCAGACGCTGTCCAACCGAGTTGTAGAATTGGAACAAGAAAGGGATATTCAAAAAACCAATAAGCCTCCCTATCCCAAAAAGGAGGATGACAACCAATGGCAAGTCCCCCCTCCCAATGTGGCATCAATTAACATAACAGAGGTAGGAGGGGATGATTTCTGTACCTTTCACCAACTACACCACTCTGAGAAGAAATGTCCTCAATGGATACATTCAATGACATGGGTGATGAATAAGTTGTTGTACCCAGAGTTGACTAGAGACAGTAGCAAGGAGGTAAAAGAGAAACAGACCATAGAAAAGACAGAGGATGATACTATGTTCTCATGGAGTGGAGTTTCATTGTTTAACACTGAAGAAAATGCTCTCAAATCTCAGCATACATGTAAAACCACAGAAGATAAGAACTTAGCAAACAATGACAACGCAAAACTCTCAAAAGTTCAAGAGTTGTAGGGGAAAAGCGAGAGGCAGGCTAATGTAGAGGCTAGAAATGACATACCTCAAGACACCACTTGCAAACAGGAAATAGAGCCACGCATTAAACCTGCCAAATCATTGGAAGATGATGAGGAGGGAAGGACTAGAAAACTTAAAGAGGAGCTGCCCACAAAGAACCAACCTGCGGAAGAAAAGATTGAATTGATTAAGACAAAGAAAACCAATGCTCCACCTTTCCTTGTGACCCTTGAAATCCTCAATCATAAGGTGCATAACTGTTTGGTGGATTCGGGATCTTCTATGAATGTTATGCCTCTGGTAGTTTGCAAAAAACTCAAGGGTCAGATAAAACCTACTTTTTGGGATGTCACGCAACTTGACAAAACTAGTGTCAAAGTAGTAGGAGAAATGGAGAATGTGATGATTCAATTGTCTGCAAATAAAAAGATATGCCACTACATTGACATCATAGTAGCAGACATTCCTGATGGTTATGGGATGATCTTGAACCGAGACTGGACATCAAGACTAAACGGATACTTTGCTTCAGATTGGTCTCATTTGTGGCTACCCCAAAAGGGCAGCCCAAACCTGATTAAGATTCTAAGGGAGCCTTTTATGAAAAACAATGTCACTGAGCTAAGGGAGGAAAATGAAACTGCTGATTCTGTTTTGGGGAACTATATTACTGAGCTTAAGCTAGAACATCATTTCTCAAAAAGGGCCAGTCCTATGAAGGACATTCAGCCTGGGCTTCTTCAAATCCCTTAGGCTGAAAGAAATGATTGCAGAATTTTAGATATGGGTTCCATCTCAATAACTGCACTGCTGGACCATGGTTAGACAATTCAGGTCTGAAATCCAGCTCATTCCTAGTTCTTTAGATTTGAAATTTTTAGGAATGAGCGAATTTTTGTTTTGATGTTTTCTTATGTACATAAATAAATTGTTTTGTTGTTGATAATATTTTCTGATTTCAAGGATTTAATGTTCTCTTTCTTTAATTGCTTGTTATGCTGCTATTTTCTTACGGTTTTGCTAGTTTTCTTTCGTTTTTGAATAAGAGGCAAACTTTTGGATGCAATGGAAACGTCAGGGTTCTGTATTAACTAAAATCCTGAGCAAAAAGACCGTGCTTAAAGTATAGAATGTCTTCTAGTAGTTGTATTCCTAACTGGCAGTGCGTTCATTTGAAGTCTTACTTAATCCCTATAAATAACTCAGAAGTGAAAAGGTCTGAAATACTATTTGGGGGCTCCATCAACTTCACACTTTAAATACCCCAAGGTAGTCCCAGTAAAAGACACACGGAAAGGAAGCAGAGTGAAACAGTTTACCATATATAGATGATCCCATGCCATAAATTAAAGGAGCTAAAAGCTCTTAAGAGTCAATACTCCTGAAAGAAGCAAGACATATCAAAGCAAAGCTCGAAAAGTATTAATATCAAAACATGAAGTACCAAATGGCCACAAGATCCTCTCCGTCCGTGAATTGAAGTATGAAATATATCATTCACACAAAAGGGCACTATGGGATAGAGGATCTTGAATTAAAATTTAGTAAGAAAATCCTGCAGGAGGACGCATATCAAATGAACTAAAGTTCTAAAGGCACAAAAGTGCAAATAGGCATGAGAATGAGGAACAAAAGGGTAATACTGTTCACTATATGTCACAATCCTGTGTTGTCCAAACTATAACTACCAAAGGGCAGATAAAATAAAACTCATCCTTTGGCCTCCAGAGAGTTATTCAGACCTGAAACACTACTGATGTTGCCTTTTCCCAAGAAAATGGGCTTCTTATAAGTAATTTGATGCATCATCTGGTTGGCTTAGGAATGCAGACAGCTAGAAGATTTCAGTCTTATTCATACAGTCTTAAGCTTAGAAAGAAAAGTTAATTCAGAGATCTGGGGTTCACCAGGTAGTCGCCAATTGTTGCACCTGCAACAATTTCCCAAAATTCTAAAAAAATTTAGGACCCTCCTTTACTTTGAATTATGTTGGTTCTTTCTTGATTTCAGCCTATTGATTTTTGGCCTATGAATTTTGAAGCGTCTTCTAGCCTTTTGGTTGCTATAAATTGAGTGGTTTTTTCTCTTTCAATGCTTAAAAGGATCCCATCTTCAATTAAGTTCATCGTCATCTTGCAAATCTTTCAAATCCTGGTTCAATCGAGAGTTAAGTCTTTCATCTCTTTCGCTGTTGCGGGAGGTTTAATGATCTTCCTCCCCGCCGTTGCGGGCGGTTTGATGATCTTCCTCCCCGCCGTTGCGGCCCGTTTTTGAGTCTTGGACTTTCGTTTTCATCCCGACCGTTTCGGGAGGTTTTGGAATCTTCCAACCATTGCGCGTGATTGTTTGATTCTCCTCCGTTGCGGACGGGTTTTGGTTCTTCATCGGAGGAATGTGAAGTCTTCCTCGTCCGTCGTTGCGGACGGTGTGTTGCTTTTCCCTCCCGCCGTTGCGGAGGGGTTCGAACTATTGATCTTCCGATTAAGGTGTCCGCCGATGCCCGACAACGGTGATTCAAGCGCTATTTAGCCGTTGCAGGTGAATGAGTTCAGGGGGTTGTCCACCATTGCAGAGGAAATGGAGTTCTGGCTGCTCCGACATAGTTTTAGTTCGCGCCCGATGGATTTTTCTCGCACGTGTGGCCGTTTTTCAATATATACGGGGCGACAAATGGGGTTTTGTATTGTTTTCGAGCACTGTTGCGGTAAGTTGAGTTGTCATTTTAGGAGCGCGTGAGGATCTAGCTGTTGGTGTACCAGTGTCCAAGTCACAGGAGGAGAAATCTAGCCGTCATCAGCGCACTCGTTTGTTGGATTGCCAGGTAGGATCTTCACCACCTAACATCGTGTTTTTCAAGGTTTCGATTAAGGGATCATGTTGTGGTTTGGGTATTACTAAGATTAGGCCCCATAGTTCCTTTTCGCTCACACGAGGAGTTTTTCACCCGCAGATAGAGTTGTCATAATCGTCTCCCTGGTGGTTTGCGCCCGTTTTTCTTCTTTTAGGGTTTCCGGTTGGATGGCTGTTGGCGGTTAAAGGGGGGCGGGAGTTTTTCATTTTTTTTAGAACCCGCGTTTTATTTTGTCAGGCCCATTTCGGTCTCACCCTGAGCAGTAGAGAAAGGTGAGGTGCAGGCGGCCGTCATGCCGCCTGCACCTGGTTCGATTCCTTATGATCATGATATTAGTCGGTAATTTCGAAGGGGTTTTTGCCTAAGATTTGATGGTGAATGCTTATCTGGTTAGTTTCCCTAATGGGTTTGCCCATTTTTCGAGCCCTAACCTCCGCCCGCGCCGCGCAGTTCGTCATTGTCGGCTACCTTGAAACCCTAGGGCCGTGCCGCTGTTAGAATTTATGTTCTGGGGGAAGCATGAATAGTGGTGACGGTGAGAGCTCCCTGTGCGGAAAGTTGTTGTGGACTCCCGTGGTTTATAGTTGCATCGATGTAACTTCCATGTCCACGAGCAGCATAAGCTTCTACCGTTTTTTTTATCCCTACTAAAACCATGTCTGAGTTCGGAGATTTATAGTCGCACCTTGCGTTTAAAATTTATGCATTTGCATTGCATATCGTTTCATTGGTAAAAAATGGCATACTGGAAAATGATGTAAGTTTGATGATAGACCAGTTGATGAATAAATCCGGCTTTAGTATTAATGGCTCATTATATTGCAGTAATAGTCTGAGTTTTTACTGATAGTTTCAGATAGTCAAGATATAGATTGGTTGTGCATACATGTGGGTTGCTTTCTTACTTACATATTAACATAGAATAATAGTATGTTGCAAAATATTGCACGACCATTTCAAATCTTTCAGCCTGAAGGGTCTAAGTCTAAATCCCGTTATAGCTCCGATGCACTTGAGAAAAGAATAACTGCTGCACTATGTTCACAATTTGAATTTCTTAATATCATGATGTTTACATTGCAGGAAAAATCTACAATTTCCAAGAGATAGAAGAAGAAGGCCCCAACAGTGGAGGAGGTGCCAGCAGCAGAAGTAGAAACAAAAACTGAGTACATCTATGAGGACACCCAATGTGTCACGGGGGTTGAGCCTGAATACAAATGGGGAGATATATACAGGATGATTTCCCACAGGGAATTCCTAGATACAGGTCTTGAGGAAGCACCCATTTACACAAACATAGAAAAATCTGCCATTATGAAAGTTGCCACCAGGCCCGAGCTGTTTCCATGCCCAGAGGTGATGAGATGGGTTCTACCAAATACCAACCACAACTCAATGCTTATGTGTAATGTCAAGGGCCAGGGTTATGCTGCCTTTAGCCCTGGGTATGTGGCCTTAGCTTACCACCTGCCGGAGCCTCAGCTCTTCCTGACAAATGAATGGCTGGACAACCTTAGGACGGATTTTGTAGAAACCATGAAGAGGATGCTCTTGCCAGGGAAGCTATACCGACATAGAGCAACTGAAGAATATGACACAGCCATTCTCAAACCTACTTACAGATTCATAGCTCTAATGTTGAATAGGATCTTCGGGAGAGCAAATGGTAGACTATTCAAATTCGAGTGGATACCCCTGATGTTCTATGTGGCCACGGAAGGCACGATCTTCAACTGGGCAAGTATAGTATCAAGCAGTCTCTCCTCTTGTGTGGCTGCAGCTTTGGAAGGAGAATCCAGGAAGAGATTTGAGTTTTATATGAGCTCGATCCTGATAGATTGCATACTTTGTCATCGGCCTTTCCCAGGCCTCCAGTGTGTATGGGATAGAGACAGAATGCCTGTATATGCGGCCTACAAACCTCTAGGGGATCATATATATCACAGTCACTACAGAGAGGTCTGTGAGCAGTTCCTCATGCCATTATACGCACTCATCTTCTGAAAATAATGTGATTGCATGTCAGAAGACGCTATGCAGGTCATTGATGAATATGGAGATTACTTTCTGACTGAAAATGGTATGTATATCAAGATGTTTGGAGGGTCAAAGACCCCTTTTTTGCTACCCAAATATGCCACAGATTATATAATCCACAAGGAGGCAGTCAGACAAGTATACATTGATGGAGTTGGTCACTTCTTGTTCCAGTACAAGAAGACTGCCTATCCCCCCCTTCCATTTAAACTGGGAAATTATAAATTCACAAATGTAAAACAAGCGCCCGAGTTCATAGAAGAACTAGGGAAGTTCCACTTTGGCGAAATGACCTTTCGAAGGAATGATACTCATGGCAGAGTAGCGGAACACTGTAAGAAACACAAGGTGACCTACGAATACAACCATCATTTTGATAGCAATGAATCGGTTTACAGGATGGCTCCAAATATGACAGAGCTCCGCAAGAGATTCAAACCTAAGCAATCCACCCAGGGCAAAGAAGGATCTGAGCAAGAGAAGGCTGAACAAGCTAGGGCTGAAGAAGCAGCCAGAACAGGAAGAGAAGAGGCTCAGAGGTTGGAAGAGGAGACTACAGAATGGCTGCGAAAAGGAGAAGAAGAAAAGAGGAAAGCTGCACAGGAAGCAGCTGAACTGGCAAAAGAAGCAGCCAGAGAAAAGGAAGGAGCTGCTAGGAAAGCAGTCGAAGAGACCCAGAGGAAGTTGAACGAAGAGCTTCAGAGGCAAGAAACTGAAAAGATAGAAGGAACACAACAACAGGCTTCTGAAACACAAGTGGGGCAGAGCCAAGGAGAAGAGAACCCTGAGGTGCAGATCCTTCAAGTGCCCGCCACTATTACTCCTTCAACCTCTACGCTTCAGTTAGTACCCTGCATATAGAAAAGGGGGGAGGAATTCCCTGACTTTACCACGGTATATTATGACAGGGCTACCAAAAGAATCATGAGGAGAATAGAGAAAAAGATAGAAGCAGAAGGAATGACTAGCAAGATGATATCAAATATAACTGTGATGGTAGGGACAGACGTAGATCTGAGGTTTACCATAAGTGCCGGGAAGGCAGCCATACATGCTTCGGAAGATAACATAGATTGAATGATCAATGAAATAGAATCTACCAAGAAAACCTCCGCTCAGCTGAAGGACACCCTGAGAAAGGAAAGAGAAGAGGGCAATAAACTTAAAAGGAAATATGATCATGTGCTCAGAGAAATGGAGGCTACAAAGAGTGAAATATACGCCATCCAGGTAGCAGCACATGCACAGGAAACAACACAAGAAGCCCTGGAAAGAGCACAGCAAGAAATTATAGACTTGAAGAATGAAAAAGAACAGATGAGGGCGAAGATAGAAGACCTAGAAGAGCAACAGGCTATTCTATACGAGTCCAATACTGCATGTGTTAAAGAACTAAAAGAGCAACTAGAAGCAGCTAAACAACAACAGGTTGATCTGCAGCTGGTCAAAGAACACATCCAAGCCCAGAAAGCTAAGGTGCTGCACCTGCAGACTGTTCTAGAAGAAGAAAGATGCCATATTCTCCAGGTTGATAGTCGATTAGAAGAAATCCTGGAGACTGCTTCTTACTTTGTTGATAGGTCACAATATATCCTTGAAGTATTGACCACCAGGATGGCAAGGGTAGAGAAAGGTGAAGAAGTCCCAGCAGGACTGTCAGACAAGAATAGACAAACCCTTCAGTGAGATTATGACTTGATGGAGTTTGCTATCACTACTACAGAGGACTTCAAGAAAACCGTCCAGAAAACAAAAGGACCGTGCACCGGATTTTTCAGGAGAGCCTTAGTCATTTACAACCGGTGTCAAGCAGAAGTTGAGCAAAGGCTACCCGAGTTCCCATATCATGACTCATTCATAGAAATGTTGCAGAAAAGACAACAAGAGGAAGAGGCCAAAGTACAATGCATCAAAGCCATTGATGAACAAACCCTGAAGATTGAAGTAGGCCATACAGCCATTTGTTTGCAGCTCCTAGAAGAACAGGTGAGACTAAATGCAACCAGGGTCGAGGCCATCAAGAAAAAGGATGAAAAGTTTGATCTTAATATCCAATTCTTGGAGCCCAACTCTTTTGAAGATCTCGCCAGGGAAGCTGCAGCGTGGAAGAAATTTCTAGAGAGTCAAGCGGGGCCCTCTTAGTGAGAAATCGATCATTGTAATATTGTAAAATATTTGTAAAAGTTTTTGGGAGAAGGGGAAGTGTTAGGAAGACCAAGGGTTGGGATGCCCAAAGGTCCCTTTGGGCAGCCCAACCATTTCTTTCATTTTGTATAAAAGTAGGAGACATAGATAAAGAGAGGGCTTTTTCCCAGTAATACTGGAGGACCTATTGTAAGAAGAACTACTTCCTTTTGCAATAAAGATTTTAGTTTGCCTGTTGGAGAAAGAGATGTGAAGTTTCCAAATGCTAACAAATGGATGGCGGAAAGATGAACTACTTTATTTTTCAGCTTGTGTCCATAATTCGTGAGATCGTTCTAACTTCATGACCTATGTCTTGTTAAATGGTTTCTGATTCATTGTGTGGAAAGTTCACTCAGAGTAATGCTTGTGGCTCATATAACAGTTAGCTATCTGATTGTTAGAATATTTTCTTGTTCATGTGTTGTAAACGTAAATATCAGCTATCTGTAATTTGGTTTTTTATACATGGAGATAATGCATTACTCATTAATAATCATTTTTTAGCTCCCCGGGGATAGGTAGTTAGGTGTTTAGATAGTTAGTGTTTTAATTCATAGTTGCATATGTGGTTTGTATGTTCGAGAACCTAAGATGAGAGGTAAGAACCTGCGCAACACATTGTGCCATTCCTTACATTTTTATCACCCTGCATGTTTAAGATAGGCATGTGCATTGCATACATTAAGTCAAAATACAAATTCCGGTGGACCGGGCTGCAACCGGTAAACCCTCGTAGTTACTTTGACCTACGGTAGCCGGACCGTAAATCGGATGGATTCCCTATTCCAAACAGTCAACGGGCTAGTTGGGAACGTTGATTGGGGAGAATCCCTTTCTATTGCCGCCTGTGAATTTCCAGGCCTCAACAGGACTGAACTGTATTATTTGTACTTCTGCTTTGAAGATCACTTTCCTTCATTGCTAATCTAGTTTTCAATTCTACCTCACTATTATTCAAAAGTTGGATATCTGCTTCCCACTGCCTCCCCTTTTATTTGAGCTTCAGTAGCTTAGCCTTGCAGTCAGTAGGCTTAGTGTTCAATGCCTCTTTTTCCCTTTCAAAGTAAGCTGATTCTTTCGCTTGAGCAAGTTGGGTGGCAGGGATTTTTAACTTCTTTTTCAAGGTCTGGATCTCCTTTTCTTTGTCATTGAGCAATTTCTGAGCCAAGCTCACTTTCTATGCAGGTCCTTCTATTTGCATAGCTTCCTTTTGTAGGTTGTTTATTTGGGATTTGAGTGCTTTATTCTCCAATCTAGCCTTCATTAAAAGATTTGAAGTTTTCTCCCTACTCCCCTCAAGCTTAGACATCTGTATGGTTGCCTTAAGCAGTATGGTATTTAGTATATCTCTTGTGTCTTTGTTCAGGTGTATGATCTCAGTAGTTGGAACCTTTGATAGGTTCACACTGACCTCAGACACCTTGTTCCCCATTTCTAAGTCCAAGCTAAGGGTATCAGTGGCATGATCCCTTATAGCTTTCAGTGCCACACTGGGGTGGGGTAATCGCAAGGCTTCATTGTATAGTTCTGCTGTCTCCTTGAAGGTTTTATTAGCCCTCTCTTGGTAAGATATCAACCATTCTTCTTTGGAAACATGCCTACTCAGAGTATGTCTGTCAAATACATACTCTTGTATTTTCAATTTGGCTACCTCGGGCTCTTCCTATTGCTGTTCTTTTATTAAATTCTTCTTCTTTGCATGTCCCCTTTTGACCTGCACCAATTGCTGTCCCGGTTCCACTTTCTGTTTCTTGGGCATGCTGGCAGTGTCCATGGGATCCAGATCCCCTCTTTTCATTAAACTTATCGAATAGCTGACCAGTGATGAGAATCCCCCTACTATCGTAGCTACTGTAGCCAAATCTCTTTGGGGATAAACTACCCCCAGTAGCTGTGAAACAGTGTCCTGCTCTGCACTGGTATTCATTGGGGCAAGATTATGGAAATCATCCCAATTCACTGCTTCTCTAAGTCCAGGTATCTTAGTGTGCTCAAAGGGCCTACATTTGTGAGATTTCCTTCTTTTGGAAATCATTTGGTGAGGATCATAATTTATTGCTTGTCCTAGGGAAAACTCCATGCCTCTAAGCAAGTTGGTGACCAGGGGCAAAGCAGCCCTGCTTCTAACTGTGTATGGTTTTAATTCCCATGGAAAAATCAAACTTGAACTTTTCTTAAAGTTCAAGAAGTATTCTTCTTCGATAATGAGTTTCTGCTTGATTAATTTCAAGGAGAAAATCCAGGGGGTTAGAAAAGCTGGCAGGACGTAGGGTGGATGTACGAAGCCATACAACCTTATGGTCATTCCAAATTATATGAGGAACTAGTCCCCTATCTTCTTGCTATTTGACAATTGTAGCATTTGTCTCATCTCAAGAAATACCCTAGGTAGCCTTTCCTGAAAGAAGAGTTCATATATTTCAGCCATCAACTGGTTCATGAATTTATAGTAATCCATGGCCATATCAGTACTGATTGCCAATTCTGGTACTTGTAGGTCCTCCTCATTATAGGCTATGAACATCCTTAGCAAAAAGGACTGGAATCTGAACATTCTCGTGTCATGGAAGTTCTCTAACTGAGAACAGATGTTCTCGGTTAGGAACTCATCAAATTTAAAGCAACAAGACTGAACAGATTGTCCAGGCAATTCAGGTTCATCCGGACAAGTACTTAAGATGAACAAAAGAGTTAGCAATGACTCTGGGGTGTACACGTTAGTATCTAGACCTAGGAACTGACTTGAAAGGGATATACACCACTGAGTTTCTTCATTGAATTGGCTGAGGTTAATAGGGTAAGATAGGTCGATGGGTTCTCCATTGGGTTTAGAACAGGCCTTTAGGAAGGTTTCTTTACTTTCGTCTGTAGACTCTCTAAAACAACGTACAATGTCTTCTTCTTGGTAGTCTTGGGATATATGGGTGAGTTCATCTTGGATATCCAGGGTTTTGTTGATGACATAAGCTTGAATTGGGAAAAGGATCCTAGACTTAGACTTATTCTTAATAACGCCTTTGGTGACAGAGAAATTATTTGCACACCATTCGACAAATTCAGGGAAATGGGGGGTTTGGTCGATAGAGAAGAAGTGGAAGAAATATTTAAAAACACTGTAGGTATCTCTACCTCGGTTCTTAAGAGATTACAATTTTCCTCTAGTGGTTTCAATAACTTCTCCCACTAGGATGGTATCAAAAATCTCAACATTTTCATCTAACAGGATCTCTTCTATCCTCCGACCTACATTCTCAGGCTCTACATCATCTCTCACTCCGACCACTTCTATTTCATCCATTTCCAAATGACACTGAGGGGGTATCAAGGGATTACCTTGTTCTGTAGCACAGTCTCCTGGCCAGTCCGAGCTATGATTTGGATGTGGTTGGATATTCGAAGGCTGCGAGGTTTCAGAAAGGACAAATATTTGCAACTTCGTGTGGGCCTCTTTATAGCTTTTCACCCAACCATAACCTTTGCACATTAACTAGGTGGTTTGCATCGTAGATTTTACTCTTCACAACCTAGACCATAGATATGTGGGGTTCTTTATGCCACATATTTACTTACCTCGTGCGTGTGCATCCCAACCATCGATTAGGATCGACTTTCTTCACAGCCGTCGATCCAGATGGACCCCACCATTCTTCACGAAGTGAGGTTCTATTTCCCTCCGTGCTACTCTAGATTTCAAAATGAACTATAACTACTAATCTCCATTCGTTCTCATACGCACCGTCGATCAAAATGGCCCGTACCACTTTTCAAAATTTGAAATTGCTGCTTTCGTCCTCGCTAGTTTGGGATGCGAAATTGTTCTCAGCCACAGATCTTCTTGGGTCCCAATCTCAACCATTGGATGCATCCGTTCTTTAAACTATTTCACAAATCTAAAAAAGCGGCTTGGGTCGGACATGTTCACCGTGCGGAATGTTTTGATGCCATTGATCTGCTATCTGATCAACCTCAGCCTTCGATCATGACTCCCCTTTAACGCCTCTAGCACTCCCAACGCTTTCTTCTTAGCCTCGCTTCCCTGATCCACAGACTATCTCACTAGCTTTCGACAT
This sequence comes from Pseudotsuga menziesii, assembly GCA_001517045.1. Taxonomy (NCBI): domain Eukaryota; kingdom Viridiplantae; phylum Streptophyta; class Pinopsida; order Pinales; family Pinaceae; genus Pseudotsuga; species Pseudotsuga menziesii. Next base: position 94,827 of record LPNX011002717.1, on the reverse strand, counting down.
TCACCACCAAAGCTTACCCCAAGGTTGAGCGCTATCTTGTGTTTGCCATCATCTCTTTCTGTGAATACTACGCTAGCTTCTCAACACTTCTCGATGGGGATGAAGGATGCAAGTATCATTTATGCCCAAAATTTAACAGAGTGTTAACACTATGCATGATCTTCAGCTAGGGCTGATTGTTGTATATTATTGTACAGTTTTTGAATTTCATAGTTAGGTTTTCTTTTGGTGATCGGGTTTGTTGATTAGCTTCCATTTCTTACGGCAGATGTCGATGGAGTCTTCCATTTACATAGGATTCTCCGATGGTGCTAGCCGTCACACTCAAAACTCAGCTTCGGCTGCGTGGGTGATTTATAGTCCTATGGGTCAAGTATTGTCTTTAGGAGGCGTATGTTTACAACATTCTTCGAACAATGTTTCTGAATGTAGTGTCATTATTGAGTTATTGCATGATTCCATTTCACATGGTGTTCTCTCTCTTGAGGTATGTATTGATTCACAGTTAGTGGTTTCACAGCTTAATGGCTCATATCATATTAGCGATCCAATATTATTACGCAGATTCTTACATGTGAGATTGCTAGAACAAAAATTTGAGAATATAACATACATTCATGTTCCAAGAATTTTTAATCAAGTTGTTGACTCATATGCTAACTATGTGTTAGATTGGAATTTATTTCATAGACCATAAGCATATCACAAACATACATTTTTGCACACATGTAAATAAATAAAATCGATCATCATAAAATTTTTTTAATTAATATCCAAAAAGTGACATCATAATACATAAGTGTCATAATACAAAATTGGGGCTTCCAAGCCACCAAAATATAATACACAGTCGTACAAAAAGGAATACTCTCAGGTCTCTAAGCCTAAGGAGGAGGGGGGTTCTGATCGTGGTAGCACACTACGGCTCTAGCTAGCTGTCGAAATAATCGAACCCATGCTCGTGGTACACCAACTAGCTAGCATTACATAGCCTGAGGGAAGTCCTCGACTTGCACCATGGGTACCCTATGCATCAAGCGTACGAAGTTTGTGTGAATGCTTTGGAGCGTCCACTCTGCATTCGTACCCATGATATCGTCTCCTCTTCCCCTCCGTCGATGACGAGGGAAACCATTCAGTTGTCGTGGTCCAACATCTGCATACACATGACATATTGTCACTATGTGTTGTCACACCAAAACATGTCTTTGAGTCAATATATTGAAAAACACAAAAAAAAATTTATAATTCAAAAAACTTAAAAAGTGGGTATGGGATTCGTTACCTATGTCGCCATATGCCACTCCTGGGGGTAGGGGCATGTTTATATCTACACGAAAGTCTATCCCTACATAGGGGTAGTCATCGATGGCGATGATCTACCTCCGCCACCATGGAAAGAAGTCTGCTGGGTAGGGTTTAGCCACCCTACCTCTGCCTAGTCTGCGCATAACATTTGCCCAATGTCATTGGGCTGGATCTCAAAATTTGTTTGGAGGAATGTCCACTCTAGGGCTTAGCCCTGGTACCTACTCAAAGAAGAACGTGCTCAGTATGCTGTCGAAACCAAAGTTCTGCACCCTACCCATTTTGCAGTCACTGAGATACTATTTCATGTTGCTCAACAACACCGTCCTCTAGTCATACACTATGGGTATCATACCATCCACCACATAGAACATCTGTGGCCGAGAGGCCTGATCGAGTGAAGCTAATCTATGTATCCTACCTAATGCCAATAGTATGGCCTTCAGTCCTAGAACCTGGATAGAGTTTGTCGGGATTTGACTCCCAACCTTTTCTGTTTCCGAAAAGCAGTACATCGATATGTACTCATCAATAGTCAATCCACCTCCTAGCCCGCGAGATCAAATATTTACCACCTCTCCTCATCAGGATAAACCAGTGATAAAGTATATGTCCTCAACTTCAATGTTGAGTGACACCCTGTCAATGTGGAAAGTTCAGAGTCTAGATTCCAGTAATCCACTAGCAGCTGGAGGAGTCTTGGTTTGGCCCTCAGGCTTCCAAGCCACCAAAACTCATACAAACCACATGCCCATAATGCTTGTTGGTCAATAAGATCACCTTGCATGGCCTCTTGTACATGACCATGTTCTCTCTCCCTCCACTCTAACACCATCTTGCACAAAAAACCAGAGTTTTGATTAGCATTTACCTTTGAAAACCTTATTTGCGGCCTGATACACGCTTGTTTGCAAAAAAACCACGTATGTACGCGGGTTTGGGTGTTTTTTTCGCATATAGTGAGCCCTATACGTGAAAAAACCCCTGATTTCCACGTGGGATGAAATGCACAACTTTGGATGGCCTAAAAAATTGATTGGACCATGAAAACTTAAAAAATTTACATGAAATAGGAAGAGAAGGATATGAGAAGTTACTTGGATCAAACGGTGTCGGATTTCATTGGACGATGCTCCCAGAATTCGCGTTGGAAGTTTTGAGCTCAAATGGGTAAAAATTTCAAATGGTATGGAATTTTTAAATTTTTTACTATTTATAGGCATTTTTTGAAATTTTTTACCCACTTTCTATAGTTTTTGACCATTTCTGACCATTTTGGACTGTTTTGAACTAAGTTGATGATGTAGGAGTCCATTTTGAGTGCGGTTTGACTATGGTTTTCACCCATTCATGCCTATTTCAGGTATTATGTCTAAACTGGCATATAGGTTAGGTTTCACATTTGTTTTCACTTTGCATGACCTTATGACCATTTCATTCTAACCTTAGGTATGATCCCATTCTATCTTGTCACATAACCTTCTTGTTGCTTTTAGAAGTGTCATGATGTGAATGGTAGAGCTTGACCATACATGGGTACTCTAGCTAGCTCATGTTTTTCATTTGGTGCCCATGACAACATTTTTCCATTAGGATGTGGGAGTCCTTTGTATAGTACCACCATGACTTTGCGCAAGAGCCTCATACTCTTTATCTTTTTGTTGGACTTTTCCCAAGACTCCCTTATGTCAAGTTGTAATTTCATTATCATGAGTTTTTCTTGCCTTATTGAGCCTTATGCTGACTTCCCTAAATTTGATTATCAGCCATATAACCCAAGCTTGTCTCATGTCTAGCCAAGCAGAGCCATTTTACATATCTTTTGCAGCTTGATTCCCCATTTTTTACTGGGAGGGGACTTTGCCCCAAGTGTCGTTATTCTACACATGTTTCCTTGCATTGAGCATAGGTATGTTCCACTACTTGGAACTATTTTGTTTTCCCCTTGACACATGTCTCCTCCTATATTTGTAACTATAAAGCACTTTTATTCTTTTTCAATCTTTTCAAAATATCTGAAAAAGTCCAAAAAAATAAAAAAACCAAAATTCCGGACAGAAAAAGATGTTATCTTTGGCAGTAGTCGAGTCGTGTTTTCTTCAAATAGAGCACTGTATATCACATCCATTGGTTGGGTTAATAGTTTGATTTTAGGAGCTGTACTCATTTCTCTGAGTTTATCTCCACTAACTGGTTAAGCTTCCAGTCCCTATGGAGCCTCTGTCGATGCCTCCTATGTCATAGAGATGTCCTAGTTTTGTATGTTGAGTCTATGCTACCTACATTCAGTCACCATTCATTGTTATGCTCTTGTTCGAAGGAATTTGAAGCCTGAGTTGGCCATTCCTCAGTTTTCTTGACTTTACATGTCGGCCATTCCTAGTACTGGTACTGGTTTGAGCACATTATGATTGAGTCCTTCCACATTATACAGCTTTGTTGAGTACCTCGTGTTGGATGATGGGTGTTGATTCTATGGGCAGACTCGGGTTTACTGTAATGTACCAACAACACCCCTAGCTCACTGGCCCTTTTGGCGACAGACCACGGAGCGGCCTGAAGTCTCACCCGAAGTGATTCTAATGGGTTGGCCAAAGACTCAAGTGTCTTTGACCAGGTTCTATAGCATCCTGGGGTCTCGCAGCTCTTCTTAGCCAGTGAGGTCTCTCTCCGTGACGCACAGTCTCTCTTCCTCATAGGTTCTGATAGGGGAAGGAATCCTATCGCATCGCAGCGACTCTGGTGATGCGCAACTCTCTCTTCCGCTTAACCCACGATCTGCACTGTCTCACACCGCATCTCCTCTACCGGTGTGATATCGCCTACTGTCAATGTGATATCTACTATAGTATGACCCACTGTGACCCTCACGGTCCAAAGGCTATCGCACTGGGTGGAATGACTTGGCTAACTTTCAACAAGATATTAAACACTCTGACGTGAACTTCCACAGTTCATCACACTCTACCTCAACTATACTTACTGTTCGAATAAGTATACTGGAAACACTTTAATAGAATGAATTATTACTGTGTGAAACAAGCACTGATAAGCTCATATGTAGACACCTGATACATGTAAATCCACCTTTAACCTTCAATAATGCTGTAATTGAATGAGGACATACAGACATTTACTAACTGATATACAACATTCATGTAATAGATAAAAGATATCAACTAAGTAAAGCACAATCACATGAAATAATCACATAACACACTGGTTTTATGTGGTTCACTTCCAGGGTAGAAGCTACGTCCACAGAACTGTGTTTATTATATCTTGAGAGAGTACACAGTTTTGCTGCAACCTGTTGTGCAGCTAGATATCTTCTGGGTAACTCCACACTCACTGCCGGGAGCCCTTCTCTCCTAGATCTCTTCTCTTTCTCTATGTTGCCTTCTTACAATATTCTCTCTCTCTCTCTCTCTCTCTCTCTCTCTCTCTCTCTCTCAATCCCTATGTATTGTTACATACATAATTCTATGAGCCAGCAGCTGGTTACAGTAAGATACTACGGACTAAATACAGAACCAGAGCACGAGTGTCTATGAGCTAACAGATCAACTGACTCTCTAATTGTCTGACTAGCTAAAAGACCCAATGACTAACTGGCTAACCTTTTACAATACAAAATACATCCCTTTATAGGTGGCCCAAAGGTCTCACCATTACAACACTGTGGGCCTGTCCCAACAGTAACCCAAAACCCTAACTAGTGACAGTCAGCATATGTGTACTTGGAGTAGCCACTTTCCGTCACACCACTGCTCTCTGCAGTCTTCCATGCTTCTCGGCGCTGACCATGGGTACTGGGCGCCACTTCCCTTATCTTCCCTTCATCTTCAATAACTTGTCCTCATTGCCCTTTTTCCTTTATGAGGGTTGATGAGCCCTCCTATCTTCCACCACTACCTTGAATGCAGTGGGTGAACTCTCTCTCCTTGGCCGCTCAGGTACTGTCATCTTCTTTGACTTCTCTGTCCTGATAGTCACAGTTTTTGGCTCTGATCTGCAGCTAGAAACATGCTACGACGTTGTAGCTTTACCTTATCTCTTATATCTTCACCAAAACTGTCTATCTACCAAAATGGTAGCGTCTCCTGTAGCTGCGGGACCCTACTCCAACAGTCCCCTAACACTTACTTGTGGCTCGTCCTCGAGCCACTAACATCGGGCTTCTCCTGCTGTAGCTTCTCCTTGGATTCCTACGAAGTCCGTTTAAATTTATCCCGAAGTCCTGCGACTTCATTCTGCATATCTTCGACACACTCTTGTGCCACTTCAAGTGTAGCTTGACTAATGATGGAGTCTTCTGTTGCATCAATTTCACCTCTGCTTGTCGTGAACTCTTTAACCTTCTGCTCAACCACCTCGACTAGCTCTGTGATTTTTTCCTGATATGGTTGAAGTAGATTATTGATTTGTATCTCCTTTGCTCTCAATCGCTGCGATTTTTGTTGCAAGAATTTCATCTCTGTCGCCTTTCTCATCTTTGCAAGAGCTCCTAAACTCTTGATTTCTTCCTTCATTGTTGCTATGGTATTCTCTATCTGCTGAATGCTTTGCTGGAGTTCTACTCTCTCGGGATGCTCATTTAAATCCGACCATGTGTGTGTCGCATCAGCTAGCACTGACTGTGAATCATCTATGCGAGATTTCATCTGTGCAGAAATGAGTCTAAAGGCCTCTACTCTCGCTTCCTTGTCTGCCTGGGGGGTGCCCGGTGCTCGAGCCTCAAGCTCAACAATCTATGCTTTGTGGTCTTCTTCCATCTTGGTTATTGTTTCTTCCAGAGCCTTTGCTCTGTCTGCAACTCTTCTTACCTTTTGCGTGAGAGGCAAGGAAAACTCAATGTTACATTGGGGTAACTCCAATGCGATGCTCTGTAGGACCTGATTGAGATCGTGTTCTCTTTCTTCATATGTTCTTAACTCCTTCGCCTTTGTCTGAAAACTTGCGGTGAGTGCTGCATTCTTTTGTTTCAACTGTGTGTTTTGTTTGTAAGTCGCGAGCTCTCTATCTCTGAGCTCTGTGCTTAGCTGCTGCTGGATCATCTGTAACTGATCAACATGAAAATCTGTGATGTTAACCTCGATAGGTTGCCTAATCTATATCTGTACGTCCATCATTGAAGCAGGGAATCGGATGCTTTCTGGTGGTATCAAGACTGTATTAATGCGATCCTTTGCCAATATTTCCTCGCGGGAAATCGACTGTGTTGAAATTTCTCCTGCGGGCGTCTTGATTAACTGAGTGTGGATTATGGCAGTCTTCTCGATTAGTGTTTTTAACTCCACAAGCTGCTGATCTATCGCCCCCTGCAGCTTGCCTTGTGATGCTCGCATCACCTGAAATGTGTCATCCATTTCATCCTTAAGCCTTGCTGCAATTTGTTCATAGTCATCATCTGTTAATGCAGTCTTCAAAGGTAGTTTTGTGGCTTTCTGCTTTTTCCTCTTCTGTACCTCTGGTGTCTCTTCTTCTCCATCCTTTGTCGTCTGTGCCTCTGGTGGCACTTGCTGTGGATATTTCCTCTTTTCTCCCGGTAGTGGAACTTCTGTTGTATCTTGTGTCTGGGACCCCACTTTGTCTTTGCCTTTGTCCGATGGGTTTGTCTGTGCGGTACCTGATGGTGGTGCTGTGCGGTACCTGATGGGTCTGATGTGTGGTACCAAAGACTCAAGTGTCTTCGACCAGGTTCTGTAGCATCCTGGGGTCTCGCAGCTCTTCTTAGCTAGAGAGGTCTCTCTCTGCAACGCGTAGTCTCTCTTCCTCGCGGGTTCTGACAGGGGAAGGACCCCTATCGCATCGCAGTGACTCTGACAATGCGTAACTCTCTTTTCTACTTAACCCGCGATCTGCACTGTCTCACACCGTAGCTCCTCTGACAGTGTGATATCGCCTACTGTCAACGCGATATCTTCTATAGTACGGCCCACTGCGACCCTCACTATCCAAAGGCTATCTCACTGGGTGAGATGACTTGGCTAACTTTCAACAAGATATTAAACTCTCTGACTTGAACTTCCACAGTTCAACACACTCTAACGCAACTATACTTATTGTTCGAATAAGTATATTGGAAACACTTTAACAGAATGACTTATTACTGTGTGAAACATGTACGGAAAAACTCATATGCAGATGCCTAATACATGTAAATCCACCTTTAACCTTCAATAATGCTATAACCGAATGAGGACATATAGACATTTACTAACTGATATACAACATTCATGTAACAGATAACATATATCAACTAAGTAAAGCATAATCACATGAAATAATCACATAACACACTGGTTTTACATGGTTCACTTCCAGGGTAGAACCTACATCCACAGAACTATGTTTATTATATCTTGAGAGAGTACACAGTTCTGCTGCAACCTGTTGTGCAGCTAGAGATATTCTGGGTAACTCCGCACTCACTACCGGGAGCCCTTCTCTCCTAGATCTCTTCTCTTTCTCTATATTGCCTTCTTACAATATTCTCTCTCTCTCTCTCTCTGTCAATCCCTATGGATTGTTACATACATACTTCTATGAGCTAGCTGCTGGTTACAGTAAGATACTACAGACTAAATACAGAACCAGAGCACGAGTGTCTATGAGCTAATAGATCAACTGACTCTCTAATTGTCTGACTAGCTAAAAGACCCAATGATTAACTGGCTAACCTTTTACAATACAAAATACATCCCTTTATAGGCGGCCCGAAGGTCTCACCATTAAAACACTGTGGGCCTGTCCCAACAGTAACCCAAAACCCTAACTAGTGACAGTCGACGTATGTGTACTTGGAGTAGCTGCTTTCTATCACACCACTGCTCTCTGTAGTCTTCCATGCTTACCAGCGCTGACCATGGGTACTGGGTGCTGCTTTCCTTCTCTGTCCTTCATCTTCAATACCTTGGCCTCGTTGCCCTTTTTCTTTTATGAGGGTAGCTGAGCCCTCCTGTCTTCTGCCACTGCCTTGAATGCAGTGGGTGAACTCTCTCTTCTCGGCCACTCAGGTACTGTCGTCTTCTTTGACTTCTCTGTCCCGATAGTCACAGTTTCTGGCTCTTATCTACAACTAGAAACATGCTACGACGTCGTAGCTTTACCTTATCTCTTATATCTTCACCAAAACTGTCTATCCACCAAAATGGCAGCTTTTCCTGTAGCTGTAGGACCCTACTCCAACAATGGGGGATGCCTTAATTCACTCCTTCCAGTGGATTTCATCCCATTGAATTCATATCATTTATTCTGTGATAGGAGTCTAGAGTCATTTGAGTGCCTTGATACTTACAGTCATCAGTGGTAGGTTCTCTCGCCATCAATAGTTTTGGGAATACATCAATGTCCCCTGATCGATGGATTCTTTCAAGTGTTTAACCTCAACACATTTATTCACACTTATTAGATTGCACTCTAGTACCTTGATTCCCATTTTTATTATCCGTGGGTGATCTCACGTCTATTAACGGTATACATCAATGACTGGTAATCAAATGATGGACTACTATGTTCAACCTGAACACCTCTATTCACATAGTAGGACATGTACTCGTAGCGGTTTGTGTAGAATACTTTCCATATTGGTGGGATTTCATATAGGTTACCTCGTTGATCGTGCCAGTGTTCATGAGATTTCAACTCTGGTGACTTGATTCCAGTGTATGTTAGATATCTTCATCCATCATGGAGATCATGATCCATTGTATATCTTTAGCTTTCATGGAGATCATGATCCTTTGTATATCTTCATCATGGATATTTTGATCTATCTATATTGTACGTGGAAATGACAACATATGTCATATTTTGTATCATGCCTATTCATGGCCATTGTACTCTTATGTATTCAGGACTGCTGTATGTATTTGCAGTCATATGCAGAGATATTTCTACTATATTGTTGGATGGGTGGTTCTTCCACCTGGTTCTTCATCACTCCACTTCTAGGATGCACTTATAATGTATTTCGGCCATTGTATCACCCCTCTGACCTCACACATTAGGGGGCATCTGTTACAGTTGATTTTACCACACATGGTAGATCACACATTTATGGCCTTCCCTGTCCCTCTGCAAACTCTTTGGACCCCATGGACTATTTTGTACCTTTGATGTTTCCAATATCATCCCTAAAAACACCTATTATTTGCTATACATGACTTTTAAACCCTTTCTCGCGTATACACATGGATATAACCCTTAAACCTGTGTACATCAGGATGTGTGCAAAAGGCCAAATATTTTTGGAGTTTTCCTTGATGTGGATCCAAGTCACTTGTCTCTTGGCCTTCCATATGCCTTGAGATCGCTCATATTTGACCTTCCATTACCCCATTGAAGCACTATATAAGGAATCCTTTGGATACATTGAAGAGGAGGAACTGAAGAGCAAGAAAAATATAGTCCATTGTTGTCATAGCTTGCTTATACTTGAGTCTGCATCCCTTTGTCCCTTAAAGAACTTTTTGTTCTTCCCAAGCTTGCATTTGCTTGTGAGCTTACTATCGAGAGATGGAGGATTGAGGTGGTGGAGGCCTAGGTGGAGGACTCAGTTTCTCCGGTTTGCAGACGTGCTGACAGAGGTTGTCATTCTTGTAATCTCTGATTTATATTAATAGAAATATATTTTCCTGTCCAATGATGTGCATTTAAATAAATATTGAATCCATGGATGCTTTTAATTGCTTATACATTATTGATTATATATGCTAGAGTAGGTCTAACACCATTATATAGCATGCTTGTCTTGTTTACTATTGTTGAGAGAGAAAATTACTAACACAATCGGGATTGGAAAAGCTCAAGGGGGATCTACATCAACCATCCGGAATAAGGTATGTTTTGAGATTCTTTAGTGTTAGATATTTTATTTCTCTTGTATATTGAGAAGGGATTGATTTCTGTGGTTACTTTGTCTATTGTGGTACACCCCAAGCCATAGGAAGTTTTCTTTGTAATAGTTGTTATGGTATTTTAAAATCTTTTCCAAAGGTGGTCTAAACCATCTCGCATCAACACTCCTCCATTAGTGGATGCTTCATTCCTCTGGGCCTTCGTGGATGGATCTTCACAAGGTAGGCCTCGGGTTAGTGGCTTTGATGGGATCCTACATCTTACCAACTATATATCCATCCAGTTCATTGCCGGCTTGGGTGATGTGATGAACAATATTGCTAAATTCTCAGCTTGGCTCGTCCTCTTGAGGCTCTCACTCATATTTGGGGTTCAACATCTTGAGATATTCGGTGACTCTAAACTGGTTTTCGATTGTCTCAAGTTGAACAAGAAGCCTTGGAACATTTTTCTCCTTCCTTTCTTTGAGGATATTGACAAGATTAGACCTCTTTTTTAGTTGGTTAGTATTCTAGCATACTTTCAGGGAGAACTATGAGGCATACCTGCTCTCCAAGAAAAAAATTCTTTTGCCGGCTGGTTATATGGAAAAATGGGAGATGTTTGGGGGCATCTCGAAGTCTTTGGGACACTCATGCCTCTAGTTTCCTTCTTTGCTATTGTATTTGTGATGTTTTTATATTATACATGATTATAGAAGGACTATCAAACAGAGAGTTATTCTTTCTGATGAATTATGGCCTTACAAGAAGATTAGTTATCAGACCTCTATTAAGGGATGTATGAACACGCTAATTATGAACCATATCGTTTTATCAATAAAAGTCTGATTTTTTTTCTTGGAAAAAAAAGACCAATATGGTTAGATAGAGAACACGCTAAAGTATATGTGATAAAAAAATTGGAGGAAAAAAGAACTAGAGAACATGGAAAATTAAGTTATGAAAAAATGACTAAAAAATATGCAACACTATTGGATCCACTTGATATGCACATGAGTGTAATAAATGTTGTACATAGTTTGATTTGAAATATTTCAAATTCATACAATACTTATTATCAATGGTGTATCTTTGTGATTCTAACAATTCTAGCTATATTTTAATGAAAATGACGAAAAAAATTGCAAAAGAAAAATGGAAATCTAAAATGTTTCTTGTTATCCAAAATTTGAATCAAAGAAAAGATTTATGTCTTAATGAATTTATTAATAATTAAAATATATCAAAATTAATAACCATTATGTCTTAATAAAGTTAATAATAACCAAAATATATCAAACTTGTCAATTTATTCTAGTTCATTTGGTTAAGGTGTGGTTTTCGTCGACAACGCGAGTCGAGTTCAATTACTTTTAGGGGTGAGCTACTTGGGAGGAGACACGCAACATACAACTAGATGGGGGTTGGTGTGGCCCAAGCAAGGTGGAATCCTTGGGTTATTTTGATTGCTTATATGCCTTTGGGTCATGGTGTTTTAGACCAAAGGCCACTCTTGCAATTCAGGGAGATTCTAGCAAACAAAAAATAAAATATCAAAATTATTGTTTTCTGTAATGTTGATACAAGAAAACAAACACGTTCCATGTTATTCAAAATTTGAATCAAAGAAAAATTTTATGTCTAAAACAATTGCTCAAAATAACCTCATACCCATTATCTTCTTGATCTTGTCTCTACAACCATTTTATACCGAACCTCACTTAGACATCCTTCTTACCATATACTTAATATCATCTACATAACTATGATAACTATGACAATAAGATAATCCAAAAAAATTTAAAATGCTAACTATTTCAAATACTACATCTGAGAGGCCTCTAACTTATGAATTGTAATTATAGTCTTTATGAGATTTCACAGGTAGGATCACAAAGCTTAAATAAACGTCACTAATCTCACATGGATTTTGTAGAAAGAATTAAGAAGAATTTGGTTGTAATTCACTAAAAAACTGAAACACAGATGAAACAAATGTTACTGCTCTATTTTTCAGCAATAAGTTTTCTATCAAAGAATAATACAATACATGGAATTCATGAGCCTTAGAAGAAATTCTAATTCATCTCAAGTAGCAGGCTTAGTTAACTCAGGATGGGAGACCTCTTAATTGAATAAGAATGACGCAAGAGTAAGTTATTGGGATAGAAATTATGAAGATAACTCCATAGAGGCGCATATCATGACTGATACTGAACTGAATTGGTCATCAAATCTCATTATTAACTCACAGTGACAGAATCTAGGTGCATGAGCTAGTTAACTTATTGTATGCTCCTAAAATATGGGGATCTGACTCAAGTTCTCCAAAATTCATGCATGGAGTTACATATGGTCCTAAAAATGAGGAAAGTGGCACATGTGTGGATAATGAGGTCAAAATATACTAGGATCAAGCCACTGGAAGGTCAACAACATGTTCTATGTACTAGTTAGATCAATAATGGTGCATGAAGGTCAAATATTGTTGCTTTGAGATCAATAATGATGCATGGCCACCAAATAATAATGCATGGATAGTATGTAGGATGGAGAATATTGGAACACCTCCACTTAATCTTGACTATGAGGAAATAAGAAAAATAGGGCCTTGGATAATGAGATGAAAGATCACCTCGTATAATAAAATGTAAAATTACAGAGAAAAGAGTGAGGAAAGAGGGAAAACCCAGTGGGAACAAAAATTCCCTCAAAATAGGTTGCAAAAAACTAATCATCCTTCACCAATGTACCACCCACTCCAAGAAGAGATCGTAGTTGAGTCAACTTCTTCACAAAAAAACCTTGTTGAAAATATCTACAATCTGCTCTTCTGAAGGGTAGTAATGCAATGACATGGTATGATCATACACTAATCCTAAAATAAAGTACATATGTATCTCAATGTGTTTGGTCCTTTGTCTCTGAACCAGATCTGTGTTAATCCTAATAACACTCTAGTTGTCACAAAAAATGACTAGTGGAGTATTGTAGTGAATACCAAACTCTGACAAGATGCCCTGCAACCATATGCATCGTGTGGTTGCATTCACTACACATCTATACTCGACTTTAGTTGATGAAAGAGAAATAGTTGATTTCTTTTTTCTTGACCAACAGGTAGGACCAGATCCAAACATGAAAATAGAGCTTGATGTAGACTTCTGATCTAAGTTGTCTCCATCTCAATTTGAATTTGTGCACCCAACAAGGTCTAATGGAGACTCAACTTCATAATGAATACCAAAGATCTTTGTTTCTTGCACATAGTGCAATATCCTTTTAGTTTCCTTCTAATGAATCTCATGAGGGTCTTTCATATACTTGGATACAACACTAACTAAATAAGACAGATCTAGGCGAGTATGTGTAAGAAAAAATGACATCCCGATAAACTGCCTATACAAGGTACTATCTACCAATGGTGAAGAAGAACCTTCTTCGAGACTAAAACCTGAAAGAAAAGGAAATTATACTGTTTGCACTCATTCATATGAAACTCGTCAAGTAGATCTATTGCATACTTGGATTGTGAAACCTTGATCTCTGAAACACTCTGAGAGACTTCAAGAACAAGAAATTGCTTTAATATTCCCAAGTTAGACATAGAGAATGCTTTGGAAAAATATTATTTAATATAACTAATGCAAGAAGATGAGCTCCCCTCAATTAGTAAATCATCAACATAAAGGACAATAAGGAGAAGAGAGTTACCATCCTTCTTCATGTATACATTTGAATCATACTTGCACCTATGAAAATCTCGAGAGAGTAGAAAGGAGTCCATCTTGGCATACCAGTATTTGGGAGCCTGCTTAATCCCATATAAGTACTTCCTTAATTAATTTGCACACCAATGAAGGATCCTCAATGTATCCTTCAGGTTGCTTCATGTAGATATCCTCCTCTAGATCTCCATGAAGGAATGTGCTCTTCACATCCATATGATGCACCTCTCAATGCTTGGATGCAATTAGATGTTTATCAATCATCCAACCTTGACATACACCTTTAAAAAATATGATGTTTGGGAGGCCTTCAACCATGTTATGATTGTGCAGTTCATGCAAGTACTTGTAGTTGAGGTGTCCAAACCTCTCATGCCAAAGTATGCTAACTTCATTAACATGGGTAAGGAGTGCACTATGAGTTGAATAAGGCATGAAATGTGAGATCTCATAAATGTTAGAATGGTGAGCAGCAATTCCTTGTGCAATGATTTTCACAGAGGAGATCTCAACAATAGCAACACTACTTTAGGAGTATATATTAATTTCTTTGCTACTCTTGTATGAATCATTTGATAGATTGGAAGAAGGTTGGCTTCTAAGGAAGAACCATACACCACATATTGGAAGTATCCATTCTCCAGGTTGATTCTACCTATTCCTTGGGAAGGAAATTATGAATCATCTCTCATTATGATGGAAATCCCAACAGTAGGTTCAAATTATGAGAAGAGTTCTCTGGATGCAAACATGTGTATGTAGGCTCCAGAATCTATGATGAAAGAATATGTATTTGAAGTGCCATCCATGAGAGCATGGAATCTCCCCTTTTCTTATGAAGTAGAACCAAGTTATTTCCTCATGGAATATTTAGGTACTACAAGTTTATTCTTCTCTATAAGTTGAGCCATAATATCAATTGTCTTCTTCATATAAGCACTCTTCGGATGAAAACCTTTGTTGCAGTATGAAAATTTGATCTTCTCCTTCTGTTTTTTCTTGCCTCTTTCAGAATTTGAAGTTTCCTATATCTTTTTGGGATTCTCATTTTTCTTCGGATCATGTTGTTTCTTATCCTTTCATTTCTTCTTTCATTTACCATTCACATTCTTTCCTTCTCCAAAAAAAAGAACTTGATCCTTTGATGGTTTTATGACTCCCATCTGCACTAGTTTGTCTTGCTCCTTTGTGGGGGAATGGATAAAGGTATCTAGAGTGGGAATCTTCCAATATGGGATGGAAAAATTTAATATTTGGAATGTGGATATAGATACAAAATAGTCTGGTCCCAATTTTGATAGAATTTAGAGAATAATTTGTTCATATTTCTTCTCAATACCACACAACTTGAGCTGCATAACTAAATTCTTGAATTTTGAGAAGAAGTCTTTGATGGATTTCAAATTACTGGGACTTAAAGAAATAATCTCATTCTTTCATTGATTCTCTCTCATTTAATATTGTTTCCCAAATAAATATTCAAGCTTAGTCCAAACCTACTTGGGAGTTTTCAGACCGAACAAATGGAAAATATGGTCTTTCGAGATGTTGAGACATAACTTACAATATGCTTCATCAAGCCTATTAAATTATTTGGATTTTTCCACAACTATATTTGTCTTAGGTTTATTTCCATTGATCACTCTCATGGGACCTCTATTGCGTAAGAAGATCTCCATTATTTCCTTAGATTCAAAGAAATTGAAGGGAGTGAGTTGAGGTACTGAAGATAGGTCCATTGTTGTTGTTGCTTGTGCTTCTAGTGGTGGTAGAACCTGCAAAAACACTACAAAAAAAGTTGCAATATGATATGGAAATAAATATTGGAGGACTTATTTGGAATCTATGGAGATTTTCTTAAGAATTTATGAATATTATCAGGGTGCTTCACGCCTGGCTTATTGGGCCTGGGGAAAGCGCACAAGGAATTAGTGCACATAAAGAAATGCACAAGAATCAAGTCACCACACAAGTGAAAATAAGGAAAAGGAAGCATGTGACAGGTATTGAAAGAAGCTGCATAGACCAAGAAGGGTGCGCAGAAGAAGGAATAAGCACAAAAGAGGTCACATGGGTGGAAAAAGGGAACTATGTAGAAATGAAGATGTCGTAGGGTAAAACAGTAGCACATGTGAAGTATAACGACTGAGAGCGACAGGACAATCATGGGTGCTGAAGTCGACTTAAGTTGATGGATGTCACACGAGTGAACACATGCTATAAGTAAGGCTATTAGTGCCTCATGTAAAGTCATGATCACCACAGTTGTAGCCTAAGGGGCGACTGATGGTGATAGTTGATGGAATACCTGTATGCAGTCGACCCTGCGTGGTCATGTAAAATAGTATAAATAGGAAGGATTCAATAGCTAGAGGGTTGGTCCCTAGTTGGTCGTGATTACTTTTAGTAGGTTTTTCAAGAGTGGATAGTTGCTGTTTACTTTCAGTTGTGTTGAGGGGTTGGAATATAGGAGAGCTCTAAGTGGTAGATTAGTAGAAAGTCTGTAGGATGCAGGAGGGATAGTATAGTATAAGGGAAGCTTTTCTAGAGGGGTGTAGATGCGACAGAGGTCGATCCAGGCCGTGTGCTGATTAATAGATGGTAGCAGTAGATTAGGAGAAATAAGACAGAGATCATGAGAGCAAGAAATATTTTGAGCCAAAAGCTAGATCTAAGATAGTCTGCAGCCAGAAGTAGGCTTAAGGCACCATATATTTCTCATGCCCGATGAAGAGCACCTTGTGATTTTTCCCAGATGGGTTTCCACATGAATTATCCTGTGTATAATGGAGTGATTGTGTATGGTTGTTTATGTCCTACTTATGTCTCTGTTTATGTTTATGATGCAAGTGATGCCCTGGTTGAATGAATACCCTACCATCACTAGAAGTCTGAATGCCTAAATAAGCGAGTATGCATTGCTTCCGAGTAGTATCCCATGTCAATGGTGCAATCATTGTTGCATGTCTGGTATGTTGCGCCTGTCTGCTAGCTTGCTTTATAATTCTTAGGATTAAAAGTACTAAGGCCAAATCTGTGTCACGCCATTAGTAGTTAATAAGACATATGCACGGTGAGTGCTACAATTAGGCGGAAATGACCCCATACTTTCGACTTGGTCGAGCTCCTTGGCCACATGCCAAGGGACTATAATCCCTCAAAAATCGTGGAAACATGGTTCCGGTGGTTACCCATTGAAGAGATATCTTGGGTGAGACTACGCTAGCTTCACGAGTGTTGCCAACGGGGCTTACTCTGTCGGGACGGTATCTCAGGTGTTTGTTGGGTTGACAGGCTGTGTAGAACCTGGGTCACATGAGCTAGGAAAAGTGGCCAAAAAATGGTTCCGTTGCCAGGACTTTATTGATTAAAATGAGTAAAATGTTGTAGCACCTGACCAAGAGTGAAGTCGAGGATTGGATGGAAACAAAGATGTTGGCATTTGCGCTGAAGGAAAGTTGAGTGGACTGATCAGCTAACATAAGAAGTGGCACAAGTAAGTAACCCTATTTCGAGAGCTGATGATTTTTGGATTGATAGAATATTAGAAGGGTACGTTACTGAGTTTGTTGTTGAAGCCATAACCTTGTATAGCGAGGCAGAGAGACAATTTTTCCAAGGACCTCAGGGAAGGTACCTTATTTCTATAAACCTGTGGATTAAAATGATCCCTTATGAAAAGAATATTTTACAACTCAGCGATTGAGTCAGTCTGTGAAGGAAATATGTTGTGTAAAATTTATGAGTAATATGGAAGGTAGTAAGAAGAAATGTTCCAAGGAAGCTCATAAGATGAGTTGGATGTTGGATTCTTAAGAAGTGGAAGGAGGTTCTAGTTAGGAAAGAGGAGGAAGGTAGCAGGAAGCAGGAGGGATTATAGCCTAACTAGGGAAGGTGAATATGGATGGGAGTCACATATAAATGAAGGGTCCTACGATGAAGAGGAGGAGTATAGTCCAATTTTTGAGAGAGAAGAATCAGAGGAGTCTGCAGAGATGCCAAGGACATGATGTGAATATGACATTCGAGGAATATCACCTGAAGTGAGACCTAGAAGTTCCTCACATGAACAACCTATGGACACTAGTAGTCCTAGTGTTCGGACTGGTGTGCAAGGAATCCCATCAGTGATCCCAGTAAATCCAGTGGACAACCCCAGTGCCACACTAATGGCGGGAACAGACGTTAGATTATCCACATTCTGTGGGAATGGAATGGAAGACCCAGAGCAGCATTGGTTCCTTTGTGAAGATGTGTGTATGGTACATTTAGTCCATAATGTAGATATAAATAAGGCACATATGATCACAACATTGAGGGGTCGCATGCCATATTGGTGCATGAAGTTTTGTGCTGCACCAACTTGAACATCGTAGAAGACTCTTGCGGAGATTCAACGAGCAATGATCTCAGAATTCAGAAAACCACAATCTGAGTTCCAATGTATTACTGAGATCAAGGAGGTTAACCATGATCCAACAGAGACAGTATGGGAATTTGATCAGTGGTTCAAAATGATGATGGCCAAAGTTAGCTTTCAGATGTCAGATGTTCAACATAAAGAGTGGCTTATTGCTGCGCTACTACCACACATTAGAGAACCACTCATGCAACAAAATATTGCTATGTAGACCGAGGCATTGGAGTTGGTGATGAAGCTAGAGGCTTCACCTATTGGGGATGGTGCCACAGGAATGATATAGATTTAGTCACAATTGGCTAGTCTAACAATTCAAATCCAAGACATAAAAAGGGGAAAAGAGGTACAAGGAGACCTCTGGTGTATGTGATGCAGGACCAATGGACATAGCAAAGATGGCTGTCTGACCTACATTAACTACATCTCGTCAGGTACACCGAATCCACTGAGTACCCAGGGGCTACCCTAGTGTAGCATATGCCAGACAAGAGGACATTGTGATGTAGATTGCATGTTCCTACAAAAGATGGTTGTTATACCTAAATCCTGTCACCATCATGTGATAAGACCCTTAACTTCCATTTTTTCCCTTAATCCCAACACTTAGAGTGGAAACTTGCTCTGTTTGTCAATTCTACTTGAAAAACCCTAGCATCGTGCCTACCTTTTGGCTGATGAGTAGTACCTTCCTCAGCACCGCCTGTATCCTGGTTTAGAGAAGCAGTGCCACTGCCTATGGTCTTTGGTCTAAAAGCAGTTCTCATCTAAATCGCTCTGTCATAAGGGAAGAAAAGTAGTACCCTTGGTAAAATGGGAAAAAGAGAAGTTTCTCGAGGCTTCTAGAACTTAATCCTCATGTCCTCCCTTATCCCTATCATTATGGGTTAGTTTGAGCTTGAGATACCCCATGGTAGGATCTTGGAGCCACCTCACCCACAATTATCTCAACTATTCCTATCTATTGAGCCTTATAAATACAAGCTCATATCCATAGTTGAGGTGGACAACTATAGAGGTATTGTTATGCTATTGGATTGACTACCTAGTCCAAGTCATTGGAGAGCATAGACAACAAAGTTGGAGCTTACGAGGATGAAGTTTTTGTCTCGTGGAGGGGCTTGTCGACACTAAGGAAATAGTTGTAATATTCTCCATACATTCTTAATGCAAAAATNTGTTGTTAGATTCCTTAGTCACTAACATGGATAAGTAGATGATTTTCTGGTAGCTTTGATGTGTTTGCATGTTTGATCTGTTTGCAGGTACATAGGTTCACAATCAAAGCAATATTTCAGGTGTCTACAGTATTCAGGGAAGGTCTTCATCCTTTGTCATTCACTAATTTGTTTTGGATTTGAACCATTCAAACCAGAGGAACAACTTTTGTCCATAGAAGGTGTAATATTCCTGATAACAAATCTGGTGACTTCGTTGGGGAATGAAGCAAATTTCAGGTTATCTGATCTTCCTCAGTCCTTGAACCCTTGTCTGAATCTAGGCTCTAATTTCTAACTCTCTTCAGTCAGATCTTCCATCTGAATTAGTGAATTTTGGTTTAAAACTTTCAGATCTATTTAGATCTGAACTATTTTGACCTTATATGCTCCTTTTTACTGTCAATTCATCAGTCTTTACCTTAATTTGATCAATTTTTAACTTGATTTTTTGCTCTCTCCTATTGTTCTCGGTGATTATAGAGAACCGCGTATGTGCCTTTGGCAAGAAGCGGTGCCACCGTTTGAGTCCAGTTAGCCATAAGTGGTGCCACCACCTGAATCCAGTGAGCAAGAAGTGATTTTGCCTCAAAACTGCCTATCACCAGCTTCATCTGCGCGGTGCCAGGTAGGATCTGTTCTAGACTTTGTATTTTGATTTTTGTGTCTTTTTGACTTACTTTTTGATGAAAATGAAGTGTATTTTTGAAAATGAATTGTATATTTTGCAGTCGCTTTGATTCTTATATTCCCTCTTCATTTAAAGAGAGTTTATGTTTCTTGCGTTGGATTTTACATTATTTTCTTTGCTTTAAACCTATTACTCTTTTCTGTAGATATTATTCATTGGAATTGGAAATATACATTTCATTTTCTTGTGTATGCTTTGGTTTGTTTTGAACTTGGAATGCGTGAGTGATCCATGTTGTTTTGAGTCTTTCTTTGCTTGGGGTGATTCTTGTTTCCTTTTGCATGCTGATTTTTTCAGTGCTTGGTAGGAAATATTGGTTCTTCGTTTCATTGTCTGTTTCAAAGAGAAGTTTTAGTTTTTTCTCTCCTTTTCTTTATTTGAAAGAATTGTTGAACTATTTTCTTCTTGTTTTGTGCATGATTGTTCGAAATTCTAGATCTTACTTTCATTAAGAAGAAATATATGTTTTCATATTTGCGTGCATTAGAATTAGTTTTGTTTGGAAACGTTAGTGAAATCATCTTTCCATTAAGTTTTTATGCATCTTTTTCAAGCATGAAAATATAGGAAACATTTTTTGTTTATTTATGTTTGATGTTCTCTAGATCTCTTTCTTATTTGCTTTGAATATTGTTTGGGGTGCATTGATATTTCAATTTTCATTTGGAAAGATAGAATTGCATTTGCATTTGGGTGTATATTTTTGGGAAGAAAAGTGAATCTCTCTCCCTCTCTTAGGTAGAATTTCATCGAAGAGAAAAACTTGAATTATCATATAGATCAGTATGCATCTTCTTTAAATTCAAGTTTTCACTCCATTGTTCCACCTAAACTCACAAGATAAAATTAACGGTAGTACTAGGTTAAAACTTTTAGCAATTTGAGTGATAAGTTAGTAACGTGTTCGGGTGTCGTAAAATGTAGGAGCTATCGTTACTTGTCTGCACTACATATCAGGAATCACATGGTTCTTCCACGTACCATCGATATATCGAATGACTTTTCACATACCCTTGAGGTATATAGAAAGGTGCTTCACGTACTCGATTGTATATCGGAAGGCCCCTTGTGAACGGTTGCACATTAGACAACACTACTACCAATTTGAGCTCCCATGTACCTTGCGTATATCGGGAGACCCTTTAAGGAATCCTCCGACCAATTGAGTTAACCTTTTGGCCATCTTGGCTTTACAGGTGAAGCTTGTAAAGTCTTAATAATCTTGTGAGATTCCTGACTCTTATCCACTCCTTTCACATGTTTTCTTGTTTCTTTTAGTTTGAGTAGTACTTGCTTGTGCGTGGTAGTTAGTGGGTTATTAGAGCATTTAGAGATGGCATCCTCATCTGGTAGTTAGGGAGTTTACATTCTTTTCTTTGCTTGAAACCTCTTGCTCCTTTATGTAGATATTATTCATTGGAATTGGAAAATATACATTTCATTTTCATGTGTATGCTTTGGATTGTTTTGGATTTGGAATGCATGAGTGATCCATGTTGTTTTGAGTCTTTCTTTGCTTGGGGTGATTCTTGTTTCCTTTTGCATGCTGATTTTTTTAGTGCTTGGTAGGAAAAATTGGTTCTTCGTTTCCTTGTCTGTTTCAAAGATAAGTTTTAGTTTTCTCTCTCCTTTGCTTTATTCACAAGCATCTTAATCAATTTTATTCATGTTTTGTGCATGATTGTTTGAAATTCTAGATCTTACTTTCATTAAGAAGAAATATATGTTTTCAACTTTGTGTGCATTAGAGTTAGTTTTGTTTGGAAACGTTAATGAAATCATCTTTTCATTAAGTTTTTATGCATCCTTTTCAAGCATGAAAAGATAGGAAACATTTTTGGTTTATTTATGTTAGATGTTCTCTAGATCTCTTTTTTAATTGCTTTAAATATTGTTTTGGGTTCATTGATATTTCACTTTTCTTTTGAAATGATAGAATTGCATTTGCATTTGGGTGTACATATTTGGGAAGAAAAGTAAATCTCTCTCCCTCTCTTAGGTAGAATTTCATTGAAGAGGAAAACTTGCATTATCATATAGATCAGTGTGCATCTTCTTTAATTTCAAGTTTTCACTCTATGGTTCCACCTAGACACACAAGATAAAATTAACGGTAGTACTAGGTTAAAACTTTCAACAATTTGAGTGATAAGTTAGAGACGTGTTTGGGTGTCGTTAAGCATAGGAGTTGTCGTTACTTTGTCTGCACTACATCCCGGGACTCGCGTGGTTATTTCATGTACTGTCGGTATATCGAATGGCCTTTCACGTACCCTTGAGGTATATCGAAAGGTACTTCACGTACTCGATTGTATATTGGAAGGCCCCTTGTGAACGGTTGTGCATTAGACAACACTACTACCGATTTGAGCTCCCACGTACCTTGCGTATATTGGGAGACCCTTTTAGGAATCCTCAAACCATCTGAGTTATCCTTTTGGCCTGTCCTGTGAGGTTCCTGAATCTTATCCACTCTTTTCACATGTTTTCTTATTGCTTTTAGTTTGAGTAGTGCTTGCTTGTGCATGGTAGTTAGGGGGTTTTTAGAGATTTTAGAGATGGCATCCCCTTATAGGACTACCAATCAAGAGATCCCTTTCCAAGGTGTACCTTTTGTATTCCCTCCGAGTGAAGGTATTGGTCCTCCCTTTAATGCCACTCTAAATATTCCTGGGTTAACTATAGGATTACTAGTTTGGATGTTTAATCCAGTCATTCCTGTTACACCTAATGTCTCAAATGTCACCTCTCGTGTGGGAGAGGATCGACCTCAATATAATCCCTTTCCTTATTCATCGGTTGTTGTTTCACCCCTTTCTTCTTCTTCGCTTGACCAAAGCTCTATGATTAGTAGTCATCTGGATAAGAAGAAGAAGAAAGGGAAGGGTAAGAAGAAGAAGGATAAGAAAGATAAAAAGCAACAAGCGTCTGTTCTTGACGGTGCTCATTCTAAGAGAACACTAAAAAAACCCAAGTACCCTTGTAAGCTTTGCAAGGGGGACTACCTTCTTAAGGAGTGTCCCGGTCTCTCCCGTGTACAAGAAGAGTGGTCTAAAAGGTCCAAACAGTCTGTGTCATCAGCCTCTGATCATCATGTTGACGATACTCCCTCAACTAGTGACCCATTAGTAAAAGGTCGTAAGGCTAAAGTCTTGTATCCTTGTTTTATATGTAAGGCTATGCATCGTAATTTTCTTTGTCCAAGTATGGATGAAGCTTCACGTTGGTTGGAAAATATTACTAATCATCAATAGGTGATTGCAACAAGTGATAGTAAGTTATCCCTCGATTCCTCGCTAGCTGACCAAGTGATCAATTTATTTTCATCTATAATTGATCCCACTCTTCCTTTGGAGATTGAAGTGGTCGAGTCGATGTCATTTCCACCAGATCCCTCTCTTTCATCAAAGAGTGTTAAGGCTGAAGTAGTTGCTTTGACCAAATCTTCGTCTTGTTCTTCTCTTCCAATAGATAATGAACCAAAACCTACAGAGGTTTTTATGCTTCATTCTGATTGTTCTCAACAAGAGGAAATTTTGTCTCTTTCGACAGAACCCTCTCCAAGTATTGAGGTTATTTCCTTTGACTGGAGTAACCTAACAGAGTCTCATCTTCATTTGAGTGTTCCTTTCTAGATAGTTGTGAATGTTACTACTAGGAGGATTCTTCACACTATTGTTGATGAAGGGGCTTCTGGTAGTATTCTATCCTCGACTGCTTGGAAAGCTTTAGGTTCACCTCAGCTTGTGCCATCCACCGATCAACTACGGATTTTAATCGTAGACCTACTGCACCTTTAGGGACCCTTCTTTATTTGCCTATTACATTAGGAGGGAAAACTGTCTTTATTGATGTTATGGTGGTCCAAGGTCCTTTAGATTTCAATTTGATCCTTGGACATGATTATGTGTACACCATGAAAGCCGTAGTGTCCACACTTTTTAGAGTTATGTATTTTCCTCATGATGGGAAAATTGTGACCATTGGTTAGCTTTCCTTTGTTACACCTAACCATCATGTGACTCCTAGTAATCAGATTGCCCTGAATGTGTTGCATGTTCTTGTGATTCCTTCCCCTTCTTCCCATCATAAGTAAAATGGGGGGCATGGCTCTAGTATATGGACATCATAATGGAGCTAAGCCGATAGCTTTTATGTAATGGGGGAAACCTACCAACCTATGGATATCATGTTCGGTAGGAGCAGGTTTGAGAGCATAGTTTACTTTTGGTTTCAAGATCGTTAAAAAATAAAACCACTCCTTAAGCATAGTTTACCTTTTGGTTTCAAGCTTGCATAAAAATGAAACCATGTGGTGAGCATAGTTCCCATTCTGTGTCAAGCTCGTTAAAAAATGAAACAGATCCTTGTGAGCATAGTTCCCATTATGTGTCAAGCTCGTTAAAAAATGAAACAGATCCTTATGAGCAAAGTTCCCATTCTATGTCAAGCTCGTTAACAAATGAAATGGATCTCCTCAAGCATAGTTTAACTTTTGGTTTCAAGATTGCATAAAAATGAAATCATCCCTGAGCATAGTTAATTTTCTATTTCAAGCTTGTTAAAAAATGAAGTAGGATTCCCTAATCATAGTTTACCTTTTGGTTTCAAGCTTGCATAAAAATGAAACCATGTTCCAAGCATAGTTACCTTCTGTTTCAAGCTTGTCTAAAAATGAAACAGATCCCCTTCCCTTGAGTCGAGTATTTCCTTTAGTGTTAGAACTTGAACCTTCTTTTCACTTGCCTAATTCTCGTTCTTCCTACCCCCCCAGTGAACATTCTCACATTAGTAACCAGTTTTTTTAGGTTGGGTATGGAAGAAGAATCATCAGATGAAACGAAGCTTGGGGGGCATGTCGATCCCCTAGAAACCATGCTAGGGGTAAGCTTCGCTAGAAATAATGTTGGGGGAAATATTCCAAATTATGTACATCATGTTAATGGTATTTTTCAAGCATGGTTGTTACAGAGAGAAATTCCTATGGCTTGGGGTACCACAACAGACAGCTAGACTCCAGAAATCAATCTTTCCCCAATATGCAATAGAAATAAAATGTATAACACTAAAGGATCAAACCTCATACCTTATTCCGGACGATTGAAGTAGATCCCCGTTGAGCTTTCCAATCTTCAACTTGAATTGATACAATACTTCTTCAACAACAAGTAAACAATACAAGCATACTATATTTCATGGTGTTAGATCTATTCTAGCATATATAATCAATAATGTAAAAGCATTTGACATATTCCAATGGATACAATATTCAATCAAATACACATTACTGGATAGGAAAAGATATTTGAGCTTTCCAATCTTTAGCTTGAATTGATATAATACTTCTTCAACAACAAGTAAACAATACAAGCATACTATATTTCATGGTGTTAGATCTATTCTAGCATATATAATCAATAATGTAAAAGCATTTGACATATTCCAATGGATACAATATTCAATCAAATACACATTACTGGATAGGAAAAGATATTTCTATTAATATAAATCAGATATTACAAGATAGATACAACCTCTGACGGCACGTCTGTGAACCAAAGAAACTAAATCCCCCACTTGGGCCTCCACCACCTCAATCCTCCATCACTCAGATAGCAAGCTCACTAGCAAAAGACAAGCTTGGGAAGAACACAACAGTGCTCCAAGGGACAAAGGGATGCAGACTCAAGCATAAGCTCTGGCAACAATGGACTATAGTTTCGTTACTCTTAATTCTCTCTTATGCTTTCAATGTCTTAATGGGTTCCTTATATAGCTTTTCAAATGGATACTGAAAGGTCGAATCCGTGCGATCTCAAGGGATATGGAAGGCCAGGATGCATATGAGTTGGATCCAAGTCAAGGAACGCTCCAAAAGGATTTGGATTATTCATACATCCCAATGTACGCGACTATAGGGGGAATATCTACGTATGTACACGGTTATCGGGGAAAAAACCGCGTATATCACTTTTCTTATGTTTTTAGGGATGATCAAGGACACATCAAAAGACAAAAAGTGGTCCATAGGGGCTAATGAGTCTGTAGTGGGACAAAGGAAGGCCATACAATGTGTGATTCACCTAGTGTGGTGAAATCCGCTATAACAGCTGTCCCCTAATGTATGAGGTCAGAGGGGTTATACGATGGCCGAAATACATTATAAGTCCATCCTAGAAGTGAAGTGATGAAGGTACCCAAATGGAAGACCAGCCACCCAATCAGCATAATACCATAATACAACTCTGCATATAACTGCAAATACATATAGCAGTCCCGGATACATAAGAGTACAATGGCCATGAATAGGCATGAAACATGATAACATAGATGTGGTCATTGCCACGTACAATATACATAGATCAGAATCTCCATGATGAAGATATACAAAGGACCATGATCTCCACAAAGGCTGAAGATATACAATAGATCAAGATCTCCATAGTGGCTGGAAATGTCTGACATATACTGGAACAAGTCACGAGAGCTGAAATCTCATGAACACTGGCACGATCAAGGAGGTAGCATATAATGGATGCCACCAATCTGGAAGGTCTTCTACACACACCGCTACGAGTACATGTCCTACTATGTGAATAGAGGTGTCGAGGTTGAACATAGTAGCCCATCGTCTGATTACCGGTCATTGATGTATACTGTTAACAGATGCGAGATCACCCACCGATAATGAAAATGGGAATCAAGGTACTAGAGTGCAAACTAACAAGTGTGAATAAATGAGTTGAGGTCAAACACTTGAGAGAATCCATCGATCAGGGGACATTGATTTATTCCCAAAACTGTCGATGGCGAGAGAACCTGCCACTGATGACTGCAAGTCTCAAGGCACTCAAAATGACTCTAGACTCCAATCCTAGAATAAATCATCTGAAGTCGATGGGATGATCACTGGAAGGAGGGAATTAGGGCATCCCCCATCATCCAACATGAGGTACTCAGCAAGGCTGTATAATGTGGAAGGACTCGATCATAAGGTGCATGAACCAGTAACTGTACCGAGAATGGCCAACATGCAAAGTCAAGATAACTGAGGACTGGCCGACTCAGGTTTCAACTTCCTTCGAACAAGAGCATAACGACATATGGTGACTGAATAAAGGCAACATAGACTCAATATACAAACTGGGACATCTCTGTGACATAGGAGGCATCAACAAAGGCTCCATAGGGACTGGAAGCTTAACCAGTCGGTGGAGATAAACTCAGATAACGAGTAAAACTCCTAAGTCCAACTATAACCCAACCAATGGATGTGATATACAGTGCTCTGTTCGAAGGTGACACGACTTGACAGCTGCCAAAGATGATATCTTTTCTTGTCTGGATTTTTGGTTTTTTGATTTTTTTGGTCTTTTTCAGTTATTTGAAAATCTTGAAAAAAGAATAAACTAGCTTTATAGTTACAAACTAGGAGGAGACGAGTGTCATTTAGGGCAAACAAACTAGTTCCAAGCAGTGGAACATACCTATGCTCAATGCAAGGATACATGTGTAGGATATCGACACTCAGGGGAAAATCCCCTCCTGGTTAAAAGGGAATCAAGCTGCGAAGGATACAAAGAAAGGCTCTGCATGGCTAGACATGAGACAAGCTCAGGCTATACGGCTGAAATGCAATGTCAGGGGAACCGGCATAAAGCTCAATAAGACAGGCAAAGCTCATGATAATGCATCCACAACTTGATACAAGGGAGTTCGGGGGATCATGGCCAGCACAAGATCAAGAGGAGTATGAAGCTCTTGCAAAATGTCATGGCAATACTATACAATGGAATCCCACACCCTAAAGGGAGAAACATCGGCATGGGCACCAAATGCAAATAAGGTGCTAACTAGGGTACCCATGTAAGGTGAGGCTCTACCAATCATATCATGCCACTTCTATAGCAGTAAGAAGGTTCCGTGACGTAATAGAGTGGGTTCGTACCTAAGGATATAGTGACATGGTCATAAGGTCATGTAAAATGAAAACAGTGGTGAACCTAACCTATATGCCAGTGTAGATGTTATACCTGAGATCTGTATAAACGAGTAAATCCAAAGGCTGAAACAGCGCTGAAAACGGTCTTCTACATCACAGATTAGGTCAGAAACGGTCCAAAATGGTTAGAAACGGTCAAAAATATAGGAAAGGGGGTAAAAATTTTCAAATATTTAAATTTTTTTCTATAAATAGTAAAAAATAGAAATCATTTGAAACTTTAACCCATTGGAGCTCTGATTTTCAACTGCAAATTCCAGGAGATCCAGGTGGCAGAATTCACAACCGTTTCTTCCAGGTATTTACTCATGCTCTTAGCTTGCATTTCAATACAATTTTTACAAGTTTTCATGGTCAAATGAGGTTTTTAAGGCCAATTCTACATGAGCGCTGCAGCCCACATGGGTATCGAGGCTTTTTCTGCATATAGGGCTGGCTATACATGGGAAAGGGGCTGGAAACCGCGTACATATGCGGCTGTTTACAAAACAACCGTGTATGATGCCGCGCAAATGGATTTACAAGAATCTAATGGAAATTTGGTCACTTTATCATGCAGGATGGTGCTAGAGTGGTGAGAACGCCAGTATGGTGAAGTAGAGGAAGCAGTAAGGGCCAACATAATGGCTCAACAAGCTCTAAGAAGGTGCGGACTCTACAAGTTTTGGTGCCTAGGTGGCTTGAGGGCCAAACCAGGACTGCTACAGATGCTGGTAGACTATTGGGATCCAGACTCAGAGTCCTTCCGAATAGATGGTATGTCCCTCACCATTGATGTGGAGGATATCTACTTTATCACAGGTCTATCTAGACAAGGGGAGGTGGTGAAGCTTCATTCTCGAGGTGGTGCAGGTCACGGGCTTACTATCGATGAGTACATAGCTGTGTACTGCTACCCAGAGACTGAGAAGGTGGGGAGCCAAGTTCCCACCAACACTATACAGGTGCTGGGCCTAAAGGCCATACTACTGATGCTGGGCAGGATGGCAGGCTTAGCATCACTCCATCAGGCCTCTCGGCCACTGATGTTCTATGCGGTGGAGTGTATGACACCGACCATCTATGACTGGAGCACTTCACTACTGAGCAACATGAAACACCAGCTCAGTGAGTGTAAGGCAGGTAGGATACAGAACTTCGGGTTCAACAGCATTTTGAGCATGTTTTTCTTCGAGCGTGTTCCAGGATTGAGCCATAGAGTGGATGTTCCTCTCCACGGGGTTCGAGATCCGGCCCAACGACGTTGGGCAGAAGCGATGCGCAGACTGGGGGGTGGTAGGGTGGCCAACCCCTATCCAGATGACTTTTTTCCATGGTGGCGATGACAGATTGTTTCCATAGATGACTACCCTTATGCAGTGATAGATTTCCGAGGGGATCCAGACATGCCATTGCCACTAGGATCAGTGTATGGAGAGATAGGTAACGAATCTCGACCCTCACTCCTTTTTTTTTTTGAAGTATTTAATTTTTTTTTGTGTTTTCTTGATTATATGGAATCAAAAAGACATGTTTTTGGGTGACAATACATAATGACATCTACCATTCATGTGCAGATGTGGGACCACGATGACCAGAGGGCTTCCCACGTCATAGACGGAGGGGAAGAGGAGACGATATCACCGGTGTGGATGCGGAGCGAATGCTCCAAAACATCCATACCAACTTCATGCGGCTGACTCATAGGGTTCCCATGGCGCAAGTCGAGGACTTGCCTGAGGCTATGCAGAGACAGGTGGTGGGTGTACCACGCGCATGGGTGCATTTATTCCGGCGGCTAGCTAGAGCCGTAGTGACTTATCATGATCACAACCCTCCTCCACCTCCACAGGACTAGACACCTAGGAGTGTATCTATTTTGTACTACTGTGTATATGATGGTGGCTTTCAAAGCCCCAATTTTGTATTATGACACTATGCATTACCACATTTTTGATGTATATAAAAAGTTTTATTGTGATCGGTTTATTTATTTACATGTGTAAAAATTGGGTTTATGATTAATTTATAATGAATGAAACAAATGCCAATCTAACACGTAGTTAGTATACAAGTCAGCAACTTGATTATAATTTCTTGGAATGTGTATATATGTTATACTCTCAAATTGCCGTTCTAACAATCTCACATGTAAGAATATCCTCAATAACGTCGGATCTCTAACATGGTACAAACCATTTAGCTGTGACACTACTAACTCTGAATCAAGACGTACCTCAAGAGAGAGAACACCATGCGAAATGACATCCCGTAGAAGCTCAATAACGACACTATATTCGGCAACATTGTTGGAAGATGGCCGTAGACATACACCTCCTGAAGACAGTACTTGACCCATAGGAGTATAAATCACCCAAGCAGCTAAGGCTGAGTGCTAAGTGTGACGGCTTGCACCATCCGTGAATCCTATGTAGGTTGAAGATTCCATTGACATATGCCACAAGAAATGGAAACTAATCACAAACAAGACCTAAATATGCAAAAAAGTTGTACAATAATATACAACAAGCAGCCTTGGCTAAAGATTATGCATAGTATTTTTTGAGATAGAGCCCATTTCTAGGCTCCGCCAAGGCCGTCCCTTCGTAATACACTAACTCGTAGGCACCCTTCTCTAATACACGCTTGACCACGTAAGGACCACGCCACATAGGATTGAACTTCCCTGCCCCCAAGGGTTCTTTCAATTGATCCCACAAAAGGACCAAGTCTCCCTCACTAAACACTCTTGGACGGATAGACTTATCGTATTGGGCCTTTACTCGATGCTTATTAACCTCTAGAGTCACCAAGGCATCTCTACACTGCTCATCGAGTTACTCAAGGTGAACCAAACGCTCCTCCAAAGGCGAAGTGTCTGGTAAGAGTTCCACGACTAAATTCAACGAAGGAATCTCCTCACTCACCAAGCGGTTAAGCTCGAGAAGAAAGTCTGATCTATGATAGAATTCCTCCTATGGCGGCTCAACTCCCAACCTAGCCTCGATAATCACTTCATCTGAAGGGAAAATTGTATCAAGGTAGTCGTGGGCATGAGAAGACTGTACTGCCCATGCCAGTAGCACATAGGGGTCTTCCTCCTCCGTCCGCGAAGAGGAAGAACAAGGCTCTGCAGTAGACTGAAGATTAGCTTGGTAAGCTATCATGACTGCAGGCAATGACACACTCATCTCAATGGGCTCACTCGAAGGACTCGGTCAAGGAAGAATCCAAGGATCTCCCGTATGACTTGTGTGAAAAGGCACCGATCTCGTAGAGGTCGAAGCACCATCGAAACTAGATCCTATCATGAGGACAGGTGCAGAACAAATAAAGGTTCCCATGAGGGATGGATACATGCCTACACCCACACTCCCAGTTGCCGGCTGGGAATGTTCAACTTTCGAAACCGAAGCTTCCGAAGATGCAGTAACAGGCGGATTCTTGAATGCCATTTGATCAATCATTACAATCTTGCCATTATGTGGAAAGCATACAACGCGAAACACGGAAGATGCAATGGCTTGCATACTATACATCCAGTTCCTTCCCAGTAAGAGATTGTAGTCTAGGGGTGCATCAACCACCTCAACCTCTATCGCAATGGTCTTCCCTCCCAAATGGACTTTAAGGGAAGGAAGGATACCATGTGGCCTAAATGATCTCCCATCAAAAGCAGTTAACATGGTCGTAGATTTTGACAACTCAGGAGAACCAAGACCCTTCCAACAAGACAAAGACATCATAGAAGCAGTAGCACCCTCGTCAATCACAGTGTGCTTGACGATCATATTAAGACATTCTACATGTACCAAAAGGGACACATAGTAGGGCAAGCGAGGATGATGTCCTGCGGTTTCAAATTTGATCACTGAGGAAGAATCATCACCATTCACACCAAGAGCGGAAAGCAAAGCCTTCCTTTGCAATGGATAACTCTGAAGCACTTCCAATGCAGACATCGCACAAGGAGTATGGCCCAAATCCTCGACAACTAAATAATTCTGGGCGGCTCAAGCATTTGGGTTATGCCCCAAATGCTTAAGTACCGCCTTAGGAATGCGAGGTGCAGCCTCAGGTTTATCTGCAGGTTTCTCAATGCGCAAAGGGGTTCCTGGTGGATCAGGTTCTTTGCTTAGGTTGGGTTGTGACGAAGTATAATCTTTCACACGCGTCACAACTTTCATGGAACGGACCATATTAATGCACCCACGACCACTAGTTTCAGCAGCATCTTCATCACTAGATTAATCATGGGACTTCGAGTTCATATTCTGGTTATGCGGTAAAGGGTTCATTAACACAGCTGGGCCCTGTGCTATGAACTTCAAAGCTTCATCCATTCTAGGGCACAAGTAAGTGAGGTGATCGTCCTTACATAGCTTGCAAGGAAACTTAACCTTACGTTTATTTTGCTTGTTCCCCCCAGCATTTTTACCATTCTTGTCATTATTGTTGGCATTTTTTTTCTTATTCCCACCCTTTTTATTATTATTATTTTTACCCTTTTTTCTATTCCGTCCGGGTCTTTGTTTACCCTTCTGGTCGGACGATTGCATAGTAAGTACATTCACCGTTTGGGCAGGCTGAGACGAAGCCATAGCTTGTCCCGAGGCAGATTGGTTGATTGACAACTGAGCAACTTGTTTCACAACCGAACCTGCAGGTTTCTTACTTGCACTACCCACAATGCCATCGTCATGTGGTCCAGGTTTGACCTTAGGATCGAAACTAGAACAAGGAGCGTTGGGTATAATCTCATATAACAAACCAGACTGAGCATAGATCAAGTCTAGTTCCTGTGCCCTAAAGATTTCTTGTTCCTCATTCTGCACTCCGGATGTGGAAACATCCTTTGCTATATATGGCAATAAATATTTGAGGAACCACTCAAGGAGGAACTCCGGTGGTATAAAGGCTTTAATTAATCTCTTCCATCTATGCCACTCCTGAATATGATCAGAAATATGGGTGGCTTTATCTTGCCTAAATGTCGACAAGAGTTTAGTACCAACATCATAGCGCACTGGTAGCTGGAAGTAATTAAGGAAATTCATCGCAACGTCGTCGAACAAAGTAAAGGCACCCCTAGGTAACTCTATATACCATTTCACCATAGGCCCTGTGAGGGTGCGTTGAAATAGTCTCAAACGGACTGAGTCCTGATGCAATGAATTGGAAGAGCTCCATAGGTGGAATGTTGTAACGTGTTCGCTCAGATCCTCTCCTGGTTTTCCTTTGAACTTAGGTATGTCTGAAGGAAGCTTGGTAGGGACAGCCGGCCAAGCCGGTCCATGAGCCACAGGATCGTTCGTAAGTCTCGATAAGTTAGGTAGATTGAGTGTCATGAGTAAAGGGAGACTATGATGATGAGGTCTATGGACCACTCCCTGGTTCATATAGGATTGATTACCACCATGACCTTGGCTATAGTGACCTTCTCCTGTATGACCCGTATAGGGTGGCGTGGAAGTACCATAATGAGGTGGACCTTGACTAGTAGGAGCTACAAAGCCGTAATTAGGGGAGTAAGCAGGTTGTGAATACCCGCCTCCATAAGGTGGAGAGACTTGTCCATACTGCGTTCCATAATAGGGTCCATAGGTCATCGCTTGCGATGCCCCATGAGACACTCCATAGGTAGGGATATACATTCCGGAAGTAGGAATATACATACCGGAAGTAGGGATATATGTCGTGGAAGTAGCAATCTGACCTCTAGAAACATGAACATAACCTCTCGAAACCACGGGTGGTATGTAGGCTTGAGACACAATTGGTCTAGTAATCGCAGTATGGATCTGACTCGTAGCTACATGCTGACTCGAAGGACCACATGAGTAAGGTGGAGGGTTTACATTTGAAGAACTCGGAAGCGAGGATGAAGAAATCTCTGAAAGAAGATATGTACTAGTGCCTATCGTCACTCGTCTGGAACCTGGTATCCCTATCAGATCACTAACTTTAGACCTAGGGGGTATATAAGATGGAGCTTCCACCATTGGGATGGAAGGTGCAATGTGACTAGTACTCCCAAACCTCTCCGCAAGGTAAGGCATGGGATTGCCCCCAGGCATAGCCCTAGGCTCAAAGTCGGATTCAACATGGAATGTCAAATCGCGCATAGGAAAACCAGTGATAACATAACTACCGTAGCTAGTGCTAGGAGGGTCAAAGTGAGTCTCGGCATCATCTGGCATTCCATACCGGTAACGTGTCAATGGGGAATCAGCCCTAGGGTGAGTAGGTCTATCATGCAAATATCCTATCTAGGAAATCATAGGACCGAACTCAGCTAGGTCAGGTGAAGGATCGTATGTAGGAGTAAGTTCCCCATCTTCAATACGAATAGGAGGAGGTGGCTCAGGAATAGTCTCTGAATGATCCTCCATGGTGTGTGAATCAGTGTGTGACATAGTCTTCCTGGACAATCTAGGCCCCTCTCCCAAAGGAGGAGGAGAAGTGGAAGGCAGAAGTCCTGCTAACCGACGAGAACGGCGCAGAACCGCACTCGACTCCACAATGACTCAACAAAAAGCAAAGACTCTCTATTTACATAAACCCTAGGCCAACTAGCGTGCACAGAGAAATCACTAATAAAATCTAAAGCCAAATGCAAGCAAATAAGGGCTGGATAATTGAGCTCCCGAATGTGGCCGGTATGTCTCGCCTAGGAGAGGCTTGAGAGGCCCTTGTCACCACAAGCGGAGGTTCAAAACCAATTATTGTGGCCCTCAGCTTCAACGCATAAAGTGACTATGCTGTCCGACCCCAACCTGGCTGGGACACATGTAGAATAACCTCTACAAGTACCCCCTCGATATCCTAGGTAAGGTCACTAAGGTCACCTCAATATAATCAACGCTCAGGCGGAATTGGCCGTATGGGCAGGGTAGCAAATCCTGAAACTCCCGAAAGAGCCCCCAGATACAAATACAATCTTGGCTATATCATCGGTACTACACAGTTATCGACCAGGGGTTATCCCAATCAACAACCGCTCACACTACCTAGTGCTTGACTCCCTTTTGAGAGGAGCTTCCTGAGAACGCTAGTTATACCAAGGATTTCACACACTCCCTGGACAGACACCTAGTTGTTGTTGTTTAGTGATCTTGGAGAATTAACTTTCAATGAAGTATTCCAAGATCCTAAAACCTAAGCTTGTTGGTGCACCCTAAAAAAGAAAAGAGTGTAATTCATTTTAATTATCATTGATTTTAGTTGGCTTTATTACTCAAAAATAGGATATGGTCGTGCAACTAATGGTGTTATGACGCAACAAGAAGCAAAATGCACACCTAACAATCAATGCAAATGCATTGTGTCCATGAAAACAGGGTATGCGTACTACGTGTAATGCACAATTTCTTCTTCAAATGCTGAATGCAAATTTCCCTATATGAAGTCCTAACTATTACTCCAAAGCAAATCTAGATCTAGTGCAAGTACAATGCAAAGTGCAAAATGCAATGCATGATGATAAGCAAATGTTTTTGGATTTTTTGAAAAAGAAAAAGAGATACAAAAAGCAAAAGAATGATTCTACCCACCCCAGACTCTGCAAGCACACATAAACAGCATTCTAGAAAAGCACTAAGGCAAAAGGACTCTAATGCGCTAATCTCAAAAAAAAAATCAAAGATGCCATGACAAGAACTTTCCTAAAAGAAAAAATTTAGGCTAAAAAAAACGTTTCTGGTCAAACACAGAGGTATTAACAGACTCAAGTAGTGCCAAAGGAGACTCAACAACTAACAAAATTCACCCAGCAATCCACTATCTTCCACAAAAAGGTAAGAACCAGAGTATACGTGACTGTACGCAGTAAACCCGCGTGTATACGCGGAAATCCCAGGGGAAACCGCATGTATACGTGACGGTAACTGACAAACCCACATACAGGAAGAAAGAAGATGCACAAATCCAAGGCAAACAGATAGGCTTAGACTAAATTCACACCAATCAGGCTCTACCAGGCATACATGCCCTCATACCCGACATAGAAATAAGAGAGAGAGAGCAATTCAAATACATTGAATGCCAAGAAATCAACCCCCAAAGGACAATTACTAGGAACTCCCCAGCGGAGTCACCATTTTTGTTATGGAGAGAAATTCCTATGGCTTGGGGTACCACAACAGACAGCTAGACTCCAGAAATCAATCTTTCCCCAATATGCAATAGAAATAAAATGTCTAACACTAAAGGATCGAACCTCGTACCTTATTCCGGATGGTTGAAGTAGATCCCCGTTGAGCTTTCCAATCTTCATCTTGAATTGATATAATACTTCTTCAACAACAAGTAAACAATACAAGCATACTATATTTCATGGTGTTAGATCTATTCTAGCATATATAATCAATAATGTATAAGCATTTGACATATTCCAATGGATACAATATTCAATCAAATACACATTACTGGACAGGAAAAGATATTTCTATTAATATAAATCATAGATTACAAGATAGATACAACCTCTAATGGCACGTCT
>LPNX011002717.1:0-58082 GCA_001517045.1 Pseudotsuga menziesii | reverse complement strand
ACCAGAGAAACTGAATCCCCCACTTGGGCCTCCACCACCTCAATCCTCCATCACTCAGATAGCAAGCTCACTAGCAAAATGCAAGCTTGGGAAGAACACAACAGTACTCCAAGGGACAAAGGGATGCAGACTCAAGCATAAGTTCTGGCAACAATGGACTATAGTTTCGTTACTCTCAATTCTCTCTTATGCTTTCAATGTCTCAATGGGTTCCTTATATAGATTTTCAAAGGGATACTGAAAGGTCGAATCCATGCGATCTCAAGGCATATGGAAGGCCAAGAGTCATATGAGTCGGATCCAAGTCAAGGAATGCTCCAAAAGGATTTGGATTATTCATACATCCCGATGTATGCGACTATAAGGGGAATATCCGCATATGTACGTGGTTATCGGGAAAAAAACCGCGTATATCACTTTTCTTATGTTTTTAGGGATGATCAAGGACACATCAAAAGACAAAAAGTGGTCCATAGGGGCTAATGAGTCTGCAGCGGGACAGGGGAAGGCCATACAATGTGTGATTCACCTACTGTGGTGAAATCTGCTATAACAATGGTTTAACCATTGGTTTCGATCTT
The DNA here is from genome assembly GCA_001517045.1 of Pseudotsuga menziesii. Taxonomy (NCBI): domain Eukaryota; kingdom Viridiplantae; phylum Streptophyta; class Pinopsida; order Pinales; family Pinaceae; genus Pseudotsuga; species Pseudotsuga menziesii. The sequence goes on along the minus strand of LPNX011002717.1, from coordinate 57,501 downwards.
GTGTAAAAATGAAACCAATCTTCGAGCATTCTTTCAACTGATCTTCGAGCTCATTAAAAATAGTAAGATGGTGTTGAGCTTACTTTTCATTTTTCACGCTCTGGTTAAAACATGAAAAGTGTTTTGAGCTTAGTTTATTACTTTTTCATGCTCTGGATTCAAACATGAAAAAGGTTAATAGAGTCTTATTTAATCTCTTTTCGGACTCTTAAAATGTGAAAAGATAGTGAAGTACTTGTCTTCTTCATACTAGTAAAATTATTTGAAGAGTCATCTCTCCAACGGTAGGTTATCTCTTTTTTGGTTCAAATGGACTATTTACAAAAAAGGAACACTCCAACCAATCATGACTAGAAGAGTTCTCTAAGGTATTATTTTTATACTTTTTTGGGCCTTAGGGACTAAATCATATGAAAAAGGACCCCTTTGGAGTCTTCTTCCATGGTCATTCAGACTCTCTAAACATGAACGATACCGAGTTTTATTTCATTGGACTCGTTAAATTAAAAATTGAAAGACCCTCTTTTGGGAATGAACCCCTCCTCTCTCAGGTTCGTAAAACATATGAGTTTGGACTTTTCTTCAGATGAGCTATAACAAGTGTTTGTTACCCTCTTTGAACTTGTACAACTGAAAAGAGGAACTCATCAACCATGATGAGGAAAATGGGAAGGGAATCATTTTGCAAATAAATGGCAGTATTGTCTTTACCTTTGAACATCTCACTTATATGCATATCATTTCAGTCAATTGGGTAATTCGACTGATATTCATGATGATCCACTTTCATGAGTCATGCCACTCCTTTGAGTCTTTCAAAAGAATGAATTGTCCATCATCGCACTGTGTGTTTGTCTGGTTCAGTCATGCTGCCAAGTCTTTTGTCGTGCCACCCGATGTTCAAAGGGAAGTTGAAGAAGTTTTACCTCTGCAGTCAAAATAGTCTCTATGTTAGTACTTTTGAGTTAGTCTTATGGTTACTACATTCACATCATTCCAGAACTATGTTCCGAGTTTGGTGTTGTCGATGTGGGAATCATCATGGCCCTCCTTTGACGACACTATTCCTGTTGACATCAGATCATCATCTAGGAAATAGTATTAGAAACAAAACTTAGTACCTTGAGATCCATATGCATTAATGACATATTTTCTTGCTCTTGACATAGGTTCACATCATTGAACTTTGATTGATAGAATCGACTGGGTGTTCGACATCAAGACATCTATTCATGCTTAGTAGATTGTACTAGGGTACCTTGGGAATCATTGACATCAATGCTGATATCCCTTGCACTTGTTAATAGTTCACATCATTGGCCAGTAATCAAGTGGTTTCTACGATGTTCAACTTCAGATCATTGTAATCACATGGATAGAATCGTTCTTTGTGGAAGATGAGACGAAGACCTTGGGTATTTGTTTAACACTCATTGCTTTCCCCAGGTTGTGATAGAGTTTTGTATATCTAGCATGGATCCACATTTGTATGCTTGTGGCTATGCTCAAATTTGTGTCTGTATGACATATATCTATGTTGTATGTCTGGTAGCTATGTCCAAGTTTGAGTCCTCTATCACAAGGATCTACATTGTATTCAAGTAGCCATGCTTATTTATTCCTTTCATGGATCTACCTTGTATTGGTATGCAGCCATGAGTTGGTTACATTTTTCTATGAGTCAAAAGTATTGATGTACTACAGATTCCTACTAGATGACATTCTCTAACTGAGATGACATTTTCACCTCAAAGTGACAACTTGTTCTCTCAAATCTCTCGCTTATCATATCCCTCTAATTCTCATGCTTTGGGGGGCATTCTGTTATACCTAAATCCTATCACCATCATGTGATAAGACCCTTAAATTCCATGTTTCTCCTTAATCCCAACACTTAGAGTGGAAACTTTCTCTGTTTGTCAATTCTACTTGAAAAAACCTAGCACCACGCCTACCTTTGTTATATTTTTAACATTAAGCTAGCATAACATTAGGATCTTTAACTGAGAGAACAACAAGAACAAAAATCAAACACAAGAGACAATGAACACAGTGTTTTTCCTCAGGGAAACCATAAATGGAGAAAACCCCACAACTTCCTCAGAGATAGAATCAACACCAAAGTGAAACCCAAAAATAGTAAGATGATATCCCGACAGCAGTAACCTCTTTCTTCTTTTCCTCGGTGTCTTTCTCTTCCTCATCTATGCGCTACAACTGAATGTGAGTGAGTGTGTAATAAATAGAGAGGCTATCTCTCTATTTATACCAATTCCTGATTTGACTAAACCCAACTAGTGCCAACTTCACTAGGTGAGTCTAATAACCCTATCACCCCGGAACTGTGTGGACTTTAACCCTTAGATAATAGGAGAGTTAACCACCTTGACTTGACATGACTTGTTTACATTATAGAAACTTCTCGATAAGAACATAAGGGCATGACATGACTCAAGTACATTACAAATACATCCCAAAATAAACATCGGGTTACAATACATAAGAAATACAAGTGAATACATTCCGAAGTTACAATTACATCAACACTCCCTCTTAACTAGGAAGGTATTCTATCGACACAATTTATCAGCACAAGTCTTCTTCTCTATATCATCTAGATCATCATCGAGTCTTCATCATCTTCACCTTCAAGTCATCTCTATCTTCAAGTCACCTTCATCTTCAATTCATCTTCACCTCGATCTAGATCATCACTCGATCTGGATCATCACCACTGGATTTGGATCATCCCTCAATTTGGATCATCTCTGTTGGATCATCAACATTGAATCTTCACAGGTGCTATCTCATGATTCTTCTCATCACAAGAAGTTCTACAGAGCCAGTCCTTTTTCATGCTGGTTGTAGGCCTACCCTCTGTGTAGGTCTTGTCTAGCACTTATATATGACCCTAAGTCAGAATGGCCCACCCAAAACTTACATCTGATCATGTAGGAACCAATCCTATAATCATATAAGAAAGGCATGCCTAGCACTCACATTTGACCATGTGGTAACATAGCCCACAACCCTGTTAGAAAATCCCAGCACTCACATCCATCAACCAATGTCAGAATGGCTTAGTACTTACACTCGGCCATGCGAGGAACCAATCCTCCATGCCAAAAGGCTTTGCACTTATATCTAACAACCAATGTTAGAAAGGATTGGAACTTATATTCGACACATGTGAGGAACCAATCCAACATGCATGTTCAAAAAGGCTCTGCACTTACACTTGACACATGCGAGGAACCAATCCAACATGCATGTTTGAAAGGGCATGCAATCACATCTGATCATGTAGGAACTAATCCTATAGTCATATCAGAATCACCACCAGTCCCAGACTCAGCTTCTTGGTAACTGACCAGGTGCCTCCATTCCCAGAATGGAATTCAACACTTACTTCTGATCATGTAGGAACCAATCCCACAGTCACATCAAAATGGCTCAGCACTCACATCTAACATAGAAGGAACCAATCCTCTCACCATGCCAGAATGGCTCAGCCCTTACATCTAACCATGGAAGGAACCAATCCTCTCATGTCAGAATGGCTTTGGGTCTCATCATTTCCCTTTGGAGGAAACCTTGATTTGGAGAACACCAAGCTTCTCCCTAAAGTACTCGAACTTCACCCTAGCCAATGGCTTCATCAACACATCAGCTATCCATTCCTCCGTCGCAACATATTGGAGCTTCACTGCTCCCCTCTACACCATATCCTTGATATAGTAATACTTGATCTCGATATGCTTCGACTTGTCATGGAACAATGGATTCTATGACAACTTCATGCAACTCTGGTTGTCAAAATGTATACAAGTAGCATCCATCTAGAGATCAAATAAATCAAACAGTAGCTTCCATAGCCATATTGTCTCACAACTAGTTGAACAAGCTGCGACATACTCTGCTTCAGCTGTACTTAGTTCCACATAGGATTGCTTCCTACTAAACCAAGAGATCACACCTGATCCCATACTAAAACAACACACTGAAGTTCTCTTCCAATCGATGGCATTGCCTGCCCAATCTGAATCAACATAACCCTCCAGGTTAATCTTCTGATTCACCTCGTACTTGAGCCCATAACTGATTGTACCTCTCAAATACCTCAAAATATGCTTTGGAGTAATCAAGTGAACATGTCTTAGATCTGTCAAGAACTGGCTCAAGGTGTTCACAAGAAAGCAAATGTCTAGTCTCCTGTTTGTCAGGTACATCAAGGACCCAATCATCTGACGATACATCGTAGCATCAACCATCTCTGATGAAGCATCACTCAATAGATTTAGATTTGATGCCATAGGTGCGGTCATGGCCTTGCAGTCCATCATCCTGAATGTCTTTAGGATCTCTACTACATACTTCCCTTTTCCAAGGGAGATTCCATCCACATTCTACCATACCTACATACCTAGAAAATAATGCATCATACCCAAGTCCTTCATTTCAAAATCGACAGCAATATTTCTCTTCATATCAACAATCAACCCATCCATACCTATTACAAACAGATCATCTACATATAGTAGGAGCATCACTGGGTTGCCATCTTCAACCTTGTAGTAAAGGTTGGAATCTACTTTACTCTTGGTAAATCCCAAAATGGATAGAAATCTTTCAATTCTGCCATACCATGTCCTGGGTACCTATTTCAAACTGTACAGGGCTTTCTTTAATCTGCACACATGAGACTCCCTGTCATGTGTCTCAAAACTGAGTGGCTATTCTACATACACTTCCTCTTCCACTACACCATTCAAGAAAGTAGTCTTGACATCCATTTGGTGTATTTTCCATTTCATTACTGCAGCCAAAGTAAGTACCGATTTGATGGAAGTGTATTTGTCTATAGGTGCAAAGGTTTCTTCATAATCTATTCCTTCCTTCTATGAGAAGCCATGAGCCACAAAAATTGCCTTATATTTTTCTATGCTACCATCTGCAACATGCTTGATCTTGTAGATCCATTTGGAAGTTACAACTGACTTCCCTTCTGGTCTTGGGACAGCATCCCAAACATCATTCTTCATGATCGATTTATATTCTTCGATCATAGCATCCTTCCATTCTTTTCATTCTATTGCTTCTTCATAGTTGGAAGGTTCTTTATTGATAACATCACATAGTAAGGCTACGTATCTGGAGCAGGATCTGGTTCTCTTTCTTTCTTGTGATTCTCTTCTGGAGCCCCATATCTTTTTGCACCTTGGATAACTTCTCGGACCCAAGCAGGTTTCCTCTTGTGAGGATTCTTCTCCTGAGGTTGATCTATAGGTATTTGTGGTTCTTCAAATTCTCGATCTTCTTCTTGAATTTATTCGTTCATGGTTGTATCATGAATTCTAGGTGCTTCTGCTTTATCAGGTTCTTCAGCAGGTCTCTTTCTGGATTTTTTGTAAGCTGTGTGTTTATCAAATGTTACATCCCTTCTGATGTCGATCTTCTTGAATCCTGGGAAGTATATTCTGTAAGCCTTCGAGCTTTCAGAGTATCCCACAAATATACCCTTCTTTCCTGAAGGATCTATCTTCATTCTCTTCTCTTTTGGAATGTGTAAGTACACTGGACAGCCAAATATTCTGAGATGGCTGACTTCTGGTTTCTTGCTGGAAAAAACTTCTTCAGGTGTCTTGTTCTTGAGTACTTTGTGTGGAGTATAGTTTTGTACATACACCGCTATTCTGGTAGCTTCTACCCATAGATGCATGGGAATATCCTGATCATGAAGCATTGCTCTTGCAGCTTCCATGATAGTTCTATTCTTCCTTTCTGCAACCCCATTTTGCTGTGGATTATAAGGAGTGGATAACTCCCTCTTAATCCCCGATTCTTTGCATAAGTCTTTGAATTCATTTGATGTGATTTCTCCGCCATTATCTGATCAAAAGGTCTTGATCTTCTTTTCTGTGTGGTTCTCGATCAAGGCTTTGAATTCCTTGAACTTGCTGAAAACTTCATCTTTGTTTTTCATGAAGTAAATCCATGTCTTCCTAGAAAAGTCATTAATAAATGAAACATAGTATACATACCCGCTTAGTGAACTTGATGACATTGGTCTACATACATCGGAGTGGATAATTTCCAAGATTCCTTTTTCCTTGTTCTCACTACTTGGAAATGTCTTCTTTGAATTATTTTCTTTGACACATCCTTTGTAGACCCCTTCATGTTTTGCTTGAATTTCTGGAATACCTTCAACAAATTTGCTTGCAAGTGGTAGTGCTTTGTAATGCACATGTGCAAGCCTTCTATGCCAAAGTTCATTTGTCTCTACTGTGTCATGGACCAAAGCTTGTTCTAGATGGCCCTTCAATTTGTATAATCCTCCTTCTTGTTCTCCAATTACTATTGCATCGCCAATAGTCTTTCTTCTTGAACACATGAGGACTTGGCCATCTACAAATGCATCCCTCATGCCTTTTGCATCCAATGCTGATATGGATAGAAGATTCTTCTTCAGTCCTGGTACAAACAAGACATCCTTCATTTTCATAGAATTTCCAGAGTCTAGCTTGTAGGAGGATTCACCACTACCTTTTATGGGATATCGGTAGTCATCCCCAAGTTTCACCTTATGGGGTGAATTTTGTTCGGATAGTTTCTCAAAGGATTCCTTGAAACATGTCATGTGTTTGGAAGTCCCACTATCAATAAGCCAATCTTTGCTTCCATGAGTGATAGTTCCCATGAGAGTGGAGATCAGAACATATTCATCTTCAGTTGAAGAGTATTCACTTTCTTGTTTTACTCTCTTTCTGGGAGGATCATCATCCTCAGCAGTGTGAGCATGATGTATTCTTTTGGAGTTCCTCTTCTTCTTGGATCCATTCTTATTCATGGGATAGTTTCTAGCATAATGTCCTATTTCATTGCATGTATAACATTTGAGTTTGGATGGATCCCTTCTTGCAATGTTATTTTTCTGATGAGAATGCTTACCTTGGTGATGATGATTTTCCCTTCTTCCTTTCTTGGAGTGTACAATGAGAGCTTGATCTTCACTTCCCATCTTTTCTTCTCAAGCTGCTATACGAGCTTCTTCTTCAGAACATTCTTCCCACGGTCTACTAAACTTGACTAAATTCTTTCTAGCACAGATTCCTTGGATGAAAGAATCCCATGACCTAGGGAGGCCATTCAAGGTTGTCATCACAATTTATGCATTCTCCACTTCTTCATCTACTGCTTCAAGTTGTTCTTTGATTTGGGAGACCCTTGTGAAGTATGACTGGATGGTCTCCTCATTCTGAATATTTTCATTCTTCAACTTGTTCCTTAGAGTCATCTTCCGATTGATGTTCTTTACTTCAAACAGTTTGGTTAGGGCATCAAACATGGATTTAGGTGTCTTAAGGGAGGAAACCTATGGTATGAGGTGATCCTTGATAGAATCAGCAATGATCCTCTTTTCCATAACCAACTTCTTCTTATGTAAGGCCTTGGCCTCATCTCCCTATGGAACTGGAACCTCCTCACTGATATAGGAGGCCAACTCATTTTCTTCCAGGACCAGGGAGATCCTATACTTCCAGGCTCGGAAGTTATCAACTCCCTCAAGATTTTCATCAAGCTTGGTATGATGAGACATATTAACTAAGAAACTCAAATGGAAATACAAAATATTTAGATCTTACCAGGTCAAGATGTCGAATCTGGATTTGGAGCTGAAATCCTACAGTGTTGGTTTAGGAGCAGATTAGGGTTTTGCTTTTCTGGAGTTTTGTCCAACCAAATGCTTTGAATTTGATCCCTAACTTCGATTTTGGGGAGGAGATCAATCTAGGCCTGGGCTCACTGAAAAATTCCACTTTTGTGAAAAGCCCTAATTTCTGGTAGTAGTGTCGGGTCCAAAACTGAAAAACCTCAGAATTGGATTTTGCTTCGACAGAAAGATGCGACCTAGGGAGGATAGTTATTCCACCCTAATTTTGCTGAAAATATGTGGAGAGAGATCCACAAAATAGGAAGCCCTAGCTCCCGCAGCTGCACAATGTCTTCTTCTCAGGTTAGCTCTGATACCATGTTATATTTTTAACATTAATCTAGCATAACATTAGGATCTTTAACTGAGAGAAAAACCTGCACAACAATCAAACACAAGAGACAATGAACACAGTTTTTTTCCTCAGGGAAACCATAAATGGAGAAAACCACACAACTTCCTCAGAGATAGAATCAACACCAAAGTGAAAACCAAAAATAGTAAGATGATCTCCCGACAGCAGTAACCTCTTTCTTCTTTTCACCAGTGTCTTTCTCTTCCTCAGCTATGCACTACAACTGAGTGTGAGTGAGTGTGTAATAAAAAGAGAGGCTAGATTTCTATTTATACTAATTCCTGATTTGACTAAACCCAACTAGGGCTGACTTCACTAGGTGTGTCTAATAACCCTAGTGCCCTGGAACTGTGGGGACTTTAACCCTTAGACAATAGGAGAGTTAACTACCCTGACTTGACATGACTTGTTTACATTATATAAAATTCTCAATAGGAACATCGGGGCATGACATCACTCAAGTACATTACAAATACATCCTGGAATAAACATTGGGTTACAATACATAAGAAATACAAGTGAATACATTCCAAAGTTACAATTACATCAACAAACTTGTGGCTGATGAGAGGTACCTTGCTTAGCATCGCATGTATCCTGTTTTAGAGAAGCGGTACCACCACCTATGGTCTTTGGTCTAAAAGCGGTTCTCATCTAAACCTATTTGTCATAAAGGAAGAAAAGAGGTAGCCTGGGTAAAATGGGAAAAAGAGAAGTTTCTCGAGGCTTCTAGAACTTGAGCCTCAGGTCCTCCCTTATCCCTATCATTATGGGTTAGTTTGAGCTCAAGATCCCCCCATGGTAGGATCTTGGAGCCACCTCAACCACAATTCTCTCAACTATTCCTATCCATTGAGCCTTATAAATACAATCTCATATCCATAGTTGTTGGTTAACTATGGGCAGACCCAAGTTTATTGTAATGTACCAACAAAACCCCTAGCTCACTGGCCCTTTCAGCGACAGACCACAGAACGGCCTGAAGTCTCACCCGAAGTGATCCTAGATGGGGTGGCTGAAGACTCACATGTCCTCAACCAGGTTCTGTAGCATCCTACATTTCTCTTTACTCTGGTTAACTAGTGGGATTTCTCTTTATAACACTGTATCTCTCTTCCGAGTAGACTCTGCTACGAGAATGACTCTTATCGCATCGTGGCTTCTCCAGCGATGCGCAAACCTTCTCTTCTACTCGAATCTTTACCTACGATATCCCACACCGTCGCTCCTCCGGTAGTGCGATATCGCCTTTCTGCACTGCGATAGCTTCTATGGTAAGACTCAATAGGACTCTCCAACTCTCATGGTCCAATGAATTTCCTTTCTCCCTTATACTAGCTCAGCTAACATTCACAAGGGTGTTAAACAACTTCACTTAGCTTCTACAGTCTAATATGCTCAACATCTATTGCGCTCAGCTTGCTGAACTGGATATACAAGAATCACTTGACACTATAACTATTATGGTCTGAATCAAGCACAAATAAACTTATATGCAAAATACTTAACACATCCAACTCACATTTATCCTTCTATGTTACTGTAAACTGAAGGATAACATACACACATTCATTAACTGTTAGCTAAGCTCATGTAATAGGTAATAGATAGAAAATACGTAAACACAATCACATGAAACAGTCACACAACACACTGATTTTACATGGTTCACTTCCAAGGAGGAAGCTACGTCCACAGGAACTGGTTTTTATATTATATCTTGAGAGAGTAAACACAGTTCTGCTGCAACCTATTATGTAGCTTGAGATCTTCTGGGAAACTCCGCGTTCTCAGCTAGAGCCCTTCTCTCTAGATCTCTTACCTTTCTATATTACCTTATTCTTACAATATATCCTCTCTCTTTCTCTCAATCCCTGCAGAATGTTACATTCATACACAAGGAGTCGGCTACTGGTTACAGTAAGATAATACAGACTAAATACAGAACCAGAGCTCAACTCTTTCTCAATATCTTACAATACAGATGACTAAAGAACTAGCTATCTTTCTCTTCACTGTCTAAATGTCTACTCTATAACCTTTTACAATACAAAATACATGCTTCAATAGGTGGCCCAAAGGTCTCACCCTGATACAAAACTGTGCGCCTATCCCAACAGTAACCCAAAAAACCCTAACTGTGACAGTCGGCACATCTGTACTTTGAACTGCCGCTTACTGGTCATATTGCAGCTCTCTGCATTCTTCCACGCTGATTGTGGGTATGGGTGCCACTTCCTCGGTTGCTCCCCTTTTATCCTTTGTCTTCAATACCTCAGCCCGTTGCTCCTTTTCCTTTATGAGGGTAGCTCAGCCCTCCTGTCTTCGCCGCTGCCTTAAGTGCAGTGGTTGAGATCTCTCTTCTCGGCCGCTTCAGGTACTGTTTCTTTTGACTTTCTTGTCCCGATATAGTAGCTTTTCCTGTAGCTGTGGGCCCTGCTCCAGCAATAGTTGAGATAGAGTTATTGTTATGTTGTTGGATTGACTACCTAGTCCAAGTCATTAGAGAGCATATAGAGCAAAGTTGGATCTTATGGGGATGAAGTGTTTGTCTTGTGGAGGGGCTTGTCAACACTAAAGCAATGGTTGTAAGCTTCTCCATACATTCTTAATGCAAAGCTAATTTCCATCCCGCATTACTGTTGTTTTGATTTCACATGTACATGTTGTTAGATTCCTTAGTCACTAACATGGATAAGTAGATGATTTTCTGGTAGCTTTGATGTGTTTCCATGTTTGATCTGTTTGCAGGTACACAGGTTCACAATCAAATCAGTATTCTAGGTGTCTACAGTATTCAGGGAAGGTCTTCATCCTTTTTCATTCACTCATATGTTCTGGATCTGAACCATTTAGACCAAAGGAACAGCTTCTGTCCGCAGAAGGTGCAATATTCTTGATAACAACGGTATGTACCCCCGCTAATTTTTATTTTAAATTTTATAGATCTATAGGCCATGATGAAAAAGACTGTAGGGACTACCAACTTTTGAGAGAGAAGACGGTAGATGCCTATCTAATGAAGACTGGGAAGCAAATAAATATTGAACAGGATACGACGTAGTTTCAGGCTATGCCTCAGTTCCAGGATGCACCTCAGTTTATGCCTATGCAACAGTTTTAGATGGCACTAGAGTTTCAAAATAGGGCCTCGTATAACTTGTATCAACAATAGTACTAGCAACTGCAATACCTGTTGCAACCACCTGAACTTCAACTAAGGGGGGGGTGGCAATTATAGTGGCCAAGGAGGAGGAGGATTTGGCTGAGGAAGAGTGCTAGTGGTATGCTACAATTGTGAAGTACAGGGCCATTATACTAGAGAATTCCCTGAAACTATGAATACTTTCTCATGTTGCAGACAATAGAACAATGTGGAGCAATGTTCGCAACTCGTTGCTCGATGGCAAGCCTGAATGGTTGGAGTAGCTAACCCAACACCAATCCCTGTACCAAACCCTGTGCCAAATGATCCCAACCCAAATGTTAAACCCAACATACAGATGATAGTCATAGAACTGTGAGGACCAACTGTAGCAGTGGTAACAAGGGGAGGTGTTGTGACAAGTGCAAATCAAGCTACACAAACAGAGCCTGTGGCACAAGCACGACTGTAGGTGCAACTTGTCGCACAAAAGAAAGCATCGCTTGATGTTCAAGAGCAGAAGAGTGTATTCATGAATGTATGCCCAAATTTCGTAAAAATAGGACAACCATCCACATTAGGCGAGGTGAAAGATATGCCTGAGAGATTCCATAAGATAGTCAAACAACATGATGCAAGCAAGAGTACAAATAAGGTTAGTAAGCTCAAACCATTCCTGTCAAGTTGTTTATCGCTAATCCAGGACAAGGATGCACTTGTAGAGTTAGAAGCTTGGATAGAAATGCTTGTGAAGGAAGAACCGCTAGCAAAGAAGGTTAACAGTATCAAGACAAAGTTCAAAATGGGACGCGAACTTAGGATGTCTGCACAAATTGGTTACTATGACATGTACTATATCATTCTCGACCTGTGATCTAACGTTCATATTTTAACATGCCAAACATGGGAAATAATGGGCAAGCCACCCCTAGAATGGTCCCCAATTCAATTAAGGTGTGCTAATCAGGAAAAGTTCTTTCCCATTGGTAGATTAAGTCAAGTCCAAGTAGATATTGAAGGATTGCACACTTTTGCGGACCTTGAGGTCATCAATATAGTAGATGATACTAACCCATATCCCATGCTGCTGGGGATTGATTGGGTGATGGGAAATCAAACCATTATAAATTTCAAAATAAGGACCCTATTGTTTGAAGATGATGAGATAAGGGTAGTTGCACCCCTCGATCCACTAGAAGGACAGAGATATGTTGAACCAGTGTTCAAGGAAGGGCAAGGTGATCACATTGACAACATTTATAATGTCATTTCCCTTGAGGAGGATTAAATTAATCCTACTATGGATGGTAACTTGAGCTGGAAGTGTACGAGTTCATATACATCAGACTCAGGGGAGGCACTTGAGAGCTGGCAGAACTGATTACATGAAGTCTCTATGAGGATATGTGCCAGGATAACTAAATCTGTCTGATCACTGGGAACTCAATCACGAACTCAATCACGACAACTACCTACATAGGACGGACTACCTAACTTGGAAATTTTCTTGACCTAGTTTGAATAATTAGTAACAGAGACACAATGACTATCTGCACTGGAATTTGCGCTAAAAGATACACCCGTATGATGGTGGGGTACGCAAAAAAGCTCAATAACTTAATGGTTGCAATGTAGATGGATTCTAGAAGTACGGTTCAGGGACAAGGTTGCAACTATGGAAATAAGGTATACTAGATTATCAAACCCTACTAAACACTTGGAGCAGTGTTCTGCAACATTCTCAAACTACCCGCACCAGGAATGCGTCCACTACTTCATCCATACTCTTGAAATGGCACCCAGAGGATGGTACGCATCTATGGAGTTGTGCCAAGAAAAAAAACAATGGCTAATGGTTGCACAGAGTTTCACATACACCATCCAGTTTGCAGACAAGCAACCAACAGTCGACATCGCACTGAAGGCTATTAAGGAGAAGATATTCACGGAGATCCCGCTGGAGGTTGCGTATTCTCAACCCTACACTTCACACTCCCACCAGTGCTGTGAGACGGTTCGGCACTGGATGACATGCTATAACCTCTCCAGAGACCCAGAGGATGATCTAACTAACATCAATATTCCAGAGTCAGAAGGATCACGTGAAGTAGAAGGAAGCGACATTTCCAGTGAATAGTTCATCAAACCTCTAAAGATCAAGAAAGTTAACATTGGGTTGGAGGACAACCCAAAATTTACTAACATTGGAGACTATTGGGATGAAGAGATAGTAGCGAAAATTACTGATCTATTACATGATTTCCAAGACCTATTCCTGACAAAATTCAAGGAAATGAAGGGGATAGTAGGCGATTTGGTAGAAATGAAAATTTTTCTTAAGCTCGACGCAATACCGATAAAACAATGCCCCTACAGTCTAAATCCGCGCTATAAAGAAAAAATGAAAGTAGAACTCGAGCGCATGCTAGAAGCAGGAATCATTGAACCCATTGAAGAGTCGGAGTGGATAAGCCCCATAGTGATTCAGGACAAGAAGGAGATAGGTGAGGTTAGGATCTATGTCAACCTTAGGAAGCTCAATGATGCCTACCTACATGATCCATTCCCAACACCATTCACAGATGAAGTCTTGGAAAGTGTCGAAAAACAAGACATATACTCAGTCACAGATGGATTCTTGGGCTACCATCAAGTCTGAATTTCCCAAGAAGACCACCACAAGACAACCTATGTAATAGAGTTGGTATGCTACCAATACACGATAATGCCCTTTGGCCTTAAAATTGCCCCTACTATTTTCTCTAGAATAGTAGTTTCTACTTCTAAAGATTTCATTCATCGGTTTCTTGAAGTATATTTTGATGATTGGACGGTCTTTATTCTGGTGAAAGACCATATTGAGAATCTCCAAATGATGCTAGAAAAATGTCCCCAATATCAAATTGCACTGAATTTGAGAAAGTGCATATTTTGCGCACTCTCTGGTGTATTGTTAGGCCATGTAGTCTGTCATGACGGGATCCTGGTCGATCCCGCGAAGGTAGCAATTATTCTAGACCTACCACTACCCACACCGATCATGCAACTCAGATCAACATTGGGACATACTGGATATTATCGCAAGTTCATAAGATGGTACGCAGAGATAACTGCCCCAATGGAGAAGTTGCTGAAGAAGGATGCCAAATTTGAGTGGAACGAGGCCTGTCAAGGAAGCCTAGATAAACTGAAGAACAAAATGGCCACTGCACCAATATTAATATTTCTAGACTGGAAGAAGGAGTTCCACATACATGTTGATGCATCATCAATTGCACTGGGTATAGTATTAACTCAACTAGGAGAGGGCGCAATTAACCACCCAATTGCATTTGCAAGCAAGAAACTGTAAGCGGTAGAGAAGAACTACACCACAACTGAGAGAGAAGGGATTGAAATGATCTATGCACTACAAAAGTTCAGACATTATCTATTGGGTCTAAATTTCAAAATGTTCACTGATCATTCTGCGCTAAAGTACCTAGTCAATAAGCCAATGTTGGGGGTAAGTATCTGCCGATGGCTCCTCTTGTTTCAAGAATTTGACTTCGAAGTCATTGTAAAACCAGGCCGACTGAATGTTGGGCCATACCACTTATCATGCATTGAAAGTGGTGAGGAACCAAACAGCTTAGAGGATAATATACCTGATGCAGAAATATTTGCGATCGACGTTGTCGATAAAGAATTTGATGATATTATACACTTATTGAATACAGGCTATGCGCCTAAAGATTATACAATAGGGAAAAAGAAACAACTAGTTGTCAAGGCCGCATATTACACATTAATCACACGGAAACTGTATAAGTTGGGACCATATGAAATATTGCGTAGATGCGTCTTCGATCATGAACAACAGTGGGTAATGGCTGAAGCGCATGCAGGTGTCTCAGGAGGACACTATGCCGGGAAAGAAACGGTGCATAAGATTTTGCAAGCTGGACTCTGGTGGCCAAATGTACATATGGATACAAGGAAATACTGCTGCGACTGTGATAAGTGTCAAAGAACTGGGAAACAATCATGACATGATTAAATGCCACTCACACCACAAATTACAGTGCAGGCCTTCGATAAATGGGCAGTGGACTTTGTCGGCCCTATCAGTCCACCAGGGAAATGGAATGGTATGCACTATATTATCACTACTACTGACTAATTAACAAGATGGGTGAAAGCGTCACCTGTGAAAGAATGTACCACAGCAACTACAATGAAGTTTATTTTTGAAAATGTATTCACAAGATTTGGTTGCCTGAAGATCCTTATCAGTGACCAAAGTATGCATTTTGTAAATAAGCAAATTGTTGAACTGACTGGAGAATTTCAAATCCAGCACAAGAAGACAACCCCTTACCATGCTCAAGAAAATGGAACTGTTTAAGCTTTCAATAAGATACTAGAGAATGCCTTGATGAAGGTCTGTAATGTGTGCAGAGATGAATGGGACTAGAAAGTCTCAGCTATATTATGGGCCTACAGAACAACATACAAATGAATAACTGGATACACCCCCTTCCATTTAGTCTATGGCCAAGAAGTATTCATACCCATGGATTAAATTGTGATGAGCCTATGAATTGCTGCACTAACATAGATGACAGACACTGGCATTTTCAAAGAAAGACTTGCGCAGTTGGCTCAATTGGAGGAAGAACAGTTCATTGTGGGCTTCCATCAAAACATGGAAAAACAATGGCAGAAAGCGTGGTATGACTGCCACATCATAACAAAGCAGTTCAAGGTTGGCAGACTTGTTCTGATGTATGACAACAAGTTCTTCAAGCACCCAGGTAAGCTCAAAACACACTGGCTAGGTCCATATGTGGTTCCGCACATTACTGAAGCAGGCGTGGTAAAACTACATAAGATGGATGGAACACTGGTGGCGGGTATGATCAATGGAGGCTGACTAAAACCATACCACGATGACTGCGGCTCAGTCCCATGAGATCAAGGCATGCAACCAAATAATAATAATAACTTTTTTGGGAGAAGATTAGCAAGAAAGACATCTCCAGCGCAAAATGACGATGAAAAAGAAACTTGCACTGAAGAAGGGCACACTAAAAACTCACTCACAAACCAGCTAAGAGACAACTAGTGGGAAGAGGTAGACAGCTAGCAAGCACTGATAGACCACTAAATGCACGGGAATTCCATTTAGATTTGGCACTAACAATAGCTCAGTAGCATTAAATTGGAAAGTCTGAAGAGAATGGCGGCGTGATTTGTGGTCCCGTCTGCCATATTACCTGTAACTACCCTGCCAAGTACATAATTGAACCTAAATGTGTGAGTCAAGGCAACGAAGGACATGCCCATGCGATATGTCAGATGACCATCATTGCACTCAGTCACAGTTTGGATGGCCTGTCACCTACAAATAGTAGTTACCTCTGTCAATTTCACCTTTACCTTACCTTACCATGCCAAGAAAATAGAGAGCCGAGCCTGTTGAGTGAACCAGAACCCTCTCTCAAAGCTGAATCCCATACTTTTTTAGTTATCCAGTAATAGTGAGCACTCCATTCTTTCTCCAGCCTCACCCTACCCAATTGTAGAAGTTCCATACATCCCTGAACCTAGTCAGCCAAGAAAGAAAATGAAGAAGGCACAGGTTAAGCTAAAAACACCTCCGAAGCCAAAGGCCCCTCCAAAGCCAAAGGCACCTCCAAGACTATCGCGCATAGCACATGAAGTAGGCCAATAGATGTAGTTTCCCACAATCTGGCCACTAGCACAATTGGTCGGGGAACAAGTCTTTGTGGTCAGAGCTCCATCGAGTGCGGACCTCCTTACTTCCTTTGGCCTTGTAGCAAAGATACCCAAGGCCCGTCGAGCCGACCCGGTTCTACCACCACCACTAGCGGATGTAGGGATGACTGACGAAGAAAATAATTTTCTACCTGTGTATGTATCCCTAAGGGTTGTAGGCACCACGCAAGTGACGATAGAAGTGTAGGAGCTTCTGGAAATTCCCACTATCCCCAAAGGTGTCTCACGGCCCCTGGATAAAATCACTCCCAAACTTCAATAATTGAAGTTTGAATATTACGACACAAGTAAATATGAGGACCTGGCTAGAAATTACTTCATGGATGTGGAGCCCAGTGTACCTCTTAATGTAGACATAGTTTCTGCAAAGGAATGGGCACATGGATTAGAGCAGTCAGGTCTCTTAAACCTACTTCTTATGCCACATTTCGGCCGCAGTGCCCCAGTCAGAATGTATGTCAAGCAACTTCTA
Source organism: Pseudotsuga menziesii (assembly GCA_001517045.1). Classification (NCBI taxonomy): domain Eukaryota; kingdom Viridiplantae; phylum Streptophyta; class Pinopsida; order Pinales; family Pinaceae; genus Pseudotsuga; species Pseudotsuga menziesii. Next base: position 40,034 of record LPNX011002717.1, on the reverse strand, counting down.
GTATGCTTTCATGGAGGCTACCTCTGGCTAGAAAAGCCGTATGAGGTAACGGTTGACCTCATATCAGCCATAATGGGTCTCCCATGGAAAGGACTCAACTCGTCGCTGTACCTGCACAAAGATGGGGAAAGAGTAGACAAAAATGACATGAAGGGAAAATAAGAACTTGTCTACGGCAGAAAGGGCTACCAAATTAGCTCTATCGATGATAATGGTGTAAGGGCTGAAACAAAAATCTTGTGCACTAAGGTTCTACACAAGATGAGGCCTATTGAGTGTACTGCTGCAACACTAGAGATCGTCGAGAAGTGCGTGGAAGGAGTGCACATTAACTTATCACAGCTCCTTCTGAACGAACTGATGGACGACGCAATTGAGGCACAGGAAAATAACGCGGCAAAGTTCCACTTCTCATGGCTTTTGATTTTGATCTCATTTACAGTTTGGAATCTACTACCATATTATCTACCCATGAATATCCCAGTTGAGCTCCCTTGCGTGCCGTTCTAGATCCTCTGGGACCACAAAGACATTGAGAGGAATAATGATACAAAGGTTGAATTCTTTCTCCAAGGAGAAAGAATTAGGGATGCCATGCGCCAATAGTGTAGACTATTTCCCACGATTATGGACAAATATCCATTCATTAACTTCCACACGGGTCCACACAATATCATCTTACATCTGCACAATGACCTCAAGAAGCAAGCACTCTAGACCTTCTTCATGGTCAGAGATGCAGATATCGAGAGAGAAATTAGAGATTGGCCTAAAGAATGGCTTAGCTAGCATGAAGAAGTGCCTGCAGAGCAGAAATCCCTACAGGGGGTCAACCAGAGAACTAGCTTTAGGCCCATGCCAATACTAACACTCAAGCACATCAAGAGGATTCCTAAGAAGGAGAATAAGAGCAGCCAGACCCACCTAATGCCGACGAAGAAGACACCCCTACTAATGAGGAAGTGCACTCCAAAAGAGCCAGGAAAAGGAAAGGCAAAGAGGGCATGGAGGAAGATGCAGAAGTATTTGTCCTCCCACACTAGAAAAAGAAGAAGGCTAACCGATCCCAAGCCATGAGCATAGCAGAAGAGGATTTGACTCTTCTTAGAGAGGTGGTAGCCGAAGTAGCCGATTCCACTTTGGTAAGATCACGAGAAGGAAAACCAATTGGATGACTTCCATCACTATGAAAGTTAACGAAAGTTAACTATCTGGTAGAGCCCATCGCAGAAGTGCGTGACACCCTACAGGATGAAACCTATGGGGTGGACCCAACAAACACTCTGGTGATGCCAGTACTGGTCTTGCCCTTAAGAATAGAAATTCCCATGCGGGCATTTTCTATAGAAGAAGCAAAAAAATAGGCAAGTGTTCATAGCATGGACACATTAAATTTGGATTTCCCTAAGTTAACCTTGTTGCAGATATATTCCATTCAGCATGTTACTGCCACAGAGGTTAGAATCTAGGAAAATGTAGTTGCATACGAGGCAGCCAAAGAAACCAATAAAGCAACCACACGTAAGAAAATTATCAAGCGCTAGCAAGAAGACTTGGCATCCCAAGCCCAAAAGAAGGCTTCACTGGAACAAGCTATAAAGGAGGCATTCACGGAACTGTCATATGCAGAGGAAGAAGTCAACATGGAACCTATGCACCAATTGAGCCAGTTATCCAAACTGGATATAGAATTGAAGAAATAGGCACATGACATGAAAAAAAACTAGCAACCGAGCACACCCCCTGAAGTTGTGCAGCAAAGACAAGAATTGGCAAATAAAGCTGTTGGCTGACTTAGAGAAGCCAAGAAGATCTGCACAGAGGTAGTAGAATCAATTGCCACAGTATGGGAACAAGTCATCGACGATGAGACAACAAAGCAACTCTCTGAGTAGGCATGGCAAGGAGACCTACAAATCTCATCAATAAAGGCAGAGATTAAGAAGCTACCAGCTAAGGAGAAGATCGCCAAAGCCACAAAGCTCAAGAAACTCCAAGACAAGGTCAGAACCATGTGCGAGCAGGAAAACATACGTAACAAAGAGATAGAAGTGAAGCAAGCTGAAGTTGAAAGGGTGGAAGGAATGATTCAGCCTATCCAACAGAGAATTCACGCATTCATGCATGAAGTGGCCAATGTGTCGTTAGACCATTCTAGTTATGACCAAGTGCAGGAACTCAAGCAGTAGGAAAAAGAAGCCTATCAGGAGATAGAATGGCACACTCCCACTTTTGAACAATTCTAGCAAAAGGTTGTTGGCACAACACCACCTGTGCCAGAAGAGGCACCAGAGAATGAGCAAGAAGAAGAAAAGGAACAAGAAAAGGAACAAGAAGAGGAAAATATTGATGAAAATAAAGTAGAATATGTGGAGGATCAACAAGAACACTATAAGGAAGATTCGAAACACATAGAAGAAACACTTATGGAAATAGTCTCTTCCGATGAGGCCAAAGGTGAGTGTTGGGGGCCTATTGGGCTTGGGGAAAGTGCACAAGGAATAAGCACACATAAAGAAACACACAAGAATCAATTCACCACGCAAGCACAAATAAGGAAAAGGAAGTGTGCAACAGGTATTGAAAGAAGCTGTGCAGATCAAGAAGGGTGTGTAGAAGAAGGAATAAGCACAAAAGAGGCCACATGCATGGAAAGGAATATGTCACAGGGTAAAATAGTATTACAAGTGCAATATAACGACTGAGAGTGAGAGGATGATCATGGGTGCTGAATTCGGATTAAGTTGGCGGATGCCACACAAGTGAATGCATGCTGTAAGTAAGGCCATTAGTGCCTCATGTCAAGTCATGATCGCCACAGCTATAGCCTGAGGGGTGGCTGATGGTGATAGTTAACAGAATGCCTATATGCAATAGAATTTGTGTGGTTATGTAAAATAGTATAAATAGGAAGGAGTCAATAGCTATAAGGTTGGTCCCTGGTTGATCGTGATTACTTTTAGTAGGTTTTTTGAGAGTGGATAGTTGTTGTTTACTTTCAGTTGTGTTTAGGGGTTGGAACATAGGAGATCTCTAAGTGGTATATTAGTAGAAAGTATGTAGGATGTAGGAGGGATAGTATAGTGGAAGGGAAGCTCTGCTAGAGGGGTACATATGATAGAGAGGCCGATCCAGGCTTTGTGTGGATCAGTAGATGGTAGCAATAGATTAGGAGAAATAAGACAAAGAGCATGAGAGAAAGAAAGAGTCTGAGCCAAAAGCTAGATCTAAGACAGTTTGTAGCCAGAAAGAGGATGGAGGTGCCATATATTTCTCATTCTAGATGAAGAGCGCCTTGTGGTTTTTCCCAGATAGGTTTCCACATGAATTCTCCTATGTATAATGGCGTTAATGTGTATGGTTGTTTATGTCTTGCTTATATCTCTATTTATGTTTATGATGAAAGTAATGGCTTGGTTTAATGAATACCCTACTATCACTAGAAGTATGAATTCCTGAATAAGCAAGTATGCACTGCTTTTGAGTAGTATCCCATGTGAATGGAGTAATCATTGTTGCATGTCTGGTATGTCGCACCTGTTTGTTATCTTGCTTTATACTTCTTAGGATTGAAAGTAATAAGGCCGAATCTGTGTCATGCCATTATTAGTTAATAAGACATATGCACAGTGAGTGCTATAGTTCGGTGAAAGTGACCCCATCCTTGCAACTTGGTTGAGCTCCTTGGCTGCATGCCAAGGGACTATAATACCTCGACAATCGTGGAAACATGGTTCTGGCGGTTACCCATCGAAGAGATATCTCGGGTGAGACTACACTTGCTTTGCAGGCATTGCCAATGGGGCTTGCTCTATTGGGCTGGTATCTCGAGTGTTTGTTGGGTTGACAGGCTATGCAAAACATGGGTCACGCGAGTTAGGAAAAGTGGCCAACAACTAGACTTCCTTGGACGAATCCAAGGTAATAAATGCAAGGATACTAGCACTTTTGTAGAAACCCATTAGATTTTGGTGCACTAAATAAAGTAGCTATACCTCAACCTAGGATATCTACAATATAATACCATATTATATTTCATATATGGGACCACAAATATGAAACAACCTCACTAATCACATAAATTTTGCAGAAAGAATTAAGAAGAAATTTGTTGTAATTCACTAAAAAAGTTAAACATAGATGAAAAAAGGTTACTTCTATATTCTTCAGCAATAGGATACCTATCAAATAATAATACAATGCTTGGAATTCATGATCCTTAGAAGGAATTTGAATTCATCACAAGTGGTAGGCTTAGTTAACTCAGGAACATCTCCAGACACAACTTCTAGGTATAACTCAGGATGTGAGACCACTTAACTGAAGAAGAATAGAAAAAGACTATGTTGTTGGACTAAACATTAGGGATATTACTCCAAGGAGGCACATTTGATGATTTATAGTGATCTAAACTGGTCATTAGATCTCATTATTAACTCACAGTGATGGAATCTAGGTTCACGAGCTAGTTAACTAATTGTAGGCTCCTAAATTCTAGGGATCTAACTCAAGTGCTCCAAAAATCATTCATGTGGGTTTATATGGTCCTAAAAAGGAGGAATGTTGCATATGTGTGGATATGAGGTCAAAATAGACTAGGATCGAGGCACTGCAAGGTAAAAAACATGTTATATGTACTAGGTAGCTCAATAATGGTTCATGGAGGTCAATATGATGTATGGTCACCAAATACTAATGCATCTAGTATGTAGGATGGAGAATATTCCAAAAATATTCCATACAATTCTTATGACATTTGACTATAAATAAGCATGAAGGGAACCCTTAGACTTTAGACATTGACCTTGAAATTCTTCAAAATAAAGAACCCCTTATGCCTTTCCAATAGCTTTATTGGATAGGCAATCATCTTCTATATCGAATTGATGAAAAATATGCCTAAAAGTGATATGGTGGAACTTTCCTTTATGTTCCCAAAGTATTTCCATCCAATTTCTAAAAGAGCCACCCAGAGACTTGATTTCCCTAATTCCTATTTAATGATCACTATGGATTCATCTACAACTAGTTTAGCAAGAAAACCTTAAGAGAATTCAAAACAAAGTATATCCCAAGGATCCAAGAGTCCAACTCTTGTAAGGGAAACATCTCCACATCCCATCCATAACTGAAAGTAATTATTGTTTCTACACTTTAATACCATTCCCAAACCATGTTTTTTTTACTGAGCAGCGCCATAAAATAATCCCACTGGAAGAATTTCTAAAAATAGAGTGGCTAGAAGAATCCAAGAAACTTTGTCTTACACATGATTATGAACTTCTTTGAAAAATACAACAACAGTTGAACTAACTGGGATGGAATTATTCTGCGCATAAATGAATAGAATTAAATTTCTATGCTTCCATGTATCCTATGATGTCACTAAGGATAGTTCTTTAAAAACATAAGCTAAAGAAACCCAAAAATACAATATTTCATCAAACTTTATTAACGACAAACATTAATAGATTTTTAAAATTTGAAATGCCTCCTTTCAAACCACCAATTAAATAAAAAGGTGATGAACATATTCTACATCCATGGTTCAAAGAGAGAATTTTATTGTGGCCCATATCCACCTCTCTTAATAAAGCTGTCCCATGTTAATACTTTATTTTCCAACAGAATCCACCCGAATAATTTTATTTTCGAAGGTACATTCCACTTCCACATAGCGTTGTACCACCATTTTTCCACATATTCCACATTGGAGAGAGTAATTGATTCATATTCCAATTTAGACCTAACTTGGCCAAAAGAGACATTCCAAGGCCAAACAATTTCATCCTCCACTTGTGACAACCTAACCCTGTAATAAGCTTACAATTGAATTTAGTTTTTCCATTCCTATGAAAATTTCCTTTCTAAACCTAAAAATTTATCTTGAATCCCATAATGAATACTTAATTCATCTTTTGCAGGCCTTCTTACATGAGCTAGACGATTAATTCAAAAACTCTTCAAGTGACTATGGAAGATGAAAGCTTAGAGAAACCATATACTCCTATGGACGGATCTACACCCAGACTCATGTAATGTGCCAAGTCTGATATGAATACCTGAAAACTAAATAATGCTGCCAATTAAATCAAATTTTTGATATTTGAGATAAAACCACTTAGAGCATCTTCAAACTAGGCAACTAAAGGTGTTTTGCTGGGAAAATTTGCAAACAAGGGATTAGGCAGTGGGAAGAAACCAAGAGTAAGTTCATGAAAGTTATATAATTTCCCCTAAAACATTTATATTGGGGACCATTCAGGTTTCAGAGTCCGTTATACAGAAACCTACTCCCACGCTTTTGGGCCACCCAACCGTGAAACAAGGGAAATTCCTTCCGTTCTTTCGAACAAGAGATTAGGGAAAAGTGAAGAGGTGTTATCAGGCATTCATAAAGAATAAAATATATTTGATATATTTTCTAACATATCTGGATTTGTCTAGAGGTTTTAGGGAAGAATTGGGAATTCCAGGCAACTTTGGCCTAGTGAGACCCTACGCAATGGAGGATCCCAAATGACTATAGGGACAAAAATAAAATATGATATGGAGTTATTTAAGGGAATTTGCATATTTCAGTGATACACGGGAACTTATATAACTGTATTTGAGAGAACAAAACTCATTTTATTGCAGAAATGGTAAAACTAGTCATTTAAAACTAGCATTCTAGCTAGGGTGCAAAATAAAGAAGAGAATTCGTAACAGATTGAATTCAGTACTGTATATAAAGTATTAAAGAGACTAATACCAATTAAATTAACATATAAAACCCTTCAAATCATTCCCACAACCTTTTCTTATTCCTTATTGCACTAGATTGATCAATTTCCTCCATTACAATGACAAATGAAGCTTTTTATGTGAAACTTAGAAGGAAAAATTTAGGGACAGAATTATTTAGAACTGAGAAATATAAATGAAAGATTTATCAGCTGATATACATCATATATAATTGGATACACTGACCATTACAGAAGGAGACTCCAAAATGGTGGGCAAGAAGCCCAAAATATGACTAGAGAAAGGATGAGAGCATAGGTGAAGCATGAGATTCACTGGATCTCAACCTGAAAGTGATGGAAGATGCAAAATATTTCTGATAATACTTTAATGGATCAAATTCAAGCGCTACATACCTGCGAATAGAAGATAATATGAATGAAGGAGTGGAGAAGGGAAGGCTTGGGGCTCATCTCCCAAGTGTCTGAGGAACATCACTAAAAAAAGCATGCTCACATAAGAATAGATTAATAAAAATATCACCCAAAATGAGTCAATGGGATCGAATTTTCCTTTAATAGCATCCTGGGTTACTTGTTTAGAAAGTGGAGGCCAATGGTGACCTGTGAGAGCAAGTTAACCACCTAGAATCCCTAAACCTAGCCACATAAGTGCCCTTCTTGGGAAATTTGGAATGTAAGACCATGTGGATATGTTTCCATGTCCAAGTCATACCTATGATTTAGTATCCATGCCCTCCTTAGTCAAATAGTTGTTTCTTTTGTTCCTGACAACTTTCTGTTTTTCCCTACTTTTGAGACTGAGTCTCCATAAGGAAAATGTGCCCTCCTTTTCCAAAAATTTCCTACTTTTGTCCTTACAAATTTTCTGAGTTCTACAAGAGGAAACCGCTCCCTCCTTTGCAAAACTTTCCTGCTTTTGTCTTTGGAATCTTTTATGCCACTTTTAGGCACTTTCCCCATTTCCTCTCTGACTTCTTTTGTCATAGAGTTTGCTCTTTATTTACCTTGGAAAGTTGACTTTCCCAATGTTCCCCCATGACATGGAAAATTCATTTCTACATCATTAAATTTAATAATTAATAATAATGATGCATAAAAATTTAATACATGCCTCAATAATAATTATTAGCAAAATTTCCCAAGGAATAATAATTAATGTCAATTTGAACCCCTAGGAGTTTCAACATGGTCAACACTTTTAATGATAAAATTGAGGGGACATGACAGTCCCCCCCTCCCAAACCTGCTTGTCCTCAAGAAGAAGCAAATCAGGGTGCTGTAAGATCTGCTCACCCTCCCAAGTAACATCTTCACTGGGTAATCCTTTCCACTATATTAAATATTCCTTAACTATTTTGTTCCTTAATTTCCTTTCTCTTCCCATTATCACTTTCTCTGGTACTAAGACGAAATGACATTAATCATCCAGAGGTGGAAGTTCTTCAGAAGGTACTATCTTCTTTCCAATTTCTTTCTTCAGACAAGACACATGAAAAACATTATGGATTTTGTTGTTTGCTGGAAAATCCAATTCATAGGCCACTTTAGCAACCTTTATGATAATCTTATGGGGCCCATAAAAACTTGGTTCAAGTTCTTCAACCCCTTTCGTCTTTAAGGAAGATCGTATGTAAGGTTGCAGCCCTTGGTACACTAAGCCCTCCACTTGGAAAACTCTGTCTATTATGTGCTTATCTGCATACATATTTTTCTAGTTTTGTGCCATCTACAAATTGTCTTTCAGTGCCCTTAAAATGTCTTGGTTTTCCTGCAACCAATCTTTAGCTTTTTGTGTGCTACAATCTCCAAAGATTAAGTCTGCAAAAGTCTGAGCTTCATACCTATACAAGGACAAAAGAGGTGTCATTCTAATAGAAAGATGAAATGTGGTGTTGTAACAGAACTCACCAGGTGGAGCCAAGTTTATCAAGCTTCGTGTTGTCCTATAACATAGTTACGGAGGTACCCTTCAAGCCATTGATTCACCCTTTTATTTTTTCCATCTGTCTGGGGGTGATAGGTTTTTCTCATATTCAGATTTGTTCCAATTGGATCAAACAATCCATGCCAAAAAGCACTAGTGAACTTACTATTTATATCACCGATTATAATTTTGGGCAGTGTATGCAACCTAAAAATGTCCTTGAAGAATAGGGATACAACCTCACTACCATAAATAGTGGATGCTACTGCAAAAAAGTGTGCATATTTTGTCAACTTGTCCACCACCACCTAAATACTGTCTTTGCCTTGTGACTTTGTAAGCCCGGTGATAAAATCCATGGATACACTTTCCCATTTTTGATCTGGAATATGAAGAGGCTGGAGAAGTCTAGTAGGGTGTGTGTGCTCTAGATTGTTCCTTTGACATGCAGAACATTCCTTCACATACACGAGAACATCATCTTTAAGGCCCTTCCAAGTAAATCTCTCCCTTACCTTCCAGTAAGTCTTTAGAAAACTAGGGTGACTAGCCATGGGTGCACCATGTGCAGCTTCTAAAATCTTCCTCTTTACTGCAGATCTGGGGACTAAGAAAATTTTGTTTTTGTAGTAGATGATGCTGGTTTATTGGTCAATAGTGAGAGGGGGGGGCATGAACTAGTATTGTTAAATTTTACTATTTTAACCATTTTTAAATCTGTCATCAGAAACACATAACAACAAGAATACACAGAACACAATTTTAACATGGAATCCCAATAAGGTAAACTACCAATACGTCCTATTACTGCAAAATTATTATTTACAAATATTTTTTCCTGCTGCTACAAACAAGGATGGTATTACACCCTATTTACCAATACCAATTGGAAGGGGGATATGGCCCCCTGGTTTATCAGCTTCAACTGAAAGGATGCTACGCCACCCTATTTACTAATGCCAATTGGAAGGAGGTTACGACCGCCTGGTTTATCAACTGCTACTGAAAGGAGACTATGACACCTTGTTTTGTTAGCTACAATTGACAAGATGCTCCTACACCCTATTTAATAGCTTCTGCTGGAATGAGGCAACAACCCCCTACAGGCTTGTTTCCTACCCTAGCTCCACCCTACCACCCTAATATGTTATCTATAAGATGTTAGATTTCTTTCTCCCTCCATTCTTTGTCACACCCTCTGTTCTCTGTCTTATGATATGGTTACATCGATCTCAATCACACCCACCCTTTTCTCACTCATACTTCTGCGTATAATTATCTTCATGTTTCCTATAGATGCATCTCTTTATTCAAGAAACATGCCCTTTCAAATCTGATTGTCACACCTTTTCAACAATTTGTGACTAATGATTTTTAATTAAATAATTAATTAAAAATGTCTCAATCACTTCTGATCTGTGAGCTCCCTTCTTCTCTGATCGTAGGATTCATCAAACCAATGCATGCAAACTTATTTCTTCCTCTGCGAGCTCTCAGTGAGTTATCTTCATCACAAGCTCATCTGTACATGTTTTTGTCACAAAACACTGTCTTCACCTTCCATCTTATGATTTCACAATATCCTTCTCCATAATTAATCTAGGCCATTTGATCTAATTTTGAATCCCTCATGTCCGTCGATCTAGCACATATATTTCCTCCTTGAAATCGTATTTCCACACCATGATTTTCTCATCAAAGATTCCCCACTGTTGATCTTCATCGGGCGTTTTCTTGACCGTCGATATCCATATTTGTGGGATGCGGGAACTTCACTCTGATTTCTGCAATCACCTTTCTGCAGCAACAATTCCACACCATTGATCTCCTGTGGGATCTCCCATGATCATCGATCTCTAGATTGTGGGATGTGGGATGTCAACTGTCCACTTTTGCCTTTCCACAACCCCTTTTTTTGCAAACTTCTTTCTGCATCGTCGATCTATTTTTAGCGAAACTAATATCAGCCGTCCGATCTTCTAGATTGCAGGATGCATGTTCATAAAATATTGAAAGTCACTTCTACAATTTCCTTTCCACATTTTTTTTCCACATTGCATATTTTGGGATGCGGGATGTGGAATCACAATTTCTGATTTTGGATTTCGCAACTTGGTTTCATAATTTTCCTGGACCGTTGATTTCCTTGCGGATTTATCCCTGACCGTCTGATCTTGATCTTTTGCGGAACTTTGGATTTTCCACCTATATTTTGTGGGATGCTTACTAACCTTCAGATCTTATGCGGGATCAATGCCTACACTCTGATATTGATCTTTTTCAGAATATTTATCCTTCCTACCTAATTTATGTAAACTTGATCTTCACCGTTAGATCTAGTGCGGGTTGATCCCTCACCATCCATTCTAGGATTATTGCGGATCTGCATTATGTCTTTGTGGATTATACATAAACTGATTCTCATTGATCAGATCTTACAAAGATAACTATGCCATCTCATCATCATGCCATGTCCTCACTACCTTCATCTATTCCACCTCATCATCATGCCATTTTGTCTCTACTTTGACTTATGCTGTGTTAACTCTGCCATGGTATCTTTTGCTTATTCTTTGTACTGCATAAACAACTTTGCCATCACTACCTTAGTCTTTCATCATCATTTGGAAACCATCATACTCCATGTCATCATATGTGTCATGCAACATTCTCAACTATTCCATCATATTCCTTATGTCTTTCACTAAGTTTGTCCTACCATCATATCCACTGGTTATTCCTTTGTCATTCGTGAACACCTTTGACATCTGTTATAGCTAATTTTATCACACATGGTTGATCACACTTTTATGGCCTTCCCTATCCCTCTGTAGACTCTTTGGATCCCATGGAATATTTTTGTACCTTTGATGTTTCCAAGATCATTGCTAAAAACAATCATTATTTGCTGTATGCAACTTTTAATCCCTTTCTTGCGTATATACACGGATATTACCCCTAAATCAACATACATTGGGATGTGTGCAAAAGGCCAAATGTTTTTGGAGTTTTCCTTGATGTGGATCTGAGCCACTTGCCTCTTGGCCTTCCATATGCCTTGAGATCACTCGGATTTGACCTTCCATTACCCCATTGAAGCACTATATAAGGAACCCTTTGGATACATTGAAAAGAGAGGAATTGAAGAGCAAGAAAACTATAGTCCATTGTTGCCGGAGCTTGTTTATACTTGATTTTGCATCCCTTTGTCCCTTGGAGAACTTTGTGTTATTCCCAAGATTTCCTTTGCTTGTGAGCTTGTTATAGAGAGATGGAGGATTGAGGTGGTGGAGGACCAGGTGGAGGACTCAGTTTCTCCGGTTCGTAGACGTGCCAATAGAGGTTGTCACTTATGTAATCTCTGATTTACTTAATAGAAATATCTTTTCCTGTCCAATGATGTGCATTTAAATGAATATTGAATCCATGGATGTGTTTAATTGCTTATGTATCATTGATTATATATGCTAGAGTAGGTCTAACACTATATTATATATCATGCTTGCCTTGTTTACTGTTGTTGAGAGTAAATTGCTAACACAAGCGGGATTGGGAAAATCTCAACGGGGATCTACTACAGCCTTCTGGAATAAGGTATGGTTCGAGATCCTTTAGAGTTAGATGTTGTATTTCTCTTGCATATGGTGAAGGGATTGATTTTTGCAGTTTCTCTATCTGTTGTGGTAAACCCCAAGCCATAGGAATTTTTCTCCATAACATAATTGGTGACCATACTGGGGAGGTTCCTAGTTGTTTTTTTTTGGGGTTTTCGGCATTCAATGTGCTTTTCTTGCTCTGATTTTTCTGTTTCTATGTCAGGTCTGGGGGCATGATTACCTAGTAGTATCCTTGAGAAGTAAATTTTTTCTCAGTTTGTCCATTTATCTTATTTTTCTATCTTTTTCTTCCTATACGTGGGTTTTGCTTTCACAGTCGCATATACACGCGGGTTTTCCTGGAAAAATCGCATATGTACGCAGGTTTACTGAGAACAGTCGCGTATGCCCTGATTTTTTTACTTTTTTGGGAAGATTAAATGTTGCTGGGTGAGTTTGGTGGATTGATGAGTCTTCTTTGTTTCTTGTAGAGTCTGTATCTCCCCTCTGTTTCTGACCAGAGACTCTTTTTGAGTTAATTTTTGAAAAATATTCTTGTAATTTCATTTTCTATTTTTTGTTTTGGGATTAGTGCATTAGGTCTCTTTTACCTGGGTACTTTTCTTGGTTGTTGTTTGTGAGTGCTTGCAGATTCTGAGGGTTGTAGGTTCATACTTTTTCTTTTTATCTCATTTAATTCAAAAATACAAAAAAAAAAATTCCTCTTTTGCATTGTTATGCATTGTTTGCATTTTGCATTTTACATGGTACTTGCATTAGGTTTGCTTGGTGAATATTAGTTAGATTTTCATATAGGAAATGATTGCATATACATTTGACAGAAAAATTTTGCACTTCACGTAGTAGCTATAGCAGGGATTTCTCCTTGCTACAGGGGCAGGAATGGCTCCCTTCTGTCTATAGGATGAAAGGGTAGGTTCCTATGTAGAAATGCAAGAAAAATAAATAGAACATAAAGGAAGAAAATATGGAAAAGAAATGGTAGTGAGCCCCTCTGCAAGGAAGGGTAGGGATTTTCTCTGAGAACCTATAAACAACTATTAAAAACAACAATAAACCTACAAAACAAGCTACTAAACAAACCTACAAGCAAATATGGGTTAGAAAACAACTAAGCTACTAAACAAAAGCATGAAAAAATAATGGTATACCTCTTCTTTGGTGCAATGGGCCACCATGCCCTGGTTGGAAGAAGCACCTCTCTATCTCACTTAGCAATGGAGGAGCTATGGCTCAATGGGGAAGATGAGTGGATGAGAGGGGGATGTGGGTGGCTTGAGAGACAAAGGGTCTCAAGCATCCATGGGCAGCATAATAGTATGCAAGGGAAGAGTCATCCGAGAGTGACCCCTGCCCCTCCTTTTATAGTTTTTTTGGGGATTTTTAGGGTTTTAAGCCCTTGGTCAGGGCTTTAGCCCCTAGGAGAGTTGTTTAGGATCCCTTTTGGGGTTTTTAAGCCCTTTTACTCATTTTTAAGAATTTTTGAGGGTGTGGGGATCTAATGGGGTGATACAAAGGTCATGCATGGGTGTCCTTGGGAGGTGTAGTCCATGTAGAGCTGAGTGAATGATTTTTTGGGTTAAAATATTGCCCCCTGATGTGTGAGGGAAGGAGCTCATCGTATGGCCGACGAACATCATAGGATTTGCTGCGGAGAGGTGGTGCTTCCGGGGCTGGGGCATGGTGGCTTTTGGTTTTTGTATTAATATGGTTCCCATCAATGGGTGAGATACAAATAATGTGTGACATGTATATGGACGAGGTAGGAATCCCCATGCTCATAACAATGTCAAAAGAATAATTTGATCTATGCTCTAAAATACAAGAGCCGATCATATACAACTGATGATACATAGTGGTTTCCTCAATGTGAGGCTGAATACAATACTGATTTGAATAACTGCTACATTGGACCCATGACATTCTCATGGAATGCTATATCTTCATGACTGATAGCCTGCTAGATCTGGGATGGTACATAGTTGTATGGAATTGTTGATTGAGAGTCAAAGTCTTTGTGGTACAAGTATGCTGCATCAATCATAAATCTATATAGAAGCATTGGTGGGGCTTCTGAACACTGTATCCAATGCAACCCAGAAAACATTAGGTCCCTCGAATAGACTCATCAATGTTCTAGAGTTAGGTGACATCCAAGGTCTTCGACCAAATACTGTACAGACCAAACCCTGTACGAATCTCAATGGTGCGATGATGTAGTTGGATTCGAGCACGTGAGAAACAACCATCCCGAGAGGCACTAAGGAATCCTCTCAAGTGGTCCAAGGAACTCATCAATGATGTTAATGAAACCAAGGTACAGGGACCTCTGGGTCTATCCTATGGAATATGTGTGTTGCCGTCGATAGAGGGAGACCTGCCCCTAGTCAAGGCAATGATGTTTCCTTGATCAAAAGCACGAGGGAGATAACTAAAAGGTGTGAGACAATCTGTAGACTGACCCACTGAATGGGGGGGGAGGGGGAGGGAAATAATTGAACAAGTTCAGAGGGACTGTGGTAGAATCAAACTTCCTTTGTTCAGAGTATGACAGCAGGGTGGACCAGGCAGTAAATGAAAATAACTCATGGGAATGGGATCATAGCTCTAATACCGAGAATGTCACTGTAGATGGGAAATACTTGGGGGAGGTAGACACTTTTGATATTGATGGGATCCAAGGAAGACACATTGCAGAGTAATCTAAACAAAGGTGACCCAAAGGGGGAATGCTTCCTATTATAGCAGATTTCACCACTCTAGGTGAATCACACTTTGTATGGCCTTCCCCTGTCCCGCTGCAGACTCTTTATACCCCATGGACCATATTTTATCCTTTGATGTTTCCTTGATCATCCCTAAAACTATATAAAAAATGATATACGTGGATTTTTACCCGATAACCATGTACATACGCGGGTTTGACCCCTATAACTGTGTACATTGGGATGTGTGCATAGTCCAAATCCTTTTGGAGTTTTCCTTAACATGGATCCGACTCATTCGACTCCTGGCCTTCCATATGCCTTGAGATCGCTCAGATTCGACCCTTCATTATCCCTTGTGAAGCTATATAAGGAACCCCTTGGTACATTGAAGGCATATAGAGAGATTGAAAGCAACAAAACTATAGTCCATTATTGCCGAAATTTATGCTTGAGTCTACATCCCTTTGTCCCTTTGGAGCACTGTTGTGTTCTTCCCAAGCTTACCTTTTGCTAGTGAGCTTACTATCGTGAGATGGAGGATTGAGGTGGTGGAGGCCCAAGTGGGGGATTCAGTTTCTCCGGTTCACAGATGTGCCGTTAGAGGTTGTATCTATCTTGTAATCTCTGATTTATATTAATAAGAACTATATTTTCCTGTCCAAAAATGTGTATTTGATTGAATATTGTATCCATTGGAATATGTCAAATTCTTTTACATTGTTGATTATATATGCTAGAATATATCTAACACCATGATATATAGTATGCTTGTATTGTTTACTTGTTGTTGAGGAAGTATTATATCAATTCAAGCTAAAGATTGGAAATCCCAATGGGGATCTACTTCAACCGTCCGGAATAAGGTAGGAGGTCTAATCCTTTAGTGTTAGACATTTGATTTCTATTGCATATTGGGAAAGATTGATTTCTGGAGTCAAAGCTATCTGTTGTGGTACCCCAAGCCATAGGAATTTCTCTCCATAATAGAATTGGCGACTCCGTTGGGGAGTTCCTAGTATTTGTCCTTTGGGGGTGATTTTCTCGGCATTCAATGTATTTGAATTGCTCTTTCTCTCTTGTTTCTGTGTCGGGTCTAGGGGCATGTATGCCTAGTAGATTATGATTGGAGTGAAGTCTGTCTCAATCTGTCTGTTTGCCTTGTTTTTATGCACCTTTTCTTCCTATACGCGGGTTTTTGATTTACAGTCGTGTATACACGCGGTTTCCTCTG
The DNA here is from genome assembly GCA_001517045.1 of Pseudotsuga menziesii. Lineage (NCBI taxonomy): Eukaryota > Viridiplantae > Streptophyta > Pinopsida > Pinales > Pinaceae > Pseudotsuga > Pseudotsuga menziesii. The sequence continues at coordinate 23,805 of LPNX011002717.1, read as the reverse complement.
TGATTTTCGTGTATACACGTGGGTTTATTGCGAACAGTCACGTATACCCTAGATTTTTCCCTTTTTGTGGAAGTTAATTGGTTGCTGGGTGAATTCTATTAGTTACTGAGTCTCCTTTGGCACTACTTGAGTCTATTTTGACCTCTGGTTCTGACTGGAAACATTTTTTTTAGCCTAATTTTTTTTTTATAGGTAAGTTCTTGTCATGGCATTTTCGATTTTTTGTTTGAGATTAGTGCATTAGAGTTCTTTTACCTTAGTGCTTTGCTTGGATGCTGTCTATGTGTACTTGCAGAGTCTAGGGGTGGTAGAATCATTTTTTTGCTTTTTGCATCTCTTATATTTTCAAAAAATCCAAAAACATTTGCTTATCATAATGCATTGCATTTTGCACTTTGCATTGTACTTGCACTAGATCTAGATTTGCTTTGGAGTACTAGTTAGGAATTCATATAGGAAAAATTTGCATTCATCATTTGAAGAAGAATTGTGCATTTCACGTAGTAGCATACCCCGTTTACATGGACACAATGCATTTGCATTGATTTTTACGGTGTGCATTTTACTTCATGTTGCGTCATAACACCACTAGTTGCACGACCATATCCTATTTTTGAGTAATAAAGCCAACTAAAATCAATGCTAATTAAAATGAATTACACTCTTTTCTTTTCTAGGGTGCACCAACAAGCTTAGGTTTTAGGATCTTGGAATAGTTCATTGTAAGTCAATTCTCCAAGATCACTAAACAACAACATCTAGGTGTCTGTCCAGGGAGTGTGTGAAATCCTTGGTATAACCATCGTTCTCAGGATCCTCCTCTCAAATGGGAGTTAAGCACGAGGCAGTGTGAGCGGTTATTGATTGGGATGACCCCTAGTCATAACTGAGTAGCACCGGAGATATTTCCAGGATTGTATTCGTATCTGGGGGTTCTTTCAAGAATTTTGGGCTTTGCTACCCTACCCATACGGTCAATCCCGCCTGCGACTGTCCGCCTGAGCTTTGATTATATTGAGGTGACCTTAGTGACCTTACCTAGGATATCAAGGGGGTACTTGTAGAGGTTATTCTGTAGGTGTCCCGACCAGGTTGGGGTTGGACAGCACATTTGCTTTACGCGTTGAAGCTGAGGGCCACAATAATTGGTTACGTACCTCCACTTGTTGTGTATGGGAGTCTCAGGCCTCTCCTAGGAGAGACATACCTGCTTCATTCGGGAGCTCACTTATCCAAACCTTGTTTGCTTGCATTTGGCTTTAGATTTTATTAGTGATTGCTCTATGCACGCTAGTTGGCCTAGGGTTTACGTAAATAGAGAGTCTTTGCTTTTTGTTGAGTCATTGTGGATTCGAGTGCGGTTCCGTGCCGTTCTCGTCGGTTAGCAGGACTTCCGCCTTCCACTTCTCCTCCTCCTTTGGGAGAGAGACCTAGATAGTCCAGGCGGACTATGTCACACACTGATTCACACACCATGGAGGATCATTCAGAGACTATTCCTGAGCCACCTCCTCTCCTTCGTGTTGACGATGGGGAATTTACTCCTACATATGATCCTTCACTTGACCTAGATGAGTTTGGTCCCGTGATTTCCCAGATAGGATCTTTGCATGATAGACCTGCTCACTCTAGGGCTGATTCCCTATTGACACATTACCGGTATGGAATGCCGAAAGATGCCGAGGCTCACTTTGAACCTCCTAGCACTAGCTACGGTATTTATGCTACGACTGGTTTTCCTATGCATGATTTGACATTTCATGTTGAATCTGACTTTGAGCCTAGCACTATGCCTGGGGGCAATCCCATTACTTACCTTGTGGAGAGGTTTGGGAGTACTAGTCACATTGCACCTTCCATCCCAGTGGTGGAAGCTCCATCACATACCCCTCCTAGGTCTATGGTTAGTGATCCGATTAGGATACCAGATCCAAGATGGGTGACGAAAGGTAGTAATACATATCTTATTACTCAGATTCCTTCATCCTCGGTTCTGAGTTCTTCAAATGTACATCCTCCACCTTACCCACGTGGTCCTTCAAGCCGATATATGGCTATGAGTCAGATTCATACTGTGGTTACTAGGCCGATTGTGTCTCAAGTTCATATACCACCCGCTGCTTTGGGAGGCTATATCCCCGCTCATAGTGGTCAACTTGTTACGTCCGAGGCATATATACCTACTTCTGGTATGTATTTTCCCCCTTCCGGAGCTTATCTTCCTACCTACGGAGTGTCCCATGGGACATTGCATGCAATGACCTATGGACCTTATTATGGTCCGCAGTATGGACAGGTTTCTTCACCTTACGGAGGCGGGTATCAACAACCTGCTTACTCTCCTAATTATGGCTTCGTAGCTCCTACTAGTCAAGGTCCACCTTATTATGGTACTTCCACGTCACCTTATACAAGTCAGACAGGAGGAGGACACTATGGCCAAGGCCATGGTGGTGCTCAAACCTATGTGAACTAGGGAGCGGTCCATCGACCTCATCATCCTAGGCTCCCTTTCCTCGCGACGCTTAACCTTCCTAACTTATCAAGACTTACGAACAATCCCATGGCTCATGACCTGACTTGGCCGACTGTCCCTACCAAGCTTCCTTCGGACATACCTAAGTTCGAAGGAAAACCAGGAGAGGATCCGAGTGAACACGTTACCACGTTTCACCTTTGGTGCTCTTCGAATTCATTACATCAGGACTCAGTCTGCTTGCAACTATTGCAACGCACCCTCACAGGGCCTGCTGTGAAATGGTATATAGAGTTACCAAAGGGAGCCTTTACCTTGTTTGACATTCTTGCGATGACTTTTCTTAATCACTTCCAGCTACCAGTGGGCTATGACGTTGGTACTGAACTCTTGTCAACATTTCGGCAAGATAAAGCCACCCATATTTCTGATCATGTTCAGGAGTGGCGTAGATAGAAGAGATTAATTAAATATTTTATACTGCCGGAGTTCCTTCTCGAGTGGTTCCTCAAGTATTTATTGCCATATATCGCGAAGGATGTTTCTACATTTGGAGTGCAGAATGAGGAACAAGCAATCTTTAGGGCGCAGGAACTGGACTTGATTTATGCTCAATCCGGTTTGTTGTATGAGATTATTCCCAACGCTCCTCATTCTAGTTTTGATCCCAAGGTCAAACCTAGACCACATGCCGATGGCATTGTGGGTTATGCAAGTGTGAAACCTACAGATTCGGTTGCAAAACAAGTTAGTCAATTGTCGCTCAACCAGTCTGCTTCGGGACAAGCTACAGCTTCGTCTCAACCCACCCAAATGGCGAGTGTACTTTCTATGCAATCGTCGGAACAGAAGGGTAACCAACAACCCGGACAGAATAAGAAAAAGGGTAAGAATAATAATCGAAAGGGTGGGAATAGGAATGAGAATGCTTCCAATAACGACAAGAATGGTCAGAATGCTGGTGGGGACAAGCAAGTGAAACGTAAGGTTAAGTTCCCTTGTAAGCTATGTAAGGATGATCACCTCACTTACTTGTGCCCTAGAATTGATGAAGCCTTGAGACTCTTAGCACAAGGCCTAGCTGTGTTAATGAACCCTTTACCGCATGACCAGAATATGAACTCGAAGTCCCAGGAGAAATCTAGTGAGAATGATCCACTAGAGGCTAGTGTTCATGGGTGCATTAACATGGTCCGTGCTGCCAAGGTTGTGACTCATGTGAAATATTATGGATCGTCACAACCCAACCCAGGAAAAGAACCCGATCCACCAGGAACTCCTTTGCTCATTGAGAAACTTGCGGATAAACCTGAGGCTGCACCTCGCATTCCTAAGGGGGTACTTAAGAGCTCAGGGAATAATCCAAATGCTCGAGCTGCCTAGAATTATTCAGTTGTCGAGGATTTGGGCCATACTCCTTGTGCAATGTCTGCATTGGAAGTGCTTCAGAGTTGTCCTTCATAAAGGAAGGATTTAGTTTCTGCTCTTGGTGTGAACGGTGATGATTCTTCCTCAGTGATCAAATTTGAAACCATAGGTCATCATCCTCTCTTTCCCTAATATGTGTCACTTTTGGTACACGTAGAATGTCTTAATATGATTGTCAAGCGCACTGTGATTGACAAGGGCGCTGCTGCATCTGTGATGTCTTTGTCCTGTTGGAAGGGTCTTGGTTCTCCTGAGTTGTCGAAGTCAACGACTATGTTAACTTCTTTTGATGGGAGATCTTTTAGGCTGCACGGCATCATTCCATCCCTTAAAGTCCGTTTGGGAGGGAATACCGTTGCGATAGAGGTTGAGGTGGTTGATGCGCCCCTCGACTACAATCTCTTGTTGGGTCGAAACTAGATGTATAGTATGCAAGCTGTTGCTTCTTCCGTGTTTCGCATTGTATGATTTCCTCATAATGGGAAGATTGTAATGATTGATCAAATGACATTCAAGAATTCCCCTGTTATTGCATCTTCGTGAACTTTGGTTCTGATCGTTGAACACTCTCAGCCGGCAACTGGGAGTGTGGGTGTAGGCATGTATCCATCCCTCATGGGAAGCTTTAGTTGTCCTGCGCTGATCCTAATGATAGGATCTTGTTCTGATAAGGCTTTGAATTCTACGACCTCAGTTTCTTTTCGCATGACTCATATGGGAGATCCTTGGATTCTTCCTACACTGAGTATTTCGAGTGAGCCTGTCGAGACCAACGTGCCGCTTCCTGCAACCCTGATATCTTATCAAGCCGTTCTTATGAATGTTGCAGAGCCTTGTTCTTCTTCTTCATGGATGGAAGAGGAAGACCCCTATGTACTACCGGCATGGGCAGTACAGTCTTCTCATGCCCGCGACTACCTGGATACGGTTTTCCCTTCAGATGAAGCGATTATCGAGGCTATGTCGGGCGTTGAGCCGCCATGGGAGGAACTTCATCATAGATCATATTTCCTTCCACCGCTTGACCGTTTGGAGCATGAGAATTATAGGGAGATTCTTAGTCAGAGAGTTGGTAGTCCCATGATTCTGTTAAGCTCTCATGGTCAGATGGCTGATGGGAACATGGTGAACATATATTCCACGATTTCTATCAACATCTCTCGAAATCTTGGCACCATTGAGAATGTCTATATTGGGGCGGATTGTTCCCAGGATGAGATTCTCGAGTATACCGAGCTATTTAAGGAATTCTGTGATATTTTTGCTTGGTATTATGATGAGATGCCAGGTATTGACCCTCGAATTGTCGAGCATGAGATTAAGACTTACCCCAATGCTAAGCCTGTTCGACAACACTTACGCGCCGTGAATCCTAGGAAAGCACCCACCATTAAGGCAGAGATAGAGAAGCTATTGAAAGCCGGTTTCATCTATCCCGTTCCCTTAACGGAATGGGTTTCAAGCCCTGTTCCGGTAGATAAGAAGAAGGGAACGATCCGAATATGCACTGATTTCCATGATTTAAATCATGCCTGTCCTAAGGATAACTTCCCCACACCATTTATAGATCATATTTTGGATGAGTGTGTGGGTAGCGAGGTGTTCTCCTTTATGGATGGCTTTTCCAGGTATAATCAGATCCAGATTAAACCTGAGGACCAACACAAGACTGCATTTATTTGTGCTTGGGGAACGTTTGCATATCAAAAGATGCCTTTCGGCCTTAAAAATTCCAGAGCTACATTTCAGCGGGCAATGACCTTGATTTTCCATGATCTCAAGTCTATTATTGAAGTATTTTTGGATGACCTCGCTGCTCATTCTCGTATGAGAATGCGTCATTCCTATCACTTGAGATTGGTCTTCGAAAGATGCCGGCACTATTCGGTTCGATTAAATCCTCATAAGTGCATATTTTGCGTAAAGTCAGGTCGTTTATTAGGATTCATCGTTCCAAAGGAGGGCATAAGAGCCAATCCCTTAAAGGTTGAGGAAATACTTCAGTTGTCTCCCCCGAATAATATTCATCATCTTTAGTGTTTGCAAGGTATGGAAAACTTCTTACAAATATTTGTGGTCAATTTTACCAATTTGACTAGAGGCTTCATGCGTCTCTTGAAGAAGGATACTCCCTTTGAATGGGATGAGAGAGCCCAGGAGTCCTTCGATGCACTTAAGTGAGCCCTAGCATCGGCCCCGGTGATTAGTCCTCTAGATTATAGCCGTGATTTCCTATTATATGTGGCTGCGTCTTTAGAGACGATTGGTATGGTATTGGTTCAGGAGGATGAGGAGCTCCAGGAGCATGTCATATATTATCTGAGCCGAAACCTTATTGACGCAGAGATTCGGTATTCTCATGTCGATAAGCTTGCTTTAGTGACCATACATGCGGTTCAGCATTTGAGACATTATATTCTCCTTCTCCAGACCTCGGTTGTAGCCCATGTCAACCCGTTTCAGTTCGTCCTCACATGAAGGATGATTGGGGGAAAGTATAATAAATGGATTGTCATCTTGCAAGAGTTCGATCTCGAATTTGTTTCGGCAAAGTCGAAGAAATCGTTAATTTTTGCAGAGCTTATATCAGATTTCCCGAGCGAGGATGAGGAGTCGGTTTGTGAAGATACATTTGTTGATGAACACATATTATTAATCTCAACGTCTAACCCATGGTATGGAGATATCATAGTATATCTGCAAACACAGAGGACCCCTACTCACCTCTCGTGAGATGAATGACGACGATTACGTCACGTCTCTAAGAACTACCTTATAGTGGACAATACTTTGTACCGTCATGGGGTAGATTCCATTTTACGATGTTGTTTAACTCATGAGGAGGCTGAGGTTGTGCTGAATGATTGCCACGAAGGGGCGTGTGGTGGTCATTTATCTGGGCTTTCTACAGCTCAAAATATTTTGAGAGTGGGTTATTTCTGCCCATCGATATTTAAAGATTTTGTTGATGCGGTCAAGAGGTGCCACCCTTGCTAGGTGTTCACATGGAATATGCGCTCGAAGCCTGCCCCGTTACATCCCATTATCACCGCCGGTCCCTTCACCAAGTGGGGGCTCGATTTTATGGATTGCAGCCCAGCTTCAGCTGGGGGGCACCATCATATTATAGTGGCTGTAGATTATTTCATGAAATGGGCTGAGGCAATGCCTACAGTAAAATCTGATGATGAGACAGCCGCTCACTTCATATTCAACCAAATCATTACTCGGTTCGGGATTCCGAGAGAGCTTGTCACTGACCATGGCTCACACTTTCAGAACCGTATGATGGAAGAGTTGGCATCCAAGTTAGGGTATAAGCAAGAGCACTCCTCTTCTTACTACCCCCAAGCTAATGGATAGGTTGAAGCAGTGAATAAATCACTTAAGTCCATTCTCCAACGAACCATCGCACAGAGCAAGACAAATTGGCATATTATGTTATACCCTGCTTTGTGGGCATATCGAATCGTGGTTAAGACGACCACTGGTTTTTCTCCATATGAGTTTGTGCATGGAGTGGAGTCAATATTGCCGGTTGAATGCGAGATTCCTTCATTGAAGCTAGCTGTGGAGCTCTTACCAGACACTTCACCTTTGGAGGAGCGTTTGGTCCACCTCGAGCAACTTGATGAGCAGCGTCAAGATGCCTTGGTGGCTCTAGAGGTTAATAAGCATTGCGTTAAGGTCCAATACGACAAGTCTGTCCGTCCAAGAGTGTTTAGTGAAGGAGACTTGGTCCTTTTATGGGATCAATCGAAAGAACCCTTGGGGGCAGGGAAATTTAATCCTATGTGGCATGGTCCTTACGTGGTCAAGCGTGTCTTAGAGAAGGGTGCCTATGAGTTATTCGATTATGAAGGCACAGCTTTGGTGGAGCCTAGAAATGGGCTCTATCTCAAAAAATACTATGCATGATCTTTAGCCAAGGCTGTTTGTTGTATATTATTGTACAGCTTTTCATAGTTAGGTATTTTTATTATCATGATCGGGTTTGTGATTAGTTTCCGTTTCTTTTGGCAGATGTCAATGGAATCTTCCACCTACATAGGATTCGCGGATGGTGCAAGCTATCACACTCAGCACTCAGCTTCTACTACTTGGGTGATTTATACTCCTATGGGTCAGGTACTGTCTTCAGGAGGTGTATGTCTACGGCCATCTTCCAACAATGTTGTTGAATATAGTGCCGTTATCGAGCTTCTACGGGATGCCATTTCGCATGGTGTTCTATCTCTTGAGGTACGTCTTGATTCAGAGTTAGTAGTGTCATAGCTCAATGGTTTGTACCATGTTAGATATCTAGCGTTATTGAGAATATTCTTACGTGTGAGATTGTTAGAACGACAATTTGACAGTATTACATATATACACATTCCAAGAAATGATAATCAAGTTGTTGACTCATATGCTAACTATGTGTTAGATTGGCATTTGTTTCATTCATAATAAATTAATCATAAAAATTTTTACACATGTAAATAAATAAACCGATCACCATAAAACCTTTTATATATATCAAAATGTGGTAATACATAGTGTCATATACAAAAGTGGAGCTTTCAAAGCTTCCATCATATAATACACGGTAGTCCAAAACATATCCACTCCCAGGTGTCTAATCTCCCAGGTGTCTAATCTTGTGGAAGGGGAGGGTTGTGATCATGATACGTTACTATGGCTCTAGCTATCTGCCGAAATAAATGCACCCATGCGCGTGGCACACCCACCACCTGTCATTGCATGGCCTTAGGAAAGTCCTCAACTTGCGCCATGGGAACTCTATGAGTCAGTCGTATGAAGTTGGTAGGAATGCCTTGGAGCATTCGCTCCGCATCTGCACCTGTGATGTCATCCCCTCTTCCCCTCTGTCTATGACATGGGAAGCCCTCTGGTCATCATGGTCCAACATCTGCACATGAATGGTAGATGTCACTATGTGTTGTCATGCAAAAACATGTCCTTTTCATTCCACATAATCAAGAAAATACAAAAAAAATTAAATAACTCAAAAAAATTTAAAAAAAAGAGAGTGAGAGTCGAGATTCGGTACCTATCTCTCCGTATGCCAATCCTGGTGGCAATGGCATGTCCGGATCCCCCCAGAAATCTATCCCTCCATAGGGGTAGTCATCTATGGCAACAATCTATCATCGCCACCATGGAAATAAGTCAGCTGGATATGGGTTGGCCACCCTACCACCCCCCAGTCTACGCATAGCATCTGCCCAACGTCGTTGGGCCAGATCTCGAACCCCGTGGAGAGGAACATGCACTCTAGGGTTCAATCCCGGAACACGCTCGAAGAAAAACGTGCTCAATATGCTGCTGAACCCACAGTTCTATATCCTACCTACCTTACATTCACTGAGCTAGTGTTTCATGTTGCTCAGTAGCGTAGTACTCTAGTCGTATATGGTCGGTCTCATACACTCCACCGCATAGTACATCAGTGGCCGCGAGGCCTGATGGAGTGAGGCTAAGCTTGCTATCCTACCCAGCGTCAGCAGTATGGCCTTTAGGCCTAGCACCTGTATAGCATTGGTGGGGACTTAAATTCCCACCTTCTTAGTATCTGGGTAGCAGTACACAGCTACATACTCATCGATAGTAAGCCCACCGCCTGGCCCACCTCGGGAACAAAGGTTCACCACCTCCCCTCGTCTAGATAGACCTTTGATGAAGTATATGTCTTCCACCTCTATAGTGAGAGACATCCCATGTATCCTGAAGGACTCTGAGTCTGGATCCCAATAGTTTACCAGCATCTCTAGCAGTCTTGGTTTGGCCGTCAAGCCACCAAGGCACCAAAACTTGTAGAGTCCGCATCTTCTAAGAGCTTGTTGAGCCATCACGTCAGCCCTTACAGCTTCCTCTACTTCACCATGCTCGTGCTCTCTCCATTCTAGCACCATCCTGCAAGAGAAATTGCCATTTTGACCATTAGATTCTTATATATTTCCTTGTGCGGCATCATACATGACTGTTTTACAAAGAGCCATGTATGTACGCGGTTTCTAGCCTCTTTTCCGCGTATAGCCAGCCCTATACGCAGAAAAAGCTTCGATATCCGCATGGGCCGCAGTGCTCATGTAGAGATGGCCTAAATTACTTCATTTGTCCATGAAAATCAACAAAAATTATATTGAAATGCCTGAGGAGAGCATGAGTAACTACCTGGAAGAAACGGTTGTGAATTCCACCGGCTGGATCTCTTGGAATTTGCAGTTGAATATCAGAGCTCCAATGGGTAAAAGTTTCAAATGATTTATATTTTTTACTATTTATAGAAAAAATTTCAAATATTTGAAATTTTTTACCCCCTTTCCTATAGTTTTGATAGTTTCTAACCATTTTGGACCATTTCTGACATAATTTGTGATGTAGAAGACCATTTTCGGTGCCGTTTCAGCCATTGGATTGACCCGTTCATACTGATCTCAGGTATAACATCTATACTGGCATATAGTTTAGGTTCACTACCGTTTAAATTTTGCATGATCTTATGACCATGTCACTATGACCTTAGGTACAAACCCACTCTATTATGTCACGGAACCTTCTTGCTGCTATAGAAGTGGCATGATGTGAGTGGTAGAGCTTCACCTTACATGGGTACCCTAGTTAGCGCCTGATTTGCATTTGGTTCCCATGCCGACGTTTTGTCCTTTAGGGTGTGGGAGTCTATTGTATAGTACTACCATGACATTTCGCAAGAGCCTCATACTCCTCTTGATCATATGCTGGCCTGTTTCCCTCCAGACTCCCCCTATGTCGAGTTGTGAATGCATTATCATGAGCTTTGCCTGCCTTATTGAGCTTTATGCTGGCTCCCCTGACATTGCGTTTCAGCCATATAGCCTGAGCTTGTCTCATGTCTAGCCATGCAGAGCCATCTTTATATCCTTCATATCTTGATTTCCCTTTTTACCGGGAGGGGATTTTCCCCCGAGTGTCGATATCCTACACATGTATCCTTGCATTGAGCATAGGTATGTTCCACTGCTTGGAACTAGTTTGTTTGCCTTGATGACACTCGTCTCCTCCTAGTTTGTAACTATAAAGCTAGTTTATTCTTTTTCAAGATTTACAAATAACTGAAAAAGTCCAAAAAAATAAAAAAAACCAAAAAGCCGGATAAGGAAAGATGTTATCTTTTGGCAGCTGTCGAGTCATGTCGCCTTCGAACAGAGCACTGTATATCACATCCATTGGTTGGGTTATAGTTTGACTTACGAGCTGTAATCGTTTATCTGATTTTATCTCCACCGACTGGTTAAGCTTCCAGTCCCTATGGAGCCTCTGTTGATGCCTCCTGTGTCACAGAGATGTCCCAGTTTGTATATTGAGTCTATGCTGCCTTCATTTAGTCACCATACACCGTTATGCTCTTTTTTGAAGGAAGTTGAAACCTGTGTCGGCCATTCCTCAGTTATCTTGACTTTGCATGTTGGCCATTCCCAGTACAGTTACTAGTTCGTGCACTTTATGATCAAGTCCTTCCACATTAGACAGCTTTGCTGAGTACCTCGTGTTGGATGATGGGGGATGCCTTAATGCCCTCCTTCCAGCGGATTTCATCCCATTGAATTCAGATCATTTATTCTGGGATTGGAATCTAGAGTCCTTTTGAGTGCCTTGAGACTTGCAGTCATCAGTGGCAGGTTCTCTCGCCATCGACAGTTTCTTGGGAATACATCAATGTCCCCTAATCGATGGATTCTCTCAAGTGTTCGACCTCAACACATCTATTCACACTTGTTAGTTTGCACTCTAGTACCTTGATTCCCATTATCATTATCGGTGGGTAATCTTGCATCTATTAACGGTATACATCAATGACTAGTAATCAGACGATGGACTACTATGTTCGACCTCGACACCTCTATTCGTATAGTAGGACATGTACTCGCTGTGGTTTGTGTAGAAGACCTTCCAGACTGGTGGCATATTTTATATGCTACCTCCTTGATCGTGCCAGTGTTCATGAGATTTCAGCTCTCATGACTTGATTCCAGTGTATGTCAGACATTTCCAGCCACTATGGAGATCTTGATCTATTGTATATCTTCAGCCATTTTGGAGATCATGGTCCTTTGTATATCTTCATCATGGAGATTCTGATCTATGTATATTATACGTGGCGATGACCACATATGTGATATCATGTATTATGCTTATTCATGGCCATTGTACTCTTATGTATCCGGGACTACTATATGTACTTGTAGTTATATGCAGAGTTGTATCATGGTACTATGCTGATTGGGTGGTTGGTCTTCCATTTGGGATCCTTCATCACTCCACTTCTGGGATGGACTTATAATGTATTTCGGCCATCGTATGACCCCTCTGACCTCACACATTAGGGGGCATCTATTATAGCAGATTTCACCACTCTAGGTGAATCACACTTTGTATGGCCTTCCCCTGTCCCGTTGCAGACTCTTTAGACCCCATGGACCATATTTTATCCTTTGATGTTTCCTTGATCATCCCTAAAACTATATAAAAAATGATATACGTGGATTTTTACCCGATAACTGCGTACATACGTGGGTTTGACCCCTATAACCATGTACATCGAGATGTGTGCATAGTCCAAATCCTTTTGGAGTTTTCCTTGACATGGATCCAACTCATTCGACTCCTAGCCTTCCATATGCCTTGAGATCGCTTAGATTCGACCCTTCATTATCCCTTGTGAAGCTATATAAGGAACCCCTTGGTACATTGAAGGCATATAGAGAGATTGAAAGCAACAAAACTATAGTCCATTGTTGTCGGAATTTATGCTTGAGTCTGCATCCCTTTGTCCCTTTGGAGCACTGTTGTGTTCTTCCCAAGCTTGCCTTTTGCTAGTGAGCTTGCTATCATGAGATGGAGGATTGAGGTGGTGGAGGCCCAAGTGGGGGATTTAGTTTCTCCAGTTCGCAGACGTTCCGTTAGAGGTTGTATCTATCTTGTAATCTCCGATTTATATTAATAAGAACTATCTTTTCCTGTCCAATGATGTGTATTTGATTGAATATTGTATCCATTGGAATATGTCAAATGCTTTTACATTGTTGATTATATATGCTAGAATAGATCTAACACCATGATATATAGTATGCTTGTATTGTTTACTTGTTGTTTAGGAAGTATTATATCAATTCAAGCTGAATATTGGAAAGCCCAATGGGGATCTACTTCAACCATTCGGAATAAGGTACGAGGTCTGATCCTTTAGTGTTAGACATTTTATTTCTATTGCATATTGGGAAAGATTGATTTCTGGAGTCAAAGCTGTCTGTTGTGGTACCCCAAGCCATAGGAATTTCTCTCCGTAACACTTCCAAACTATTTTTGTTGTGGGGTGGTGTCTAGAGACACTGTTATGGTACGATCTCGTGGATTTTTGGTGAGCCCAAGAAGGTAAATGCTCTATGGTGCTTTCAATTTTAGAGAGTCTGAAAGCATGAAGAAGACTCCAATGGGGGCTCTTTTTCGTTGGTAGTCTCCTGTGCCTGAAAAAGGATAAAAGTATACATAGGAGAGCTTGCCCATCCTTTGGGGGATGAGGGACTTCTTTACCATTGGTAGTCCAATTAGGCCAAGAAAGGTTAAACCTATACTGACTGGACGATCATTCATATACTTTTACGAGCATGAATGAAACCAAGTTTTCTCGGCAATCGTTTCTTGATGAAACGGCTAGAAAAGAGCTTAATGACAACCCATAGTGATATTTTTCGTGAAGTACGACCCCTCTACCCGAGAAAGCATAAAAGTATGTAGAGGGGAATGGTATTGGATTGAATATGCCAAGGTGTTCCTTTTCATTTCTTTGTCTACATGGTCCACAAAAGGAGGTAAACGATACGATGTAGATGCCCTTTCCTATCCTTTAACGAGTGAGAAAGGAAGCACCTGCGCTCGACTATATTTTCATTGTTTTTAGGAGTCAAAAAAGAGCTTAAACAAAAATCCGGTGTGGTCAACCGATTGTGGTGGCACAGGTGGTGCCCCATGTCGGGACGGTGGACAATGGTCCAAAGGTCATCTGTGCGTGGACGAAGCAGGTGGCTCTTGAACATACTAATACATGCGCAATATAGATTGCGGCAGAGGTTCACGAGTCAGTGCGGTAGAGGCTCGCAAACCGAGGTGGCTCTTGGACAGAGGTCAGGAGAGCTATGTGTGAGTTGTGGTGGAAAAAATTGACTACATGCAATGTGAGTGCAAGTTCGAGGGAAGTTATATGTCAAATACCTGCAAGAGAAATAAATCATTTTCTAGACAATGGTCCAGAGAACCACGTAAGGTGCGGTAGATGAAGTAGACAAAAATACAAAATAAGAAGAAAAATGGCGACCCTTAACAGGCGGTGGCCCGAAAACCCACATGAATAGCGGTAGGGGAGAGTGATACAAGTACAGGTCCATAGACACTTACATTACCATGTAGTGTCTCATCAATTGAGGTAGCTTTCGGGAAATGATCCTGAAATTTATTTGTTAAACATGAGATGATGTTCTCATAAGGAGATAGAGGACGAATTTTGAAACTAGTGGCATGAACGACATCTCAAACGGACTCCGTATGGTCCTGTTATGTCGAACAAGAGAAATTAGGTCAAATAGGGCCTATATAAGGGTGGGGACCACTTGGTCAGGTGTCATTGTCACTATTCACTGTGGAGTTGGAGAGGTGGGCCCTAAATCCTGATTTTTTGATTTCTCCTATTTCGATTGGTGGTTTCGAGTTCCGTAACTTGCAGGTAAGAGATATCACTAAATCTCTTATTTTTGGTGGTTTACATTCTACATTTGGCCACTCGAAGGGCCTCCATGAGCTTGTTGGGGTTTCATGGAGGTAAGTCGCACCTTTCAAAGGAAAAGGAGCGACCTGGTCACATATGTGGGGCATTTTTGAGTGACCTAGTCGCTCATTTTTCTTAAATAGGTGCGACTTGGCCTCTGGGTGATGTTTTTTGATGAGAGCACTGGTTGACATCTCTTTTTTGCTTGTGCAGGATGGTTGAGATCAAGTGGTGAGAGAGAGACTGTAAAGACCTCCGAGAGGCATCATTATGAGACGAGAATGTGCATGATACACTGGCCCATTGTTGTTTACTGAATTTCATGAGGATACCCCTCATGAAGATCTTGAGTTCGCTACTGCAAACGCTGGTGATTTTTTGGGATGTTGAGGATGAGGTCTTCCTATTCTAGGGCCAGTGGATTGAGATCACGCTAGTGGATGTATAATTCCTGACTGGGCTTCCTATGTTGGGAGTTGTTGGTGACTTGGCACCAATGTTGTCTCGAGGGGAGACATTGGAAGAGCTATGCGATAGGCATTGTTACACTATGACATATGTGCGTGGCTCTTATATCCTGATGTGTGACATTGAGGATCTATCGACATGGGTGGTGGCACCCTTACTGCTGTGAATCTTGGGTTTGATGGGGAGCCACAAGATATCTATAGGACAGCTTCAAATAGTAGATTACACTATGAGAGGCATGTATTATGGATGGGCTCAGATGTATGTTCAAGCTATTTAGCATTAGTTGACTAAGTCGAAGTCATCTGGAGTAGGATTTTGTTTTTGCTCGTTTCTGTGTGCTTTCTTTTTTGAGAAAGTACCTACACTGCGTTCGCACTGAGCTGTAGAGGATAGTGGTCCATGGGAGCCGTGGATGTACCGGTGGTGTCAGATGATGATCTGAGAGGGTGGCGGAAGAGTGGGCCACTTCTTTACTGAAGAGCTATTAGAGCAGTGGCATCAGCTTCCAGTGGTGATTGAGGAGTACCCGTATGTGGGTATGAACTATCATGGGGACCCTGAGATGCGTCGACCTCCCGGCCAAGTGTGGGGACCAGCTGGTATGTATGCGTGATGTTTTTATGTTCATATTTATACATAGTGTAGTTTGATATAGTTGATAGTTGTATGTTGATATGTGTGGACTGATGGTGTCCTTATTTGTATATTCAGATATTGGACCTTGCCCTCCACCTGGTCATCAGAGGCGGGTGGTTGGTGTGAATCCTGCAACAGTTTTTACTAGGAACCCTTGCAGGTGACAATGGGAGATGGATGGACTACTGCCACATCTAGAGTGGCTTGCTGCTGGGGTCTCTGACGATGGCTGGCAGCATCTGATCAATGGTGTGATTAATTCTATCCATAGCTTTCCTGTAGAGTGGACTTCCGTGATGAGGAGGATGGCTATGGCCTGTGAGCACATTCGTCAAGAGGCAAGAGGTGATCTTCTTGCAGAGGATGAGTCCTCTGAGGAGGATGATGATACCGAGTCAGATGATGAGTCTGAGTCAGATTAGTATCCTAGTGGGGTTTCTCCTAGTGCATTGGTGCAATTAGGATTTTTTGTGTCGCTATGTATATCCTGCTAAGAAAGCATATGTGGCTTCTCATTTTTTATTGGACATGTTTTGGACATGCGACTGATCTATATATTTTTTATGCACATGGATGCGCTTTTATATGTGTGAGTCTTTTTATGATGATGTGGAATGCAATGCCTAGATGAAGACTTATTGCATTCGTGTGTGTAATTTTAAATATGATTATGCATGATTTTATGGTTGTATGTTTCCTATATGCGATTATGAATGTGCCAGTTTAGAATGTCATTAGCCATTTGATCTACTACACTATTGAGGTTTATGGGAACATGTGTTAATGTGATGGACTCAAATGCTCTAACCATCTGTTTAGTGCATAGGAATTTTCTAAAGAGGTAGGGGTCACGTACCCGACAATAGTTGTTCAACTAAGAAAGAAGCAGTTGGGAGTCTAAGTAGACATCGAAATGGTGAATGCCTAACTGGAGAGTGGCAGACAAGAGGCCATTAACACCATCGTACTCAGCCTGGTTGTTGGTTGCACTGTCCACGCATATTCCGTCGATATGGATCAACTCATGCGACGGTGAGTAGATGACCTGTGCAGCTGAGGCAAGGTTTGGAGACCATCTGCTTGCTCCATCAGCAAATCCCATATACCGGTTTGAGGTGTGCTCCATCTGGAGGAATGAGAGGAAACAATACATAAGACTCATTTTTTAAAAATGTGTAAAACAAAAAAGGAGGAAGACTATAATACAAGTTGTACTATCATCACTCAAAGGGGTGACATTAGAGGGAAAGTCATTTGGAATTTTTGGGGATCAGTGGTCATTCCTTTGTGTGACACGATGAACCCTAGGAGATGGCCCGTTGGGACACAGAAAGCACACTTGAAAGGTTTCAAGTATATTTTGTACTTGCGACATCGTAGTAATACTTGTCGCAGGTCATTTATGTGTTGTGCTTGCTTTTGCAACCGTGTAATGAGGTTGTCAAGACAAACCAACATGATGTGAATGAGGTCACAAAACCAGTGTGTCATGGCACACTAGAAGGTGGCTCCAGCATTTTTCAGGACAAAGGGCATGACGCAATACGTGAATGTGCCCCATGGGGTTGTGAATGTCATCTTATAACGGTCTTCTTTTTGGATTTGGATTTGGTTATAGCTGAAAAATCCATCCATGAAGGAAAAGGCCTCATGTCTGGTGCAAGCATCGATAATATGATTGATGAAGGGTGTTGGGAAGTTGTCTTTGGGACATGCCCCATTGAGATCATGGAATTTTGTGCAAAAGTGGATGGTACCCTATTTTTTATTCACAAGAACTGTTATCAACCCAAATGGCACTTCTCGATTTGAGTGCCGACACTTCATTTGTTGGCACACAAAAGGACATTTATGGATTGAAGGTTACCTAAAACAGTATAGATGGGCATGTTATGAAATACATTCACTATCCATCTAGCTTTCCATTTTTACCTTTTCATATGTCAATTGCTGTATGCAAATTTTCCTATAAGCAACCCACGTACATAAGTGACTTTTCCTACAACATATCGCGTATTGTACGTGAGTATTGTCATTGCAACCCGCGTACAAATATGTAAGTGGGTTTCCCTTATAGCAACTCGTGTGTCATACGCAGGTTGCCAGTATCAATACTCGCATACGCCTTCCTTTGACATTAAAAATAATAAATCACGATTAATGGAGATGTGTTAAGCCCTAATCAATAAGTATCTTAACTGTCTCAACCTCCTCAACCTTTGAAATTACTCTATTTCACTAAGTATAAATAGAGGCCTTAGGGAGGGCATTAATCAATCATACTTAGAGAGCAAAGTTATGCTGGTGGTATCTATTCAGAAGTCTTTGGAGCAGCAGAACTCAGAATCCTTTGGTTCCAGAGGATTCCTTGTTTCAGGCGTTGGGTTGTAACCTTAACTCATTCACTATTGTTAATAAAGAGAATCCTTATTCCAAATGTGTGTTGAATATCTTTCATGTATCATGGTTTGATGAATATTTATGATTAAGCACTCTATATATTATTTATCTAACTTTTCTTATATACATGTATAAGTTTGCACGAGGAGGATTTGCTCTTTACAGGTGAAGGAGGTGAATCCCTGAAAGCTTTGGAGGAGAATCAGAGCGGGATAAGACAAAGCTTGGATCAACTGTCGTGAATCAGGTGAGTCCATCCTATCTTCCTATTTTATTTTTGTACTTTAAAGCTGATTGCCTGCAAGTTTTAAGAGTACGTTGGTAACCCCAGACCTTCGGTTATAAGGTGTTTATTCCTGAAGAACAGAACTGGCGACTCCATTGGGCAACCCAGACTGCTGTAGGTTATTTCTGTTACCCTTGACCAGTATTTTCCCTGAGTTTGTGTGTGGTATCTTGTCCTAGTTCATGCTTACCATAGTGTTTGAATACCTTGTGAATTTTCCTTCTTTCTAGAAAATTTTGTACCTGTACATGGGTTTCTCTTGCATAGAGTCATGTACAAAGGACTGCGTACGCGGGTTGATCTCTAGGACAATCATGTATAGTACACGAGTTTCCCTTGTACACAGTCACATACAAGCCTTGGAATAGGAATTTTTGGGCTAGGTTTTGTTGTCCATGTCCCTCTATAATTTCTGTTTGCTGGTTGGTCTTCCTTATAAGCACTGTGTTGTTAGTTTGATGACCTTGTTGGCCACACCTTGTGGTTTCCTATAAATCCCTTGAGTTCTCTTGTTTGGATTTTCATTCTGTTTGCAAATTTGAAGTGGATTTGCATGTTTGGGTTATAGGTTTAAGTGTTGTTTGTCTGAAGTAGTGATCAGGTTTCCAGGCATTGTCTATCCTAGTCTATTGTTGAGTAGTGATTGGTGTGCCACTTACCTTTGTGTGATTTCATTGTCTTGTTTACATTGTGTCCACCCAAGCTAGGGTTCCAAGTCTTCCTTAGGTGGTTGATTTCTTGGTCTTTATAATCTGTTTACTTCGCTTTGCTTACTTTATACAGTTTGTTAAATTCAAGCATGCTCGATTTTTTGTGCATTTTAGGTGCATAAGTAGTCTTTGATAATTTTAAAAAGTGAAGAGGAAAACATATATAAACTTTTGCATTTGATGTGCATATAGTAGTTTTGTTTTCAGTTTTTAAAGATAATCTCAAAAATTACAAAAAATATAGTCTTAGTTTTCTTTTGCATTTATAAAAGAAAAAAAAAACACATGTTTGCTTCATATGCATGTAGATTAGTTTATTAGTCTAGATTGCATAGCATATCATTGTTTTCGAAAAAATAAAAAGAATTTGTTCTTTTGTGGCTTCTAAGTTTCTACTTGGAAAAGAAAGAGAATACTTTTTGGTTTTTGCATTTCATTTCTCTTTGCTTAGTCATTTTGTTTCAAATTTGAGTCAAAACACCACATAAGTTCCACGCCATTTACCCTCTGATTAAAAACAACCCTTAAAATAAACAATATAATTCAAAAATTAGTAGTAAGTTTTATTTTATAGGGTCATACACCAACTAGCTTAGGCTAGACTTGTGGATTAGGGATTTTTAACTCTCCACAAGTATTAAAATTTTAGACATAGTTGGCCAATCACTAGGTAAGCCCTTTTCTATGTTGATTGTATATGGGAAGCTCCTCTCAAACGTGAGTTAAGCACGAGGCCGCGTGGAGGCTTGGACTGAGGAGATAACCCTCTAATTCCTTGTCGAAATGTAAACCAAGTTTTTTATGCATTTGGGGATTCTGTCCTAGACAGAGTTTTAGCATCGGCTACCCTACCCATGCATACAGATCAAGCTTGCAACTGTCCCCCCAGACTATCAATATAGTTAAGGTAGCCTTTAGTCTCTTTGACATCTAGGGTTCATACACAGGTACACCAGAAGGCTATTTCTAGTTGACCTTGGATGGGCTTGGAAGGTAACCCCGATAGAAAGTGTGGGAGGGCGGTGGGTGATTCCTTCGCTTATGCCTAAGAACATCTACAGGGATGCCAAGTAACTGTCTATCAACTTTCTTTTGGAAAGTGTATCTCATACCTGTTTGTCTGTTTGGATTTAGGAATTTTTTGTGAGTGCTGTGTGGTTTGTCTATACTTAGTGTCCCTTTAAGTGTGTGTTTTGTAATTTTGGTTGCCTATCAACCTTAGAATTTGTCTCCTAGTTTGAAACTATGGCTAACACCCCTTTGAACACCAACCAAGAGATCCCCATGCTGGGAACTCCTTGTACTATTCCTCTCATAGGAAGTGTTGGTGTTCCTTTGATGGCCACCTTGAATATACCTAAATTCACCCTAGGGCTATTGGTGTGGTTGTTTTCCACTCTAACTACCCTGGATGCTCCTGATGCTTCTTAAGTAAGCTCCTTATTTGAAGGGCATCGAAACATTGCTTCCCCTTCACCTGTATTTGATTCTCCTCCTCCTTCTACCTCATGCGGTGAAAGTACTGATACTAGTAACCGCCAGTCTAAAAGGAGTAAAAGAAGGAGGAATAGGAAGAAGGCACATAAGCAAGGGGGCACCCATTCAACATCTACAATTCAAGTTGAACCTCAACACCCAGCCTCTGTAGTTCATGCTGGGGGCACCAATCTGACCTCTGCAGGTCATGTTGGATCTAAGCACTCAACCTCTGCAAGTCAAGTTGATCTTCACCATCCAGCCTCTATTGATCATGTTGGTGGGATCCTTCCAACCTTTCCAGGTCACGTTGGATCGAGTGACTTAGCCTCTGTAGATCATGCTGAGGGAACCCATTCAACCTTTGATGTTCAAGTTGAACCTCCCCATCCAACCTCTGCAAGTCATGTTAGATCCATCCACCCAACCTCTGAAGTTCATGCTGGGGGCACACACTCAACTGCTACAAAGCATGTTGATCCTAACCATTCAGTCTCTGTTGTTCATGCTGGTGGTGCCCATCCAACCTCTGCAGGTCACATTGGACCCAGTCTCTTAGCCTCTACAAGTCATGCTAGGGGCAGTCTCTCAGCCTCTGTAGTTCATGCCGAAGACAATCCGTCAACCAATGTGAGTCATGTTGACACTGTTGAAAAGACTAACCATTCAAAACACAAGCCCAAGTTTCCTTGTAAGCTTTGTGAGGGAGACCAACTTACTTATCAATTCCCTTTTATCATGGAGGTATGAAGAGTTTGGTTTCATGGTCATCCCATTTTTGAACATTCTGATGTTTGTTAACAACCAACCTCTCTTAGTCAGGTTGGACCCAGTCACCAAGCCTCTGTAGTTTGTGATGGGGGAAAACTCTCAGCCTCTGTAGGTCATGTTGAGAGCAAACAGTCAGCCACTGCTAGTCCTGTTGACACCATTGAGAAAATTGGCCATTCGAAGTGCAAACTTAAGTTCCCTTGTAAGCTATGTGAGGGAGATCATCTTACTCACCAGTGCCCTGGTATTGTAGAGGTGTTGAGAGTGTGGTCCAAGACTCAAGAATTTCCTTCTCCTGAACAACCTATAGTTTCTCAAAAACCTACTCAACCTTTGGTTGATCAAGTGGTAAAACAAATCTCATCTTTTGTCGATCCCACTCTTCTTTTAGAGAGTGATCCTGATGTGATTGAACCAACCTCAGTTTTGGTTAATCGCACTCTCCCTTCGGAGAGTGACTTTCATGAAGCGGTTGAATCGATTCCATTGTCGATCAACCCCACTCTTCCTTTGGAGAGTGAAGTGTCTGCTACTCGCATTTTCTTCACTGCCAGTTCAAAACTTGCTGAACAAGAGAGCACTGAACTCACTTCGGATCAACCCCCACCAAGCTCTCGGGTTGCTTCCTTTGATTGGGATAGCCTAGTTGAGTTGCGCCTTCCTTCTAATGCACTTTTCCAGATAAAGGTCAAAGTTGAACAATACATGATTGCTCATTGTATTATTGATGAAGGAGCTTCAGTTAGTATTTTGTCTACTCATGCTTGTCGAGGCACGGGATCTCCTAGCCTTGTGTCGAATGCTAGTCAGTTACTGGCTTTTGTTAGAAGAACTTGTATAGCCTTGGGAATTCTTTCTCAAACACCTATTACTTTGGGTGGGAAGACTGTCTTAGTTGACTTCGTGGTGATAGAAGAACATTTGGACTTCAATATGCTCCTTGGACGTGATTATGTCTATGCCATGTAAGCTGTGGTGTCAACATTTTTTCTTGTGATGTACTTTAATCATGGTGAAGAAATTGTCACTATCGATCAATTGGGTTTTCTTGATCCTTCTCTTGACCCAACTAGAGACCAGGTCTTTCCTTTATCGATTCCCAGTGTTTCTATAGACACTACCCTGCCACAGGTGAACTATGTGGCCTCATGTCCTTTGCATTCAATTGCTACTGAGAAGCATTCTCTGTTTTCATGCTTACCTTCTCGGGACTTGGTCCCAACAGTTTACCGGGTGAGTCATCCTATACAGACCATGGAGCCTGCTCTCCACTCTGTTGATCCATTTTTAAAGTTTAGACATGTGTCCTATCTCGGATGATCTCCTTCCTTTAGATGAAGTCTTCCTAGAGTCTTTGATACAATCTGACCTTCTTTTGGATGTTGGTTTATTTGTGACTAAGTCTAACCCTGATTTGCTTAGTAAGCCTGATTTTCCCATGGATCGGTCTTCTTTTGTTGGTCTTGTTGAGTTTTTGGACTCTCCCTTCAAAGAACAAGTCAGTGATCCTGATGAGTTTTATTTTTCTTATGAATTTTTCAACTCCTGTGATAATGAGTTTGTTCCTATAGACTCTATCTCCCTTGTTTATTTTTTCTCTCCTTCTGAGGTTGATCTTACTAATTATAAACCATCGAGCCTTGGTTCTATAGAATCTTCTTCGGTCGATTCTGCCTTGACCTTTTGTAGAATATAGAAAAGTCACATGTTTTTCTACCAAAGTGGCCCGCATCAAATTTTTTCTTCTGAATATGATTCTGATGTTGTTGCTTCTTAGAGATAGGATCTTTAGTTGGATTCACAACTGTTTATTGGACTTGTCTTAATGTTCAAGTTGTAATTGCGTTTTCATGTGCCCTGCTCGCACTTAGGAGGATGATGCCAGATTTCACGCTTTTTAGCTCGTTGTATAAGCCCTCATCTTTGTTCTCATCATTGCTAAGCCTTGTATCATTTTGCCTTTGCAACTTGACACCTTTTACCTTGAGGAGACGTTCCCCGAGTGTCCTTATCTTGCTCACTTTCCTTGCATTATGCATAGGTCTGTTCCTTGTGCTTGGAACTAGTTTTTCCTGCCTATGACACTCGTCTCCTTGCATTTAGAGCATTCTTTCTGCTCTCCTTCGAGCTCATTAAAAACAGTAAGGAGGCCGTGAGTTAGCTTTTTCAGACTCGTTAAAATTTCATGAGAAAGATTTTGAGTTTCTTTAGGCCCAGGTATAACTCCTCAAAATAGACTTGAATGCCGAGTGTAGAAGGAGCAAGTCGACATAAGTCGACTTGAACGAAGACCGACTTAGTCGATCAGCCGACTAAGTCGAGGGACCGACTACGTCGGTCGGCCGAG